>JAGXJF010004094.1:0-48841 GCA_019208055.1 Stipa capillata
GGGTACCACCCGGTGGAAGGGGGCACCAGCCGGCTTGATTTCGGAGCGGGAGATCTTCATGTCGTCAAGAGTTTTGACATAGAGAATATTAAGACCACTCCCACCGTCCATGAGGACCTTGGTAAGGCGGACACCGCAAACGATCGGGTCCACCACCAAGGGGAATCTTCCCGGGTGGGGAATGTAGTCGGGGTGATCCGAGTGACCAAAGGAGATCACGGACTCGGACCATCACAGGTACTGGGGCACGGCCGGTTCCACTGCGTTGACCTCTCGATCTGTGATCTTCTGGCGACGCTTGGACTCATAGCCGTTGGGTCCGCCAAAGATCATCAGACAAGCGGTCTCTTTTGGGAATTCGTCACCTTCGCCCTGAGGGGGCTCCTTTTTGTTCCGATTGGGGGCGTAGGGCTTATTCAAATTCTTCAAGAGATTGCTGTCACGTGTCAGGTGGTTGGACTTGGGTCCACGAAAATAACACGGTTGACTCATCATTTCTTCGAAGGTCGCGTTGGTGCGCTGGGGATGACGCGGCGGGGCGCGCTCAGCTGCAGCGACGAGATCTCCACCTTTGCGCTTCCGGTGCTTCTTTCTGGATGACTCGGGGTGAGCGTCCCGACTGGGGGACTCGGGCGCCTTGCCCTTACTCCTGCCCTTGCCGTCTCTAGTAGCACTGCGGATGGCCTCTTCGCCGGTGGCGAAGTTATTGGCGATGTCGAAGAGCTCGCGCATAGTCTGAGGGTTCTTGCGCGCTATCTTGTGGATGAGGTCGGTGCTTCAAACTCCCTTGGAGAAGGCAGTAATGACGTCACCCTCTCGGACTTCAGGTAGAGAATTTTTTTTCTTGGAGAAACACTGGATGTACTCTCGGAGGGTCTCATCCGCCTCTTGGGTACAACTATGGAGATCCCACGCATTCCCGGGCCTGTTGTAACTGCCCTGGAAGTTGTTCACGAAGAGGGTCTCGAGGTCACTCCATGACTGGATGCAACCCGGAGGTAAGCTGGTGAGCCAGGCTCGTGCTGAGTCATCTAAAAACAGCGGCAGATAATGGATCGCGACGTAGTCGTTGCCACCATTGGTTCTGCACGCCGTGTGATAGTCAGCCAGCCAAATGTCTGGCCGAGTTTCGCCCGTGTATTTGTCGATGCTGGTGACTCGGAATCGCGACGGGAAGATAACACTGCGGATGCGGGTGCCGAATGCTTTCGGACCCGCATACCCCATGCCGGAGGAGGTCGGCGAACGGCCACGGCTAGTGGCGCCGCTATCGTCGTGGCGATTGCCACGGTCATCCCTCTTGGGACCTCGATGGGCGCTCCTTCCGACGTCTGCGGGGTTTCACGCATTCTGATCCGATCCGAGTCGGCTATGGACCAGCCCGGCTCGGCGAGCGTTTTTGTCCGCGTCCTGACGGGCGCGGCTCCGTGTGGCTATGGTGCCGCGGGCGTCACGATTGGGCCCTAGTTGCTTGTGAACCGCTCCGGCCGGCTGACGATGGTCGGGACTTGCATGGTGACCAACCATGGTGGGCGGACTCCTCGAAGGGGTAGAGCACCGACTCCTAGCACCTGCTGAAGAGCCCGCGCGGTCTCCTGAGGCTTCGGCCTGCTGAAGGGTTGTTTCTTCTAGCAAGACGCGGAGTCGCCGGAGTTCGTCATGTCCCAGGGTGCCCTCGGGGATTTCAATGGCGCGTGCCGCCATCGTGGCTGCGACAATGTTGTGACTCGGAAGCGGGAATATTGGGACTCTATCCTTTCACGCATGCGGAACTCGTTATGGACTTGGCGTCCTCGAGCCCTCATGTCGTCATTGCGCCGTTGTTCATCGCGCTGGCGAGCGAGCCTGATCTGTTGCTCGATCAACTCCTCCTCCTTGGCGAGGAGACGAAGTCGAGTGGCTTCAAGCTCAGTCGGCGTTTGTTCCACGATGGGGACTGGTCGGCCATCACCATCGTCTAGCGAATCGGGGTTGGCCATGAAGACCTCCCAGGACGGGTGGTGACTGCCAGAGCTCTCGTACTCGTCCGAGTTATACTCGAGGACGGGGAGGAGAGAGTCGATGGCGCGCACCAGTCAGGATCTCTGTTCGACGGATGTGAACCCGTATGCGGACAGCAGATCTGATTTCGGCGTAACCTCGTCCCTGGGGAGAGGAGCCGAAGGCGCGGATTCAGGGGCGAGTCCGTGCCGAGAAGCTGATGGAGCCTCTACTGATCGACGTGCTGCCGAGTAGCAGAGGTGGAGTTTGCCAACCTTGTCGGCGATGAAGTTCAACTTTCCAAATTGGAAAAGCTATCTAGGGTCCGGAGTACTACTGCAGATAGACCCTCTCCTCGCACGGGCCCCTCGTCCAACAACCCCTCTCCATCAATCGGACGATCTCCGTTGGGGCTCAGCCAATCACCCCCGTCCTTTAGAGACCTGGAGGACCATCTTGTCGGGGACCAGCACATGTCACCGATTTTGCGGTCCCCGGGAGTGTCGGAAAGGCCCGACGAGGTTCAAGGCGACCCCCTGGATCAACCGAGGGGGAAGATTTTCTCTCCCGCCACGCTAGCTGGGACGCTGGAAGCAGCGTTGGCGGCAGGCAAGAGCCCGGAGCCGGTACACCAGAGGAAGAAAAGCAAAAAGAGACGGGCCGGCACCGGCGAGAAGGAAAGAAAGGAGCAGAGGCAGAAAACCTTATCCTTCTCAACATCGTCAGTAGAATTATCTATACGGAGCAAGGGCCTCTGGCGGTATGTTTACGAACCAGGTCAGGACTTGCTCCCACAGGATGAGCTGGACAATCTGTCGGATGACATGAAGACGCTGCATGAAGATTACCTGAAGATGTCCAGAGATCCTGGTACATTCTGCCAATATTGGAAGGTGAAGGTGCCAAAGGAATATAATTTTTTCATGCAACATGACCAAGACACCTTCGACATCAACTTTGAAGACCTTTTCAACTTGTACAACCTCTATAGGCTCGACACCACGCTGGTCAGGCTATGGGCTCTGTACCAAGCCCAAGAGTGCAGACGTCTTCGGGACAGTTATATTGGCATAGTCAATCCGATATGCATGAACGAAGGCTATGCCGGGACCCCAGACGGTCGAGGATTTCTTGAAGAATACATGTCGCATGCATTCCTGGTTCATAAGGACAAGGACTGCATACTAGCCCCCTATAACCCTCCGTAAGTCCTACACTTAGCACCGTGGAGTTTATTTTTGTTTTTTACGTACATATCTCCGCCTGCTTACGTTCAGTTGTTCACATTTACGCAGCGACCACTGGGTCCTAATTGCGATCGTTCCAAGCTGGGCCAAGGCTTTTTACTTTGACTCCTCGTCGAAAAAGACAGCGGACTTCACAAATATAGCTAAGATTCTGGATGCAGCTTTCTTCAGAGCCAAGTTCTCGGGGCATACAAAAATACCTGTAAAAGCGACAAAACTGGTACACCATTACAAGTTCCCTTGCAGAGTTCAGCCGGAAAATAGCGTGACATGTGGGTACTACACCTGCGCCCATATGGACCTCTTTGTCCGGTACAAGAATAAGCATTGGAAAGATATGAAAGAACTGAAGGCTTGGAGCGAGTTGGGAAGTCATATGTACGACTGGCGACAGGACTTTGCTCGCATCCAAAAAGTGTTCGCCAGACTCATCAACCTTGAAGTCATCAATCCGATGGGTGAATTCTACGCTGGCCCCCAATTTCCGAAGCCAAACTTAAGCGGGAAGCAATAGAATCGTTGTTTCTGTAATTCAATAAACAATTGTTTCATACTTGTGACCGTCGTTCGAGTATACATACTATATATGTGATTATAAATGTTATGCGATTAAGACATTTGACTTTGTGAATGAATACTTCGTATAGCCTGTGATTACGAATAATGTAATACTATAGTCTATTATTATGAATAATCTAAGTGTGATTATGAGCTAACAAAAATCAATTTCGGTTAGCAGGAATACATACCTCTACTGACGGGCACTTACCGACAACCCATCAGTGAAGGTATACCTCTACTGACGGGCTATTATTACGCGACCGTCAGTACTGATACAACTAGGTGCCCCTCGACATATCTCTACTGACGGGCACTTACGGTCAGACCGTCAGTGAAGGTGTACCTCTACTGACGGTCATTTATAACGCGCCCGTCAGTACTGATACAACCAGGTATCTCCTCTGACGGTCCTTGTGTGCCCGTCAGTAGAAATAAACAGTACTGACGGACCTTCTGCCCGTCAGTGGAGTGACCCCCTCCACTGACATTTCCAGGGTGACGGGCCCCCTGTCCGTCAGTAGAGGGGGTTTGGGGACCGTCAGTAGTGACCTGTTCTGCAGTAGTGAGTAGCGTTCATGAAAGTGAATCTCATGACACTTCCCGGGGTAAAAATGTCGTTATTGCTGATGAAGCCCATCCAGATTCATCTAGATGGATCTATGCGCACCTCTCCTACCTGGCGCGCCAACTGTCGGAGTATTATTCCGGCAATACTGAATATGGGGCGGTGTGAGCACAGCAAATCCGGATGGGTGCACACGGGAGTCAGGATTTAAACAGGTTCAGGCCCTCGCGGAGAGGTAATACCCTACGTCGTGTTTGGTGGCTAGTATAGCTTGAATCCCGAGTGTCGCAAGCCCTCGAGGATCGATCTCGAGGTGGCTTAAGCTATGAAACAATGGAGATTGTCTATGACTAAAGGCCTGCCCATCGGAGATCCCCTGCCAGGCCTTATATAGGCGACCGGGATAGGGTTACAAGAGTCCGGATCGGTTAACAGATTGATTTCCTAACTAGTTACAACAGATTCCGGGTAGGCCGGGCAGGTACTAGTCCATGTCTTGTACTCCACGTTGATGAGGCGCCCCCGTGTAGAAGTTGGACTCCGAGTAGTCGGCCCGCCCGCCCTGTGGCCAGAGGGCCGGATTCGTCCTCCTTGATGGTACCCGGGTGCCATGTCATCATCACTCTTGATCTTCCATAGAGAAGCGATTAAGCTTGCCATTCAATAACTCGAATCATGATTCCTGAACGATCAAAGTATCTTCATGTATTTCCCTTATAGTGGTCCAAATTTCTTTGGCACTCAGGTGAGCGCACCCGATTGAGCTCTTCTCCAATGCTAGAAAGATGATATTAACTATTTGAGCATTGGCACGAATGAGTCGATCTTCTTCAGGTGTGAGATTGTCTTCATCGTTTACTGTTAAACCATTTTGCACTATACGCCAAATGGTGGGGTTAATAGAGGCCAAGTGCATTTTCAGTTTGTGTTTTCCTGGCATGTGTGTCTCATAAAAGTAGGATCTCTATCAATGAGCCACCAACATAAGAATGACTATGGTTGTAGCTATTGGGTGGAGGCACATTGTTGTAGTTGCCGTTACCACTACCACTACCACTAGGTTGCCTATTAGCCACCTCTGATTCACTGTCCGGCATCTTGTTCTCACTAAGCGGTGAAGCCCCAAAAGCAAGTCCTTGCTCTGATACCAATTAAGGAATCAAGATGTCAGCTTAGAGGGAGGGGTAAATAGGTGACTAAATGACCAATTTTTGATTTTTTTTGCAATTATACAGAATTAAAGATTGTTTCATGCAAGAACTATATGACCACCGTTAGATACCAGTCAACACACAAACAAAGTAATAATATAAATACTAAAGCTTGCGAAAGTAAATGGTGGATCGAAGTAACCAAACGAGACACTGTGATTTGTTTTTGAAGTTTGGATCCTCAAGGGAATCCTACGTCTCCGTTTGGAGAGCTCGATCACTTTGATCTACAGCTGGCTTCCTCTCAAGCCTTTATCCCTCGAGGTCACACTTTGCATTTCCTAGATCTCTTCTTGGTGATCCTTTCTTTGACGGAGGTGGATCCCAATATTCACAAACTTCTTGAGGCTCACCATAACTTGCTACGAGCTCTCAATAACTCCTAACAGTCTAGGAGACCCCGATCTCCAAGAGTAAAAGTTACGTTGAAGACTTGGAGATTAACTGAATGCTCTAGTGCTCAACTAGCAAAATACTCACCACTCAATCTAGATCTTCCTCACAAGAATCAAAAGATTTTGGCTTGAGAGAAGCGAGAGAAGCTCGCTCTTGTGCAGGATTTTGAAGTGACAAAGAGTGCTTGGATGGGAGAGTGGGGTTATAAATAGCACACTCAAGAAAACTAGTTGTTGGCTACAAAATGCACAACTGGAATATCTGGATTGAGGACCAGAGTATTTGGCCATTTAAAGCCCAATGGCTAAATACCCCTCTAAACCCTTGGACAGTCTCTGGGCTCACTAGCTCCCAGAGTATCCTGAAAAAGCTCAAAGACTGCGGTAGGCATAATAGAGAGTGCATAGCTCCCGAAGACCGACCAGACACTCTGGCTGTGTGCCAGGCTAGACACTCCGGGAATCTCCTGGACACTCAATGGGATTGAGGAAGAGCAGTTTTTCCCCAGAGTATCTAGCCCGGAGGCTTTGGCCAACAACTCAGCTTCTGTTACTACCCTAGATACTCCGGGAGACAAATCCCTAGACACTCCGGCTAACAAATTTTCTCACATTTTGCTTGGGAATTTTGGTGGATTCCTTTAGGAAAAGTGTTCCAAATTGAGCATAAAGAGCACTGAAAATTCCTTCTAACCCTAGAGCATACCCTCTTCATAGTACGGCTTTTCCTATACTCAAGGTAACTTTCCAATCACTAAAACTAGAAAATTAGCATAGTCTTCACCGCACCCTTGTCGTTGTACCTTTCATCTTCTTACGGGTCGCCAACATTGGTTGAATCAATCACAAGGGACTAAAACCTATTCATATACTTGACATGTGTATTAGTCCCCTAATCCTTGTCATAACCACCAAAACCTACTTAGAGGGCCTATATGCACTTTCAACTCGTCTAGATACATGAGCAATCAAGTGTTATTAGAGACTTTAGAGTTTTGTATAATAAATAAACATTCAGGCATTTCTACTTTAACTAAAAACATGTCATTAACGATTTATTGTGACGATTGTTATATGTAAATCCTATGGTGAATTTTGGCTTATATAGTCGTGGGCTATATAAGGAGATCCATACCCTGTCACACCCCTGATAGAAAAATATACAACACTCCATTCTCACACACTGCCTCATTCCTTTGCCGTAGCTGCTTCCAAGCTACTTCGTTCCATCCCATCGGCGTGCACTCGTGGACGGGAGAGCAGGCCTCTGAAACCATTCATCCATCGTGAGCTTGCACCGAGTGGGGATGAATAAGGCCTTCAAAAGTGCACGACACGACTGCTCGCATCTCGCAGACCTTTGCTACGACATCCAGGACCTCTCTTACAACACCTAGAACCTCCTCTACATCATCCAGTGACCCCAATTTGCGTTAGCCAACCTCCTCTCGACAACTAGATGTCCCCTTACGACGCCCACAACCTCCTCTACATCTTCATCCATGACGTCGGCTACATCATCATCACCACCACGATGCCATCTTCTTCTATAAGGCACTCTACATAGTAATATCGATTCCTTTTGTGTTGATAGTTTTGACGCTAGCACTAGCAGTACTTGGTGAAATATATATGCAATCTTTCTATTCGATAATCATTCGCATGCCTACTATGTATGTGCAATCTTCGTTGGTCAGTATTGCCATGATCTCTATCGTATCATATTCCTAATTTGATCTCTATCGTATCATATTCCTAGAATTAAAATAACTTAAAGGTTGTAATATCCAATAGTTTCTGGCTCCTAGGTATTATCTAGGTCTTTTTGGAAAGTCTATGCACACGAAAATATGTACAAACAAATACGAAACCATTTTCACGTGACCGAGCAGCTGCAAAACTAGTAAGGGATACCCAAGTTTTCTCCTCCCCTAATCACCGAGTCAAGCTCAACTAATCTATGGCCTACCTCTGTACTCCCGCCATCTCCTTACACGTTTCCCTCCAAAACAATGCCATCTAACTCCCCTCTCAGATCTTCTCATAATCCTATCACCACACAATACAGCAGTAAGAACGAATTTTATCTTCGTCGACCATCATCGTGACTGTCGCCTGTTTGATTGTACATACACACACATAGTATCTCCATCTCATACTTTTGCTTCTGGTCTAGTTTGTCCATCCTCACTAAGTCTTCCTTAGGCTGTTCCAATGATCCATCTTATAGCACAATGAAAATCGTGATTCATTAGGCTTGAAGCAGCAAAAAGAGAAAAACGTATTGTTGATAAATATTTCAAGATAACACAAAAGAACACTTATATATTGTTTTTTTGTTTGATTGTGTTCTAACTTTGGTGCTCCTTAATTCTTGTAGGCAATGCCTACTAGCATAAGTTTTAATGAAGTCCAAGAAGAAAATATTGGTCCAGAAGTGTCAGATGAAGACGATTTTGCTATGAGTAATTGAAGATGATGATCAAGATGTAGAGGAAACTTGGAACTTGCTGAACCTATGAAGGGAATGAACAAGGGTTTGCTTTTCTCTTCTATAAAGATATGCGTGAATGAAGGGTTTTGCTATAGCAGGATAAGCCTCTGAACTAGCCAAGATGAAAGGTGCAATACTTCACACTCGCTTGCACAGACAAGGGAAAGCTTCTGTACTCTTCAAAATATACATTCAAGCCAAATGGTTTTTATGTTTTCTCAATTAGAATACGTAGTTTTCCCTCTACTCACATAGTAAGATGCTTCTTTAGCTAGAAGGCGTATTTTCCGTTTCCCCACATTAAATACGCTTCTCTATTTGGAAGCGTACACCTCCACAGTGCCTTGCTATGGGTGTCTCCCTTCCACTAGAAGCACACTTCCAAAGCATGCCTATGATGCCAAGTTCATATCCTACGTCCACATGTCCTTTATGGGATGATTTGACCAAGTATTCTTCCTGGTCTAGCGTATGAACCCATAGGTGATAGGTGGAAGTGCAAAGAGTGGGTAGACTCCAGAGAGCCTTCTCGCGGTTTAGCGTAGAAGTTGTTCGACACAAGGTGTGTCTGCATTGTACCATGGTTTAACAAGCAATGCGAGATGACTCATCTGGCGGGTTCGTCGTTAGGGCTAAGTGGACGAAAAGTCTCGTTGTGTTACCCCTACCAGTACACCTCGTGAAGTGTACTTATGTAGCCATAGCATCAAGGGAGAACCACATCGTGTGGGTAAAGCCGTACAATCTCTACAGAGTATTAAAAATGTATTCGAATAGCCGCGTCCGCGGTCATGGACACAACTTGGTTTAAGCCGACACCCTGATTAGACTGTGATTTAATTTTGAATGGGGCATGGGTTTAAGGACGCGGGCATGATGTTGCCCGCAATGTGTGGTATGAGCTACGGGTTAGTAGCGAGAGCCGAAGAAGTGTGCTTGAGGTCGTGCCACATGGTGGTGCATGGCGATATGGTGGAGTAGCTCGGTGCAGAGTTGAGGGAGGCGATAGCTGGTAGCTACCATCTCACCAGGTTTTATACCTTCATAAAGTTTGCCAAATCGCTTTTCGGTCTATTATCATATTACTGATCAGAACTTACTTTTCGCAACGTGCAACCTAGGCTAGCAGGTCTTCTTTGAAAATATGCCTTGCATGAAAGTATATCCGTATATACCCCCTTCGGGATGTTTGCGAGTACATTCAGGTACTCACCTGACTTATTGATGTGGCCAGACGAGAAAGGATATACTCCAGAGACGATGACAACGTATGATGAAAGCTAGGGTGTAATCCCAGTCGATTGCCTATCGGGTAGGCATTACCGGTGGGCCGCACCAACGCTTGATTTTTCGCTGCAGATTCTTAGCAATGCAAATGCTATTTAGGAAGTTTTTCCTCAAACTCGCCATAGATGGTGTTTATGGCATATCATGAAGGAGACACTTCAGAGCTCAGTGGATACTCAGTGTATGAAATTATTAGATCATTTTGTCAATATGCTGTATGATTCACTAACAGTGAGTGACTTCGATAAAGACTGGATGGAGATAATCAACAGGTTTTTGCCTTCAGAAAAATGATGGCTTCATGGGTTATATGTTAATAGGCATAAATGGGTGCTAGTTTATGTCAAAGACATCTTTTGGGCTGGAATGTCTAGCACACAGAGAAGTGAGAGTGTGAATACTTTCTTTGATGGATATGTCAACTCCAAAACAACACTAAAGCAATTTGACGAACCAATACGAAAATAAGGCTGATGCAAAATCTTTCCAAGAGGAGATACCATGCATAACTCATATGATGTCGAGAAGCAGTTTCAAGTAGCATATACCAATGAGAAGTTCAAAGAATTTCAGGAGGCAGCTAAGAGGTAAATTTATTGCTACCTGATCTTCTTAGACAAGAAGGTTCAGTTTACACATTCAAGATCGCATAAGATGTTAAAATCAGAGAGCAAGAGGTCAGTTTGGATATCATTGTTTCTTTTAAAAAAGATGAATGTGATGTGAAGTGCATATTTTCATCATCTTGAATTCTGAGAATCATGTGTAGCCATGTCCTTTCTATACTACCTCTAATGAAGATCAAAGAGTGCCCGCCAAACATATACTGCAATGGTGGAGAAAGGATTTGAAGCGGAAACAAACTTTTATTAAGTGTTCCTATGATGACACTATGGATTCACCACCTGCAATTCACGTCGAGTATTTAATAATTATTTTTCCATGTTTATGAATGAAATAAACGTGTATGACTCGACGTATATGTATTATTTAATCGCTTTTACATGACTCTGTTCGAGACAAACATAGTTCCTACCCGTAGTTAGCTGTCTATGTGCTATCTACACCATATAAACTGTTTTAATCTATCATATTCTCATTCTCAAGTCCTTCACTCTCTTCATCTATTCATTCATCATCTCCTCTTGAACATAACTCGCCAAATCGTGAAGGAGCTCACCAATTTTGGGGACTACAGGAGCATGGATTTTTGTGTTTGGTAACCAGCTAGGATAAGAACGGGGAAGGAATTGAAGATCTGTGCAAGGGCAAGGAATGATGTGCCGCCATGTGTAATGTACCACAGATCCATATCCATGAACGCCACTCAAGTTGTAGCCACGCGACCATCGACGTGGTAGCAACACAGAGCGAGGGAGACGACGGAGAAATGGAGATCTGAGTGGAGCTATTTATTAGAGCTCGCATGTAGACAGCCTGAGACCACTCGCTGGCGCTAAAAACCCCTGCAATGATGGTGAAGAGAAGAGCTAGCATCATGTCGGTATTTGTGCCAGCTCTTAATTAACCCACTATGACCATACAAACACAACCTCTAAGCCAATCCTACATGAAGTACGTGATACATAAACGGTGGGTTTCCCCCTCACAAGTCCCCTCTCGTCCCCACTTTGTTTGACGAGGCCGTCAAAGGGGAGGAGAGAGGAGATGGAGAAGACAAGAGAGCTCTAATAAGAAGAGAGAGAAAGAGGAAACATAGAATTTGTGGTTAGCTAGGCTAGCGAGGGGTTGTGGCGTGTACATGAGTAGTGTTTCTTGTGGTGTGCATCCTTCGTCATATACAGTATTAAGAAATTTTGATTTGGCATGGAGTTGTTCAACCAATAATTAAGTTCAGAATACAATTCCTTTTAGCGCTAATTACTAGCATCACAAAGATAATTTGTCTCTATAGAAGAAGACGAGAATGCATGGCTGCTTTCGAATTGTACCGATATGAAGAAGTCATTCATTTTATGCACCGCCTTTGTATTTTCCTTCATTGTACCGATATCTCTAAGCACTAAGGACTATGGCACACATAGATAGACACTCACACTGTCTTAGTTCTTATAGCAGACCATGTGTTAACAAGAGGGGGAAATAACTATGATTACTAGGAGAGCTAAAAAAACAAGAGAAAAATTAGTATGTACGTATGTCAAAGCTTCAGAAATCATATTTGCCTAAGAAACATACAAAAACCTACAACTCTCTTGCCCATCAAGAGTTCAAAATAGCTTCATTTTTCTTTTCAAGTACGCACCGAACAGAAGAGTGCAGTTTTTATATTCATAGTAAGGTGTTCACATACTATCTATATCATCTAAAGTGTTCTAAGATTCGTGCATGACACTAACGGTTATTTTACGTTTACAATCTTTTGTTCTCATGATTTTAATGATATTTATTGATTATTTTAGAGAGAGGAAGGAATATATTTTTGTGCATCATTTATTCATGATTTTTGTACATGAACAAAAAAAATCATAAATAAAATATTTTGTTCGTGAACATGAAATTTTTTGGTTCATGTACGTAGAAAAAAAAATTTCTTCTTGATTACTTTGTTCATAAATGTGAAAAATAATCATTAGTATAATATTTTTTATTTAAATATAAACACTATCAATGAACAATCCCCCTCAATGTTACTTATTATTATAATAGTTTTTATTATTTATGAATTAGTTAGGTGCTCTTATGTTCACGAGAGGAGATGATGAATGAATAGATGAAGAGAATGAAAGACTTGAGAATGAGAAGACGATGGATTAAAATAGTTTATATAATATAGATAGTACATAGACAATTAACTATGAATGAAACTATGTTTGTCCTGAACGAAGTCATGTCAAAGCAGTTACATAATATATACAACGTCGAGTCATACATGTTTATTAGTTCATAAACATAGAAAAAGTAATCATTAATATAATATTTTTGTCTAAATATAAATACTATCAGTTAAATTAAATCCTGACTATTACTAAGTATTATAATAATTTTATTATTTATGGTTTAGTTAGGTGTTTTTATGTTTAAAATAGAGAAGATAATAAAATAAATAGATGAAAAGAATGAAGACGTGAGAATGATACGACGATAAATTAAAACAGTTTATTCGACGCAGATAGTATAACTGCGACTGGAATTACGTTTGTTCCGAACGCGTCATGTCACGTCGAGTCTGGTCAGGAGGACCAGGAAACAATAACTACGATTACATGCATGCATGCATGCTGCTGCTGTTGCCGCCGTTTGTCCGACGGAGTCATGTCAAAGCAATTACATAATACATACCCTGTCGAGTCTGGTCAGGATGACCACGCAGGTAGGAGACGATAACTACGATTACACGCCATGAAGCGATCAAATACCAATCATGCATGCACGCTGCTGCTGCCGCAGCTTGCGTGTCACAGATCCATGGTACGTAGCCATCCCCTGGGCAGGCAAACGACACCAGTACGAGTGTACGACCGATAGCAACTTGTCACTTGCACAGCAGCACAGGCCACACCACTTGGTTACGATTTGAGTCTAGATTTCTCTGACACGCTAATATATAATCGTGGATCTTAGACGGCTTAGAAATCTCGTCCTAGGTGATTATCTGAACCATCTATTTTTATAGGTCTATGATGACCATGTGTCATCATAGTGGTTTTTAAATCGGTTGTGATAGAGAGCATATAGGCAGTTTGGATATCAAAACCATGTATGATTGATTATTTCATTTAAAAAGGTCAGTTTGCTAAATTTTAAAAAACAATACCGAATCACTCAAAATAAGCATACAATCAAGAAGACATTCACTAAAAAAAAGTCAACCAAAAATCACAACAAAGATATACAAGAGAGAAATCAATCATCCATTCCTAGTGGCCACCACCATCATGACCATCGGAGAGAAAAAAAACAAAGTGACGAAACCTATGCCTTCTTAGTGGTCGCCACCGTCAGACTCAGATCCGCCGTGGGCGCCACCGCCAGACTCAGATCCGCCGTGGGCGCCACCACCATGATCACTAGATACGTCGCGGTGGCCGTCGTCTTCACTAGCTCGAGGAGGAAAGAAGGCCCGGATATGTCTGCGGCCAATTCCATCTTGGCGGCGGCCTCACTGGGGAAGTCGACACCGGCGGAGCCGTCGCTGGTGGAGGATAGTGTTCGCTGCGAAAATTGGATCCGCGAACACCTAGGCAATGTGGAGTCGCCAACCGTACTTTCGTGTACGATAAACGATTGCTTTTCCAGCAAAGCACAAAGATCTTCTTGCTAACGTGAAGAAGGAACGACTGTTTTTTCGGCGCAAACAGCAAAAATCTACTGCTAAGAAAATAAAGGTAAGGTAATAGATTGATTTGTGTCGATTGTTGGATGTCTCAATCGGCCGTCACCCTTTACATATTTATAGGGCGGCTGGTCTTTCCGTAGGAGATCGGGACTCCTGATCCAACCGAATACAGATATGCAATCTTTCCTTATTTGAAGGATCCTGATCCTACGTAATTATCTTTAAACAGACTCCTCCTTGCACACGAGTACCTTCCCGAATCCGTAATTAACTTTCCTGTGTAATTCTCCGCAGTTCCTTGTTTCCCAAGTTGAAGTATCCTGATATCTCCAAGTCGAAGATCCTGTTTGTCGGAGGCAGACTTGGATGCAATCGACTTGGTGTATCAACCCATCAACCCAGTGGCGTCACAACTTGTCTCCAATACTCGGGGTCGACGCAGGCTACGCGGACCTCGGGGTCTTCTGTGAGTACCTTAGTACTTGGGGACGCGGCTGGTACTCGGGAAGACTATTCGAGTTCCCGAGCTGATCCACTCGGTGCTCGGGGACTTGAGAACACGGGTACTCGGGCTGCGAGTACTCTCGGGGTCGCAGTACTCGGGACCACCAGTACTCAGGGACGCAGGTACTCGGGAACACCAGTACTCGGGTATGCAGGCGCGCTGGTGCTCGGTGTCCAAATCGATCTGGACAACGCCCTGGTACTCGGGAACACCAGTACTCGGGTATGCAGCGCGCTGGTGCTCGGTGTCCGGAACTCGGGATGCTGCAATAGTTAAGCCTGTATAAAAGTTTAACACTAAAGCCACAGTTTTGTTAACTCATTATTTCAACTCCCAACTACATATTATTTGGTCAACTGGATAAATCTCAAAGCCAAATTTACCTATAAACACATGCCCCCTGTTTTCGGTATAATAGTATTTACCGAAAATACTACGTCACTTCTCAGGGCGATATCACATATCGGCCACATCGGCTGTCAAGCCTCCTGCCTATAGCTCGGATAAAACTTCTTCAAATATTTCCCATTAAGTACTCTATGCAACCCTTCTCCTTGTAACGTTTGCACAAAATAGGAATTTTCAGGAGCAATTCCTACAACCTTATACGGGCCCTCCCAACTCGGCGACCATTTGCCGAATTTATTATCTCTAGTCCCAACGGGTAAAATCGTCTTCCATACCAAGTCCCCTATTTGAAACGATTTCTCCCTTACTCTCTTGTTTGTAAGCCTTCGCTACTCTCACTTCTCTTTTTCAATCTCACCGCAAGGCCTTTAACCTTTCTTCCGGGACTTCATCTACTCTATCTAGCATCAATTATGGTGGTCCACAGCCGACAATTCGTTTTGTCTGGCTATTCTGAGAGCTTGTAATAGATCTCGACAGGCAACACTGCCTCCTGTCCATATACCAACTCGTATGGCGTCACCCGAGTCGCCCCATGCTTGGATACTCGATGAGCCCATAGAGCTTCTGAAAGCACTTCATGCCATCTTCTCGGATGTTCCTCAATTTTCTTCTTTATAAGTTTAATCAATATTTTATTGCTAGACTCGGCCTGTCCATTGGTTTGGGCATAATAAGGCGACGAATTCAACAATTTAATTCCAAAGGACTCGGCAAACTCATTAAATTGATGAGACATGAAGGAAGCACCCTGATCAGTCGTCAAGTTTGAGGAATGCCGAACCTATGAATAATATGCTCTAGAACAAAACCAATTACCTCCTTATGAGTCATATTTCTCAAAGGAACTGCTTCGTCCATTTAGTAAAGTAATCCGTAGCCACAGGACGAAGCGATGACCCTTGGATGAAGCGGGATGTATCTGACCAATGAAGTCTAAGCCCCATCCTCTAAACGGCCACGGCTTTATAATAGAGTTCATCATAGCCGCTGAGGTGCCAATTGCACATTTTCCGAATCTCATGGCATGCTTCGCATCCTCTATAGTAATGGAACAATCTTCTAGCATAGTCGGCCAATAAAACCTGCTCTTTTCAATAGCCATTGCATCTTAGGTGCCGACTGATGTGTTCCACATATTCCTTCGTGTATTTCCCCCATAGCTACTCTCGACTGGTCGGGACCCAAACACTTAACAGTACTCCATCTATCGTTCGGCGATATACTCGTCATTCAACAAGGTATATTTTACAGCTTGTCGCCGAATTCTCCTATCTCTTGTTCGACTCGGATCCCTTAATAGTTAGCTAGAGGTACTCTCTAGTCCTTTAATTCTAAGCTGCCCGCCGACTCGGCTACTTGCGGTTCTTGCACTAACCTAGTGCCCACCGAGTCGGTATCGCCTCTAAGCAAGTCGGATTCGAGTTCCGACAGGTCGGCTTCGATTTCAACAAGTCGGTCCCTTGCCTTTAACAGTAGCTAGCATCGGTTCCTTTGATATAAAGATATCCCTCTGCCGACTTGATACCCGGATGCTTGCTGTGCTAGAGAATTTGCTCTAGAATTATCTTCCCTAGGCACATGGCTGATAATGAAAGTATCTAAGGACTTGATTATATCTAACATCGGTCTAGGTAACTATTTAATAGCCCATCAAAACATTGGAATTCTCCATTAACTTGCTGAACTACTAAGAATGAATCCCCATAAGCATCTACGTCTCTTACGCCCATATCGACTAGTTTTGCAAACCAAACAGCAGCGCCTCATACTCTGCCTGATTATTAGTGCAAGAATACTCTAGCCGGACTGATGCTTCATAAACAACGTTATTTGGTGAAATTAAAACATTGCCGATGCCTTGCCCACTTTTACAAACCGATCCATCAAAATAAAGCTTCCATGGGTACATACTAACATAACTAATACCTTCTTCATCTCTAACCCTATGATCAACAATGAAGTCGGCGACGACTTGACCCTTCATGGAGTGCAACGACTCATATATCAGATCATATTCTATTAATGCATACGCCCATTTCCCAATCCTACCACTACGAATCGGTTGATGCAACATATACTTGACTACGTCGACTTGGCAAGCCACCACGCAAGTACTCGAAGCAGATAATGCCGAAACTTGGTACATGCATAGATAAAGATAAGCATAATTTCTCAATGAACACGTACCGACTCTCGTGTCGAGTAGACGGCGACTTATGTATGCAATAGCGCATTCCTTCTTGTTGACTTCCTGAGTTAAACCGCACCGATCACCTTGTCTTGTGCTGCGATATACAATCTGAACGGCACACCCGACTTGGGTGCTCGAAGCACTGGAGGACTCGATAAGTAATTCTTAATGCTATTGAAAGCATCTCGCTGCTCTGCCCACCAAGTGAACTCGGCTTCATGCTTTAGCCGGAGTAAAGGGACAAACGATTCAATCTTTCCCACCATGTTAGATATAAATCGTCTTAAGTAATTTATCTTCCCCAATAGACTCTGCATGTCCTTTTTGCATGCAGGTTCTCCTAACTTCCTGATGGCTTCTATCTTTTTAGGGTCAATCTCTATACCATGCTCATGAATTATGAACCCTAAGACTTGCCAGCTGACACTCCAAAAGCACATTTGAGCGGGTTCATCTTTAACCCACATCGACGCATCCTCTCAAAGGCTAATCGTAAGTCGGCTAAATGATGATCAAATTCATCCGACTTCACGACGACATCATCGATGTATACTTCCAGTATTATGCCCAGAAGATCATGAAATATCAGGTTCATAGCTCGTTGATACGTGGCGCCGGCATTCTTCAACCCGAACATCATGACAACCCACTCGAACAACCCGACAAAACCGGGCAACGAAAGGCAGTCTTGAACATGTCCTCTTCGGCCATAAAGATTTGATTGTACCCGGCATTACCGCCTAAAAAGCTAATCACCTTATGTCCTAAAGAGTCATTTATTAACATGTCGGCTATCGGCATGGGATACTCATCTTTAGGGGTAGCCTTATTTAAATCCCTAAAATCATGCATACTCTAATTTTACCAGTGTTTTTCTTCTCGACCGGCACAATATTAGAGATCCACTCGGCATACCTACATGGCCGAATAAACCCGGCTTTCACCAGCCGATCGACTTCCTCTTTGATACGGTCGTACAGATTAGGGTTGAAACGCCTAGGAGGTTGCTTGTGTGGCCTGAAACCTGACTTAATAGGTAATTTGTGCTCGACTAGACTTCTACTTACCCGGGCATTTCAGTGTAATTCCAAGCAAAACAGTCAATAAATTCTCTAAGTAATGTGCATACCTCTTTCCTTCTGACCGACTTCCAAATTGGCATTAATGAACGTAGGTCGGGGAATTCCCCCGTCACCAATGTCGACTTCTTCAAGCGGGTCAGCCGATGAGAACCCTTGTCCGAGTTTCTCCATGTCATCGAAATCTTCAATGGTCTCATGCATATCGCTCTTCCCAGAACGATATTCTTCGGTGCGCTTTTGCAACCACTTAATGCTATCTTCTTTATTCATTACTTACAAAGATAAATCGTTAAGCCGAGCTATACAAGCCGGCTGTGCCTGTATCGGTACAAACCCATCCCTACCGATATTAATGTAATCGTAATCTGATAAATTCTGGCCCGACAAGCATCTCATATCGCCATGCTGCCAATCAACTGTTGCTTCAGCAGAGAGATGCAAGCCGAGTTGTCTGCCTTGATGATCTCTACATCATCCTCTACCCATTGGATTAAGCATTGGTGCATAGTGAAGGGATGCAGCAATTTGCATGAATCCAATCACGTCCCAGAAGCACATTATATCGACCCTTGACATCTACGACGAAGAAAGCAATCGGTAATGACTTACTCCCGACTGTGAGTTTCTACGGAAATAACACCCTTGGCCTCAGATGATTCTCCCGAGAACCCGCTGAGCCCCATGTTAGTCTTCATCAACTCGTCTTCCTTTCGGCCCAGCTTGGAGAAAACCGAAAGGGGCATAATGTTAACTCCAGCACCAACGTCGACAAGCATACGGCCGACTGGTTTCCCGTCAATATGACCCTTGATGACAGAGGATTCAAGTGCTGTCCGGGTTCCTCTGGCTTTTCAAATGTAGCATTTTTCGGGCCGAGCACAAGTTCTGCAATCTCCAAGCTGGTGCGCGAAAATCCATGGGCAACTCGAATACCATGTTGACATCCATGTCGGTGGGCATTTTCCTGACATTGCCACTGGTAGCATCAACTTCTTCCTTCGCTATGCGCTTCTCTTTCCAAGTCATCTTTGCTGGTGTCATCGGCCTTGCTTGGTTGAACCACTCGTTGCGCTTCTTCTCGACTAGCTCCTCTCTGAGCTTGAGTGCTCGTAATCGCTGTACCCTACGCTTCTGAGTATGCGTGAGTCCTGTAGGGCACCATTGAGGCTTTGGCTTTGTTCCTGGTTCAACCGCCCTGATGCTGCTACCTTGCTTCTTTGGTACCGGCTTGCCGAGTTCATTTTTCCGCATGCCGGTTTTAGCTGCGCCGCTGGATTCTGGCCTGTCCGAGTTGTCTATCGTGCCGAACTGTATCCGCCGGGTTCCCGCTGGTGTCGCCGAGCTGTTCTGAGGATTGATTGCCGCGGCGGATCATTGTTGTTGACTTGCCTCCGGAACTCGGGTAACACCCGCTTCGTCTGAGTCGGGCGCGAACTTGGCCGTTGTGGTGCTGCCAGATTTGGACTCGTCACGCCTGACCGGCACCCAAACGCGCTTCATCGGCGAGTTGTTTTTCTGAGATTCTCCGGATGCCGCCGAGTACCTCTGTGCGCCGAGTTCCTTACGCTGACTGGCAATCTCACTTGGTGACCTGGCCCTTGGGTTAAACCGAGTCCTCTTCTCTTGTGGGTATTCCCTGAACTCGGGGCTTGACGGGATCCAACTCGGCTGGACAATGCCGATTGGTCCAACGGGATGTGGTGCCCAGGGATTGAAACCCCATGGAACTGTGGATAACACGGAGGCGCGCATCCCCAATATGGAGG
Source organism: Stipa capillata (assembly GCA_019208055.1). Taxonomy (NCBI): domain Eukaryota; kingdom Viridiplantae; phylum Streptophyta; class Magnoliopsida; order Poales; family Poaceae; genus Stipa; species Stipa capillata. The sequence continues at coordinate 19,996 of JAGXJF010004094.1, forward strand.
ACCCGTTGTGAAGTATGGTGGCCGAACGTATGGGCCTTCTTGCCAGTACTCGGGAGCACCAAATTCTGGTCGCAGAGGCGACCTAGGACGCTTAGCGCTTCTGAGCCGGGCGAACACATTGTTGGGCATGCGTGAGGTATATTTGTCCAGCAATCGTTTCACCGTCGGCTTCGGCTTTGCGACTTGTCCCTTTCTTTGGTTGACCTTCCAAACTCCGATTTCTGGATTTTTTTGGTTTGATCATTCTTGGAGCAGCGTTACCGTCAATGATGACGTTCTTTCCTTTTGCCGACTGGGTCTGACCGAATTAACACCTTCTTCTTTTTCCAAATCGATTACATTGATTGGAAAAGGATCACTATCTAGTTTCATTTTGGCACTCTGAGCAAATATCAATCGTCTGTCGTTAATGGCCGATTGTACCTGTCGACGAAACACGTTGCAATCGTTAGTAGCATGGGAAAAAGAATTATGCCACTTGCAGTAGGCTCTTTTGCCCAATTTCTCCGCCGATGGGAATACATATCCTTCCCTTACTCGGATTAGATTTCCTTGCAGAAGCATGTCAAAGATTTTATCACACTTGCTAACATCAAAAGTGCACTTAATCTCCTCTCTCCGAGTAGGTGTGGGTTTCAAAGCAGAGCACGCAAAAGGTTTCGACTTGGGCGCATGAACCCACTCGGCTATACATACGTCGACATCATCATCACTAGTCGAGTCGTCGTCATATGATATAATGTTAACCGCAGGTTTTTCCTTGCTTTTGTTCTTATTATCTCCAAACCGGCTATATTGCTTGACTTCCTTAGCACGGTTCTCCTGTGTCACACCCCGGGGATAATTATCTGACTCTTAGGCCACAGGATGTAGTACCCCTTGCAGTCTCCTAGCTTCGTGACATCCTCTTCAGGGGCGACAGGGAATGCGATGTCACTGAACTCGGCGACGACGCGGTCCACCTGCACCCTCGCCATGTGGGAAGGTATAGCAATATTGTGGCATGTCGCACCCCCTACTGTTGGGAAGACTAGGCCGTGCGCAACCGTCTTCTTCACGCCGGGCAAAGGGATAGTGAGGTGGCATTTTGTGAGGCCCTGCATAATTAACAATGTGTCGTACCCATTGTTATCTGCACAATGCTGTGAATTAGAACCCTCATACAGGTGATTCATGGTGGCGATGAAGCTTACCGTGATGTCTTCGACGGGACTTGGCGACTCGGGGGCGACGTCGGAGGCTGAGGCACAGCTACTCCATCCAGCAGGATAGGAGCCCTGATGTCCATGAGGATGCCCAGGTGGACGAGATGCATCGCGGGCGTCGTATCCTCTAGACTCTAAAATTGTTGCGCCGCCAGCTTGCCAACCTCCTGGGCTGCCCTTATCATCTCTTGCATAAGAGATGTTTGCCTTCCTCTCCTCCTCTGGCGGGCAGTTTCGCGGTCTTGAGGAAAGACTTCGTTCCATATAGCCCCGCTCCCAATCCCTCGGACATGCCCTGTCTTCTCCCTCGTTCCTAGAGCCTTCGAGAGATGGTCTTCCCACCTCTCACTATGGACGAGTCTTGTGAGCTCTCAGGCTGCTGGGACAGCTGCCTCTGCAAGGGAAATAGCACAAGGTACGGGCCATTAGCGTATTGGAAGCACAATAGTATATTTCAAGAAGACATTGGGTTTAGATTATACCAAACATTTGAAAACCGCCTGAAGCTCGGGGTCCGTGATAATTGGTGACCCAGTAGCTGGGTCAGAAACTGTGTGCGCCCTCATCCAAATATGGGCGCGTTCCTACTCAATATCGGCAAAAGGAACTAGTTTGCCAGCCGCTATCAGCGCGGCGTCCTCTTTGGCCCAGATCAGTCTCTTCCCTGGAACACCTCGGCTGCCAAGGTGGTGGGGGAATTTGTTCTTCGCGCGCAGCTCCTTCCCCCAGCGACTCTTCTTCTTGAATGCATCACTCTTCTTGTCAGCAACGAACTCCTCCCAGTGTTCGAGTTCTATCTTTGGCCATTTAGTTTTAATCGCAGTTTCGAAATCGGCGTCTAGCAGCTTCGTTGCTTCATATCGTCATGTCCTTAATGCAGCACACATGATGCTGTCGGCTTTCCTCTGCACTCTTTCCTTGTCAGCCTCTGGGATAGCGTACTTATCCCACATCTTGTCGAACAGGACCTTTTTCTGGGCATCGGTCATTCTCTTGAAGTCTCGGCATGTGATCCTGACATGCTCACGGACAATGCACCCGCAGGTGTTGCTGGATGACCTCGCAGCCTTCTCGGGACTTGCAGGAACACCTGTTACACTGACTCGAGTGATGATGAATGTCTCGTTCGTCAGCTGGTTGCCACCTCTAGAGTTGTACCGTCTCTTCGGCTTCGATGGTTCTGCTGACGACGGCTCTGGCACCTCCTGTTTTTCCAATCCTGACTCGCTAGACCGAGAATCGTCAGACGAGCTAGACACACTCTCTTCATCTCACGCCGTGGGAGGTGTAGGTGCTGAAGGTACATTCTCTGGCTCGACGACAAGTTCACTGGCCGGTTCGGGGGCTGATTGACCGGTTCGGGGCGGGGCGTCAATCAGGGCCGCCACGTCTAGGGGCGCCGCCCTGTCATCATCTACGCGGGCTAGTTCCCGGGTTGATGATGAGTCCATTTCCGATTAAGAAACTTAAAAAATGAATGGATCCATGTATCAGAAGAAGTAACTACAAATGTGAATATGGGTGCAACATGTTTAAGTATTTATGAGGCAAACAAAGTACCAACAGATTAATTGATTTTAACTAAAATAACTTACTTTTTGCGGAGAACGACAACAAGAAAGAAAAGATTCATAAATGAAATCCTTATATTATGAAGCTGCATGAAAACAGTACAAAATAGTGATTTCACGAAGTCAACAAAATGGAGCAGATTCACCAAATAGCTTCTTAACAAAATCAGTTCCCTGGAAAGTATCAACAAAAGAAAAAAGAATGATAGAAAACTTTCGTCTCAAATCTTTTGTCTAAAAAAGTAACTTAAAAACCTTTCGCCTAACTAAACATGGAATGATATATGTGGGATAATTTGGTAACCTGCTAATTTGGTAACCTACTAATGAAAACCTTCAATCCATAAGGTTTGCTACTTGATCATCCACCCCCATGCATGTAAAGAAATAATCGTTGGTAAACAACAGAAAACGTATGCATGCAAAATAAACTTCCATCTCATGTGATATTCTTTTCTTCTATCTTCTGAAAAATCTCTGCAATTTTTGGATGGCAGCAACTCCAATCTGCACTCTCCTTTATTTTGAGATCCACGGCAATAGGCATTTCCTTTTTATCTCCACGGAAGCATGCATGCAAATATGAGTTGTGGACAATCTGGACTATCCTTTTAAATAGTTCGGTTCCTCCTTTATCTCTAGAAAGATCGATTCTTGCTGTTATTTCACCATGCATAATAGATTGCTCACAAGAAAAATAGCTAGCTTTGTCAATCAACTCACGTATAGGACATGAATCAGTTAGAGTTTCTTGGGTCACACATCCTCCCTCCCTTCAAATGAAAGAGTCCTCTGTTTCGAGGTGCTCCTGAAAACTTTTGCTGAAGAAACAATTGTCTTCCTAACGTCAATTGTATCGTCAAACCAGAACCAACGTGGATGATAGATTTCACATATGCACAGGCGCGGCTTGGTTTGCTCAATGCACACATCATCAACGAACGCAGTTGTAGCAGGAATCGTGGTACAGCCGAAGAGAAATCCACATGCCCGATGGAGTTGCTGCTCACTGGAGGAGTCGTCGGCGGCGGGAGGTACTCAGGTGCGACGGCGCGGACTCGGGTGGCGGCAAGGAGTCGGGCGCGACGGCGTGGACTCGGGCGGCGAGGAGGACTCCGACGGCAGCGGGGAGGACTCCGGCGGACGGAGGCTCGGGCACGACGGGGACTCGGGCGGCGAACGGGCGGCGGCGTGGCAGCCTGGCAACGGAAGTAGGGTTCGCGGCTGGTTCAAAATAGAACGCGCGAGGACGGGCAAAATTTCGCGAAGTCATCGTTATATAGGCCCGTCACAACTCCACTGACGGGCGACTACACGCTGCCTGTCAGTGGAAGTACTGCCACTGACGGGCGATGACAAGGTGCCCATCAGTGGACTAGGTTTCGAACTACTGGGCGTTGAAGTACTTTCACGGACGGGCGAAGAAAAGATGCCTGTTAGTGAAAGTTGGTTGCCCCAGGGCGCTGATTTACTTCCACTGATGGGCGTTCACATGGTGCCCGTCAGTGAAAGTACTTCCACTGACGGTCCATGTGTAATTGCCCGTCAGTGGAGTTGTTTTAGGGTTTGATGCTGGTTTGCCTGATTTCCAGCTTTGCAGAGATTTACGGAGTGAAAGTAGAGGCTGATTTTAGGGTTTGCGGAGTGGACTTATGGGCTGATTTTAGGGTTTGCAGACTGGATTTAGAGCATACATGCGACACGTGCCTAGCTATTTCATCAAGTCCCGAACATATATAATTAACCATTTAATTCATTAAAATGATATTATTACATATTGAAGTTCATTCTGAATTGATCGGAAAGCTAGATTTCGTCATCTTTGACACGCTTCTCAATAGTACTTCTGATCTTCTTGCTGGTATACGTCAGTCCTTCATCGTGATTGCATCTTATGTAGGGGCACGCATCCTGAGAACCTTTGCACATCTTGCTCGTTCGATCATCAACATCTTCTTCTTCTGTGTCCGGATCATTGAACTGGTCGTAGTCCTCTTCGTCAACTACACCATCGACTCCGACAATACTCCTTTTCCCTTTCCTCATGACAACGCACTTCTTATTCTTTGGGCCTGTTATGTAGAAGACTTGGGCGAGCCGTTTGGCTAATACCCATGGCTCATCTTTGGGACTGATCGATTTGACTTGTCGTGACTCCATAGGGATCGGTGGAGGTATAACCATGGTACTGGTGTTCATATCTTCGATTCTGACGTCTTTTACCCATCTGACATGAAACATGGGGATCTTGGTCATGGTGTAGTCAAGTTTCCAGATCTCTTCGATCACGCCGTAGTACCTACACTTCTTGCCATGATGACCAGTTCTAGACTCCTGCGTTACACCGCAATTCTGGTACGTACTGCGCCGGTCTTGAGCCTCGGTGTAGAATGTGTATCCGTTGATATCATACGATTGCTACGTCACGACTTTGCTATCGGGTTCTTGTGACAACATTCGGACGGTTTCTTCTTTTCCATTTGACGGCTCCCTTTCATACCAGTAGTCCTTTAGCCACCCGGAGAACTTTGCGTTATGCTCTTTCGTGAGCACAATTGTGCCCTTTTTTGGATTCGCTTCGCGCAACTGTTTCATGTGGATCTGAATATAAGGCCGTACCACAGCCAAGTGTTGCAACACCACGAAATGTGCTCTATTGTAGTCATCTGATCTTTTCGATCGATACACATGTAAACTTTTATGCCCGATCGCACCTTTACCGTCGAGCCTGCCTGTGTGCCGCGAAACTGGAACACCTATAGGTTTTTGATCTCGCATGTAATCCGTGCAGAACTCGACGCCCTCTTTAGTAGCATAGCCTTGGATGATGCTACCTTCCAGATGCGCTCTGTTACAAACGTAGCGCTTGATAACCCCGTTGTACCTTTCAAACGGGTACATGTTGTGCAAAAACACGGGACCGAGGTCCAATATCTCCGGGACGATATGGATCATGAGATGTACCATGACATCGAAGAATGCTGGAGGAAAATACATCTCAAGTTCGCATAGTATGACAGTGATCTCGGCCTTCAGTTTCAGGCAGCGTTGCACTGTGATTGCCTTCTGACAGATAGTGTTGAAGAAGTTACAAAGGTCCGTGATCGTCTTGCGGACACCTGGCTCCATGATACCTCTAATTGCAACAGGCAGTATCTGTGTGATCATCACATGGCAGTCATGAGACTTCATGCCAATCAGTCGGTGAGTCTTCATGTTAACAAGTTTTCAAACATTTGCGGAGTAACCCGAAGAAACTTTGACACCATAGAGGCATTCGCAAAGGCTATGGAGCTCGTCTCTACTCAGAGTGTAGCAAGCAGCAGGACAGCTGGTCTTGACTCTGATACCGTTCTTCCCCGTCTTGGTCGTTTCTCTGGTTGCCCACAACTCATGTCTTATATTCATGTGTTGCATGTCTACTCGTGCCTTCGGTCCATCTTTTGTCTTGTCTGGAATGTTGAGCAAGAGACCAAGCAAGCTGTCGTAGACATTTTTTCGACATGCATTACATCAATGATGTGACGTGTGTCTAGGTGAGGCCAGTAAGGTAATTCCCAAAAAACAGATTTCCTTTTCCAGACGCCCTTTACCGGTGGTTGTTTCTTTCCTTTTCCTGGCTCTACTTCGTCCATTTCATTCAAGAGATTATAGATTTCTTGTCCGGTATTCTCGCGAGGCTTTGGATGGATTCCTTTTGTTCCATCAAACCTTTCCGTGTCCTCTCTCCATGGGTCATTCATGGTCAGCCACCTTCGGTGGCCCATGAACACGATTTTTCTAGAGCTCTCTAAAAAAACACTTGTGGTTTCTTCCATACACTTAACACATGCTTCGTATCCTTTGGTGCACTGACACGCGTTGTTCCCATACGCGGGATAATTTTGCACCGTTGTGAACAACAGGCCTTTCAGAGTGAAGAACTCTTCTCTGTCCGCGTCCCAGAGCTGAGCCCCTTCTTCCCATAACGTAGCTAGTTCGTCCTTCAGTAATTGTTGATACACGTTAAGATCCATTCCAGGTTGTTTTGGCCCTTGAATGAGAATAGATAGGTGCATGTACTTCCGCAGATCCAAAGAACAACGGGCCATGTGATGTGTCTGTTGCTCATGTTGCCGAATGGATTTATTCTGTCCGTACTCATACCAAACCTGATATTTCTCGGATCACTACCGAAATCTGGGTATTCGGCGTCGATTGCCCTCCATTGACAAGCATCAATTGGGTGTCTCAACACCCTGTCCTTTCTTCGCCCCTTTTCGTGCCAACGCATCAGCTTTGCCTCCTTCTTGTTACTGAATAAACGCTTCAAACGGGGGAGGACTGGAAGGTACCATACAACCTTTGCAGGGGCACCACTCGTCACTTCTTCCTCGTCATCGTCTTGGTTTCTGCCCCGCTTATATCGAGATGTGTTGCACACCGGACATTTGTGCAGCTCTTTATACTCTTTGCGATAAATAATGCAGTCATTCTGATAAGCACGGAGTCTCTCTACATCCAATCCAAGGGGGCAGACCACCTTCTTGGCCTCCTCGGTGCTCGTAGGCAACACGTTCTCCTTTGAAAAAAACCGTCGCAAGGTAAGCCAGTGTCTCATCGAAGCGTGCGTTCAGACAGTTGTGGGCTGCCTTGATCCTTAGAAGTTCTAGCGTGACTGATAGATGCGTGTGCTCAGGATCGCAGCTGCGATACAGTGGTTTTGTCGAGTCTTCCATCAGTTTCATAAACTTTGCAACCTCTCTTTCATCCTCAGGGTCTTCGACCACCTGGTCCGCCATGTGACTGTCCCGCAACATTTCAGCCAAATTGTTCCCCGTCTCTCTCGTCAAGTCTTCCCTACATTCAGAAATATGGTCTTCATCTTCTTCTGCGTCTTCATGTATGTCCTCTTCTTCTAAACATTCAGGAGTAGCTAAAATTTCTGCCTCCTCACCGTGACTTGTCCAACGTGTATAACCTTCCATGAAACCTCGAGTCAACAAGTGTAGCTGCAACATGCCTCCCTCCCTGAACATTATCGTGTTCTTCAATACACAACAAGGACAACGCATCTTGTTCGCACCCTTTTTCTCTCTATCTTCATCGGCCACATCTAGAAACTCATTCAAAGTATCGATGAAACTCCGTGTTGCCCTTTTCCCGTACATCCAACTTCGATCCATCGATCCCTACAACAATAAACTAATTGATTATAGTCCAAATTAACAAAATAATCACAAAATTAATTCTCTTCTTTCATGTATTACATCGTACCAAAGAGAGCTCGATAGCGCCGTTAAGGAGCGGACTCGAGAGCCTTCCGAATAGGGTAAGGAGAGAGAGGAGGGGAGGAGAAAAGAGAGGGGAAAATGGGTGGAGAGGAGGAGGGAGGGTTAAAAGAGATCTAGATCTAGATTGTATATCTAGGAGGAGGAGGGAGGAAGGAGGGAGGGAGGAGGGGAGGGGGAAAGAGAGGGAAAAAGGGGTGGAGAAGGAGGAAGGGTATTGAGAGAGATCTAGATCTAGGGTTTAAATCTAGAGGGAGGAGGGAGGGAGGAGGGAGGGAGGAGGGGGAGGATGGGGAGGAGAACAGCATGCTGCCGCGCGCGCAGTGTAGGAGGGGCTTGCAGCTAGCTGTGTGAGGCGTGCGAGCTCAACGGCCAGCTGCGGGCGCCTCCTGTGTTTATATAACTGCATAATTATCACTGACGGGCACACCAAAGCAGACCGTCAGAGATAAGTAGGCCCTCGAAGGGATTCTTGGGACCACATTTCTCTGACGGGCGTAAGTTAACCCTTCAGTGGACATCATATATTCACTGACGGGCATGATAGAACTGCCCGTCAGTGATGATTGCTGTCAATGGACATGCCAAATTGGGCCTCTCGTCCCACTTTCACTGACGGGCCAGTATTGTGCCCGTCAGTAGAAGTATGGTGCCACGCCTAGTGCATCACTTTTACTGACGGTTAGGAGCTCACCCGTCAACGTTTCCTCTAATCAGCGACGGGCCTCCTCGTGCCCGTCAGTGATGATTGTGTAGCAGAAGTGTTTTCTGAGGTAGTGAGGAGGGAGAGAGGGCGAGAAGGGTGTCGCTGTTGAGACTTGGAGTTGAGATCGAGTGAGGGCGGCGGCGGGTAAGAGGGAGGCAAGTAACTTAGGGTTAGGTGAGGATGCAAATGATGGGCCGGTTTGGGCTATAGCTCTTGGCTGTCATGGGCCGATTCACGGATGGTTGTATTCTTAAACCGCCAATGATGTACCCATTTATCGCAGGAGGTTTTTTAAAAAATCGTCTGTAATGACACCTCTGTGATGACCTACTCATCACAAGCGATTTTTTTAAAACCATCTATGATGTCAATTTTTGATTAAAAACCGTCCGTGATAAGACCATATTACATATGGTTTTTAGTGAACCGCCTATGATTAGAGGTCTTGCATGATCATTTCTAAGTAGTGACATGATTGTTCATGTTATGTTGATTTCTTGATAGGATTATTCATGTTATGTTTTATCCACTACTACAAAAACACGCAAATTACATGCCTCATCCTGGACGGTTTCAAAAAATCGTCAGGGATAAGACTAATTTGGGATGGTTTTATATGAAAACTTTACATCACATACGGTATTTTTATTAAAATCATCGGGATAAATCGACATCTGAGACGGTTTTTACCAAAAAAAAACCTAAAACTCGTCTGGGATTAATTCGGCCCATAGAGGCTCAGTCCACCCCCATAGAGGCCCAATGGAGGAATCTATTTAGTTCACTCTGTCGTCGGCACCTCAACCCTAGCAGTTCTCTCCACTGCCAGCCCCCCACCTCCTTTCCTCTGTCTAGATCTAATCCGCACCCCTAGGCGCACAAAGTCCACAACTCCCAAAGAGCGCGCCTCCTCATCAAAGCCACCACCGGTCCGTCCTCGTCGATGCCACCACCAAAGCCCTCGTCAGAGTGAGCATCCCTGTCACACCCTGTTTTCTAATAACACAAAAACTAGGGTCTACAAATTTTTTTGCTTATAGCTTTGTTTTAGTTGGACCTTATTAAAACCTTGTTGCTCTTAAAGCAAGCTCCTTATGAAACCATGAAAGTGGTACCAATCTAAAACCTTATAGTGCATCTAAATGGCCACCTACCTATCTGGCTACCCACCTGCTTCTATATATATATATATATATAGCTGGTTGTATCTACGTATACCCTTTTCTCTCTCTGCACGTCCATATACCTAATCATGCATCCCTCGATGCACGTGAACATCTATGTCCTATTATCTATCTAGGTGGCTATCTACATATCCACATATAACTATATCCTTACCTATATATACCTGGCCATCTATACAGCTAACACTGTCTATATCTATATCTATGTCTATCTAAACCTTTGTCAGCTTTTCTCTCTCCCATGGGTCCAACCCTTGTTATCTCTCTAATGCCCTCAACAACACTTTCCCTCTTCACATGTGTGATCATCCGAACATGGAGTCATGCACTCCATCTTCCTTCCTATCTCTTCCTTATACCTAAGACCCTAATCTGCCGAAACCCTAATCCCTTGGAACCTCGTGTTTTCCGCTTATTTTTTTACCATATGAACATTTTACCAAAACAAATATTTAGTAAAACAATCCTAAAATGTGAAAGTATGAATTTACGTGTCAACCCTAATTGTCCAAAACCTTTCAAAATATTACATGTTTATTTTGGCTCTTTTCCAATTTTTATTTACAAAAGTGGAAATAAATCTAATTTAGGAAATACTCCAACACATGCTCCTTCCTTCTTTCAAAAATTCCAAAACATGATAAATGTGATATTTCAGATATTTAAAAAAATTAGTACCTTTTATGAACAGTAAATCCTATTTATAAATCTGTTTGCAAATTCCTTTTGCACATTGGAATTAGGGCTGAAACCCTAATATGTTATTTCATTTGGGATTTTGACCTCCAAATTTTTTTATAAAATTTTGCAAGTCTTCTGAAATCAGCCTAACCATGTTATGAAATAATATGGTGACCTCTAGTATAAAAGTTTAAATAAATTCACATTTTTGTTTGAGCTAATTTGGAAAATAGGTTGATATCCTAAGTTTTAAACCCGAGAAGATTCTCCAAAAATTATGGGACATGCCTCTCATCATATATAGCTCAAATCTATGCTCAGCTATCTATGTCCTTTTCAAAAGTTTCAAATAACATCATAAACGAATTTCAGCTAAATTTGAATCTAGCTTGATTTCCACTGTTTGAAACCTCACAACATTTCATAACTTTTGTGGGGCATCATCTATCCATATTGTATCCATTTTTTTCATAAGACCATAGTGTTTTTATTCAAAATTATCCCCCAAAAATTCAAACAGTTTCAAAGGTGTTTGGGTTGTCTTTCCCTATTGAACTTCTCTCTGTATTTCTGCTAGAATCATTCCTAGTGCACCAATCAAACTCCCTCTTCTCCCATTTCATAGCACCTCCTCGTCATCTTCCTCTCTCTCCTCTCTCTCTCTCTCTCTCTCTCTCTCTCTTTTCTCTAACCAGCGCAGCTACTCTCCCTCGGTCGCACCCGAGCCATCGACCCCACACGAGAAATCGGTGCCCAACTTCTCTGTAGGCACACCACCGCCGGGCCCCGCCACAGCCGATGCTTCTCCCATCTCTATATGTCTCTTCAGGATACCTTGGGAATGAGTACACCCTAAGCCCCCCGAGCCTCCTCTCTCCCATTTTTCCTCCTCCAGCTCCTCTTTTCCCCTCCACCTTGCCACGGACATCAGCACCGCTAGAGGCCTCATCTTCTCCGCACCGGTGAGGCACTCCGTTGCGGTCTCATCACCAAGTCCAAGCCATCTGGAGAGTTTTCCTTCAATTTCATGCACCCTTAACATCCCATGGACCTCACTTACTCATCCTCATGCTTGATTCCTTAGGAGAGCCACAGAAGACAGAGCGCCCGAATCAGGCTGCCGCCAACTCCACTCTACCATGAGGTCGCTGGTGTTCCGGGCATCACCGAGCTCGACCACCACTACCCGTTGGCTCCTCCCACTCCCCTCTATTCAAATCAGATGTCATCACCATCGGAGATGGCACCACTCGCCGCCAGTAGGCGCCGCTGAGCCAGCCTTCTAACCCTCCCTCATTTATCTCTTCCCCGGAAACCTAACCCTATCTGAGCGCATCAAAAGTGGTTAGAGGCCGTTTAAAGCTAAACAACCACCGACGGCCAAGACCCACGAGTCAGGATAAGTGAAGACAAACTTCCTTGATTACACTCTTCCTTCCTGAAAACGTACTCTTATTTCCTTCTCTCTTGAAGTCGTCTTCTTTCTACTTAAGACGTATTCCCCAAAGAAGCCGTTGGCGTCACCTCTACTCTCTGACAGCAGACCTTCCTCTTCTCTTTTTCTCTCCCAGCAAAAATTTGGAAGCTCATCTAAATTCGAATACTATTCAACAACACCATTTTCATAGTTTTTTTCAAATTATTTGAATATATTTAAAATTTTAATATCATATATATCTTCTTTGATATAGTTCCCAATCAATTAATTATTTTTTTGTATCATCTAAAATCCAATCCAATATTTTGGTTCTAGTAGACCTTTGAAATTCAAATATTTTTATATGAAAACACTTCGTTACTTCAATATCTTTTTAATAGATACCCATGTCTATATTCATCCAAAATCTTTTGGGTAAAAATTCCTAAGACATTTTAAAATTATTTCCTACGCTCTACTCCGAGAGATGTTTAAGTCCTAAATATTTCCAAATTATAAAGTAAAGTAAATGGAGCCTAAATAAAACCTCTATATCTCTTTGAATGGATATCCTTTATTATAACCATCCAAATCCTCTAAATAATATTCCTAAAGTCTTGTAGAATCCTTTCCACCTTCTGGTTCTACTAAGAACATGACAATCCTAAATACTTAAACACCAATAGTAAAGTCTTGTCTTCCCTATATAGATCTAGATCATTATTTCATGTAATATTAACCCAAACCTCTCATGTTAACTTTATAAAATCTTCTCAAAAATAGTATCTACATAAATATGTCAAGGTTGTGTGAGTTGTGCTATCCTCTTGAATTATTTGGACTTTACTATCGTTGATTTATTCGACGTCTTTGCAATGTGTAGTTTCTGATGATCCAACAAATTGCGAGGACTCCGTGACTATTGAAACATCAAGACCAAGACCAATACTCGCCAGGCAAGCTCCCACCTTTAACCATGTTGAGCTCCATATGTACAAAACTTACTCTTGCTTGACAAACATGCATGTTTATTTTGCTACAAATACTATTTTATGTTAGATGTAGTTATGCCCTAATGATGCATGTAGTATACCCTAGATGACTATTCAGACCAGAACCTTGTCACCCTACGTCTAGCACCCCATTGGCCATGGGTTGCTAGTGAAAAGTTAGGTAAAACTATATGGGTATACCCTTACTTAGACCTACAGTAGAAAATCAAGTTTTAATAGAAAATTCTGGATAACTTGGATATTTTGTGGGATGAATCCTTGGGAGACATTCATTGTCCAAGGGGTGTTATAAAAATAATTTTACGTAAAACCCAAAAGCAAGACAAAAAGGGAGCTGATTTGGATCCGGGTGGGAATGTAAGTGGTCTATGGGGGAGATGGTTGTAGTGTGATGTAGCATGGTGTGACATGGCAACGATGATGTGATGTGGAGTCTTGCTCGAATCAACCAAGAACCGAACCTTAGTGGCGCTCACCCATGTCCATCTCGCACGTCCACATGCCCTAGTGGGAAGGGCTTGACCTAGTATTCTGCTTAGTACTAGCGTATGAACCCGTAGACAAAAGGTAGAAAGTGACAGGGAGTGGTTTAGCTTCAGAGAACCTTCTCGTGGTTTAGCGTAGGAAGTTTCTCGACACAAAGGTGGGTCCACATTGTGTCAATGCATTGTTGTTTAGCAATTGTAAACAAATGTTTGGAATGGCTCATCTGACAGGTTCATCGTTAGGACTAGCCAAAAGAAAATTCTCGTTATAATATCTCTGCTGGTACACCTCGTGAAGTGTGCTCGTCGAATCCTAACAACAAGGGGGACTTGCATCTTGTGAGAAAAGTCATACAACCTCCACAAAGTGTTAAAGTCTATTTGAATAGCCGCATCCACGGTCATAGACACAACTTGGTTAAGTCACCCACTGGTTAGACTATGTTTTCAGGATTTTGAAAATGTGAGATATGGGTTTAAGGATGTGGAGCATGGATTGTCCACAGTATGCAGTATGAGCTACGAGCAAGTAGCAGGAGCTGCATAAGTGAAACTCAAACCGTGCTACCGTGGTGTAGTACGAGTTGATCTGGTGATGATCTGAGTCTATAGATGGGGCTATCGGCGCTTCAATTTATGAGACGGTAGCAAGAGCTACCGTCGTTTTGGAAGAGCTTATGTTAATTGCCAATTATGCTATTCTTTCTAAAATGCTTGCAATCTATTACTCATATTCTTGAATAAGAACTTACCTTTTCGTACAACATCAACTTAGGATAGAACTACTTCTTGAGCAAAGCCGAGCATGAATATAGCCATTATATTCTTTTTATGGGATGAATGCGAGTACATTCAATGTATTCACCTGGCTTATTGATTTGGCTAGATAAGGAAGACTATTTCTCCGAAGACGACGATGGTGTTTACGAAGGCTATGGCATAACCCTAGCCGGTTGCTTGCGAGTATGGAATATCGGTGGGTCCGTACTATCATTTGGATTTTCCGCTGCAGACCTTCTAGCCTATGGGATACAAGTATAAGATATCGACCATGAAGGTCTAACTATATATCAGTCTCTGATGTGCGTTTGCATGAGGATGATATTAAGGTTAACTCGTGTGTACTAGCTATTGATCATGAAAACAGTACAAGAATCACAAGGGATTATCCCATTATTAAAACTGGTTATGCCATAGTCCCCAGCCAGCAATCATGGCAGCATCTTCGATGGGTGCACACTCAACTGTTGCACGGTTGCGCCTCCTCCACCGCCCCCTCCTACATGCTGCTCCATGCGTCACCGGGTAAGTACGTCATTAAGATTCCCTTGTATTCTCCACCAATAGTTAAAATTCAATTGTATTCTTGTTCAGATTGAAATGCTTATGGGTATCGATTTAATTTTGACTTGATTGCTGCTCGATGAATGCCCCCCCTCAAAACCAAGCTGGACCATTACACCTCGACGTCAGATGCAGCACCTTCAAGCCCGCGACAAAGAGGGGTGACATGGCCGGGCATGGGCAAGGGCGCCTCGACCCAGATCCGATCTCGCCGGCATCGTCAAAAGCAAGAAGCGTCCAGATCTAGATCGGCAGAATTTTTTTTAAATGGAAAATATAATCCTAGATGGTTCTTGTTTTCCAACTATCTGGGTTGCTCGTCTGTTCCAGACGGTTTCAAAATTGTCTGCCATTCGACCTTCACATCCCTGACACTTGTTCCCAGACACAGGTTTTTAACCGTCTGGGAAAGCCTGTTTTGTACTCGAATGTTGAGAACTAAAAGTAATAATTAAATAAGCGCTTTTGCTATTACGCAGGTGACTGTTTTCTTTCTCCGTCGCAGTTGATCATCTTCTTCAATCTCGTGAGCTCGCCATAGTGGTTAGGGTCACGAGGCATAGCCGCCAACGACGTGAGAGCTACAATGGCGACAAAGGCGCAGGGTGACCTAGCCGAAGTGGTTAGAGGTTAGAGTTTGGGGCGGTTAGGCTAGAGGCTTCACCGAGACCGAGGATTTAGAGGGAAGGCTTGATCCAGAGCTGGTGCACTCCATCTATTTAGAATTGCAAGAGAATCTTGTGTTGCAAATCAGACTTCTTTCTAAACTAACCATTTAATTGTGTTGCAAGATGCGCGCTCTTTTCTTTGAATGATCCATTGTCCTAACACTTCTTAAAAGGAAGTTTAACACTCTGTGTCGCTACCTTCTTTATCTCAATATTGTTGATTCATTACACCATCAATCAATAAGCGATCATCAAGGGGGTTCTTGTTCTTATAATGATGTGCTTGGCGGCCTAGAGGCACAAGAAAGACAAGAGCAGCAACGGCTAGTCCATTTCTTCATGGAGGATCCTACGTGAGGCCATGGCTACAGAGGCTAGTCAAGGGGACATGCAACATGCACGGTGACCCCCTCCACGTGTTGCTCTGCGCAAGGGAGGGAAATGAAAGCATATACAAATTGAGGAATTATATCATTGCTGTTAAAAAAAGGAGTTTATTTCCTCTCGTCTGCTGAACTAACCAACACTTGTTTTTAGAGTAACTGACTACCTAACTCTTTGATTGGTGATAGATCTTGACAAGGATGTAGTAAGAGTTTATGGGGCATAAATAATGCACCCATGAAAAAAGTACAGCTCCGGTACAGGGTAAATATACAGCTCAGAAATTCCTAGAGGATTGGAACACGTGTCCCATGAAGAAAATGATATACTCAGGATATACGGTTTAATCACAAGTTATCATTGTCCCCTCAATTTTCGACCCATGTAAGTACAGACAAATCATGGTAAGTCCATCTCAATCTAATAAAAGAATATCTAGACACAAATCCTCAACATGTACAGTGACATGATGCCAGCTGATTACCCTATTATTGACCAAGAAAAATTATACATATCTTCACAAGAACACTTCAATTCCTGTAGGACCGTAGGAATTGGGCCAAAAAAAATCTGCATTTGTAAATAGGATCTTAGACGCCATCCGATCGTGATGATCTCAAAGCGATCGGACGGCTGTGGAGGCCATCCTAGCATGTGACGTTTTATAGGCATCTTTCTCGAACGCGAGGGCACGGCTCCCCATCATAAAGTCGTCAGGCTCGTGATTTAACCTTTTCTTCCCAGCCCACTCCACCTCGCTATGCTGGCCGCGCTCCCACCTCTTCACTCCTCCAGCTCCAGCCCCGTGACGCCATGAACCCGTAGCTCTGCATAGCAGAGAGGCCGCGAAGAAGAACCATATGGGCCGGTCAACGGCCAAAGACGCCGGCTACGGGGGCGTGAAGTCGTTCCCGTCGCCGGCGTCGTCCTCGGCGTCGTCGTCGGAGTTCGAGTTCACGGTGACGCTGTCACCGTCGTCGAAGCAGCGATCGGCGGCGCAGCTGTGCCCCGCGGATGACCTGTTCTACAAGGGCCAGCTGCTGCCGCTGCACCTGTCACCGCGCATCTCCATGGTGCGCACGCTGCTGCTCGCGTCCGCGTCCACCTCCTCCGCCTCCGCCTCCGACTCCACCTCCACCTCCAACTCCTCCCGCGACTCCAACGGCAGCACCTCCTCCTCCTTCTCTGCCGACTGCGCCGCCCTCCTGCTCCCGGACTCTGCCCCGTGTTCCTCCCGCCCCAGCTCCGCCACCGACGACGACCGCCACCTTAACCTGCTGCCGGGGACCGCCTCATCGTTTGCCGGACTGCCTCCAGCCAAGCGTACCGGCAAGCAGTATCTCTCGTCCTTCGCTACCCGCTTCTCCTCCGTCTTCCTCCACCGCGGGGGCGCACCGGCCGCCAAGAAGCCGCCGTCCAAGTCGCTCGCCAAGGAGGTGATTAAGAAGTACGCCAAGAAGGTGAAGCCACTGTACGAGAAGCTGTCCCAGATCCCCAAGAACCAGAACAACGGCAGCAACCAGCCACAGCCGCAGGCGCCGGCGTCGGCGCAGCAGCAGGGTTTCAAGAAGCCGTTCACTTTCTCGATCCGTAAGAAGCGGAGCGACGAAGACCACGCCGCTGCAGCCGCGGCAGTGGCGGGGACGGAGGTGGGTGGCGGCAAGTACGCGCACTCCAACTCGTTCTCCGGGAACCTCCGGTTCCCGCGGCAGAAGCGGTGCGCGGCGAGCTGCCCGTCGTCGATGCGTTCGTCGCCGAGCCACTCCGGACTGCTGTCCTTCGGCGGCGCGGGCGGCGTCGGATTCCCAGACGTGCCGGCCGCAGCAGCGGCGGCCATGGCGGGCGGCATTGGCATCGGGCCCGTGTCGCTATCGGCGGCGTCGTCCATGGAGGAGCTCCAGAGCGCCATCGAAGGCGCCATCGCGCACTGCAAGAACACGATGGGAGGCGTCGTGTCCCTGTGCCCGCGCAGGGCGGCGGGGTCGTCGTCCGGAGAGATCTGCGCGTTCTGAGTGCGTTCCTGAGCCTGAGCGCGAGTGTACTGGGATTCGGGCGGGGAGCCAAGTAAGGCTGTTTAATAGTAGTATCTGTTAATTTTGCTTGTTTGTTTTTGCGTCCTTTTGGCAAGCCTTTATGATGATGCTGGTAAATAAGGGTAGTTCGAAGGGGTAAAATGATATTTGGAGCCTTTGGATGTGTCTTCTCTCTCGGAGTTTGAAATTTGCATTGGTGTCCTCCAAAAATTACCTCAACTCCATCTAAGAAGAATAAAAGTGGCCAGTAATGCATTAAGTTGATGTGGCTACTCGCTAGGTTAATCCACAGGTCATAGAGAACCTTAAGTTGGTTATGTCAGTGCAAATATCTTTGTTTTGGACGGTTCACATGCATGGCAAACTTTGTTAGATTATTTGGCTGTGACATGCATTTTAATTCCCAATTGATTATCCCTATTAAAATCCACTAAAGTAGCTGTTATGAGATGCAATGACTGCAAGCATTCTATCCCCCCTGCAACTTTGGAGTATAAACCTGCCAGCTTAATTTTGTGATGGAGGTGTCCATGCAAATTTCATTCCCCGGAGAAGGGGTGCAAAGTTCCTTAATTAATTAGACTGGGATTCCCTTCCAAAAAGAATTAGTCTGGGGGTTTTGGACTTTAATTTAGCGAGCCGAGCTAGTGGTGTCAATTTTTGTTGTAATTGTATCTCAAGACAAGTGTTTATTCAGCTAATCCTAATATATAGTTTGGCTTATGTACTTCAGATTTAGTGTACGCTCTCTGCTTCAAAAAATATCCTGTCTTCTGCTGCTCTCCACTCCATGTGTTCATTTTCATAAATGTTTTCTTCCTTCGTTGTTGTGCATATTTAGTTCCCCACAAACATAATTGGATTTGATGTATGACTTCACTTTTTTTTCATGTTGATGTATAACTTAATGTGCAACTTAGCTCAATTGTAAAGTTATATACTTCCTCCATTCTCAAATTTAAGACATCAGTTAAAATTTTGAACAGTACATTAATATACTTTTAATTTTATTAGATTCGTCTTACTAAATCCTTTCGCATTATGTACTTTTTATTATCTTTGCTAGCATATCTGATCTAAAATTATAATCAATATCCTATCTTGAAGACCGTAAAAATCAAAAACTATCAACACTACAAATTAAAGCATATTGCAGTTTTGTCTCTTGGAACATACTAGATCTTGGCAAATTCATCTACGAGAGATAGCAATGCCTAGAAAACTCTAGCCAATAAGCCACTCATCTGTCCTAACAGTTTGCATCTGCTGCTTATTACTAACTTACAATGAAGCCAGTATTTAATTAATTCATTGCAGATCCTACGTTAGGTAGTACTTCTCGTGGAAGTAGCTCAACACCATCGCGTCCAAACAGACACAAGAAGTTAAAAGTAGTTGCAACGATTGCCCTGCTAGATCTAGCTCACGGAAATGATCGTTTCACATGCTAGTTATAGTCAGATCTTAGCTTAGGTTAGACATGACATGTTGACTCCATGTTTAAGCTGAGGTAGGTGGAATCTATAGAGGATCATTCAACAACCATAATTTTTCATGCCTACATTGTCATCCTCTCATCAGTCATCATTGCATAAACTATATAGAAAAGAGACAAGTGAAGGCAGAGAGGCCAAGGCTACTGTGTATGTATGCATAGATCATTGTTCAATGCAGTGTGCAATTCATCCTCTGTGATTAGATACGACTAGATGACTGAGATGCAGCGCCTGTAATTAGCTGGATCGGCCAGTGCTGACTAATTCATTGTGGTTATGGTTATGGTTAGGTCTGTTGTGGTGTTGGGATTTACAGATGAACAAATTAAGGCGCCTAGCTAACCATGTTGCTGTGGGCAGTGATGAGGCCGAGAGATTCCTGCCGCATATGGAGACGCGGTCGCCGAGGCGCGCTGCCACATGCAAAGCTGGTGGCTGTGGTGCCCAAGTACGTCGCGGCAGCATGAATAGTAAAAGGCCTAGATAGTTATTTTAATAGTTAATGGGACCAGTAGCAACCTATTGAGAACGACTGGTCAATATTCAATGCAGCGAAAGCAACCATTGAAATTTGCCGTGTTGAGCTCCATTGCAACTGCAAGTCATAACCGCGCGCATCTTTGCATTTACGGTTTGGAATCATGTTTTGGTTGCTAATATTTGGTTTTCCAACTTAACCGAATGAAGTAGCTGTGTCTCAGGCTATCAACAGATCAACAATCACTTCAAGATGTCTTGTCGGACTGCATAATAGTAAGTACAGGGTACAAAGTATCCCGACAAGCGGACATATTTAGCTCCATGCCGTCGATCAATTATAAAATTAGCTCTCTATTAAAACAAAATTAAAAATGACCCCCTACCGCAAGTGGGATCCACGGCCACCCCACCTACCACGCACCTACCGCGGATCCCACTCGCGGCAGGTGACCTGACGCGGATCCCATCCGCGGCAGGTGAATGGCGTGGGTCCCGAGTACGACAGGGGGGAGTTTTATGGATTTGTTTTGTTAAAGGAGCTATTTTTACTACTGTTCGATGATAAAGGGCTAAATATGACTTTTTGTTTAAAGTATTCATGATTTGCAATATTCGTTCTTTATCTCTTTGTTATCATGACATATACTGAAGCTAGTGATCCTTCATGAACGGCAAAAAACTTGTTTGAGTTTGAGATGTACAATGCTTTGGCACAATAGAAAATATAATCTCACTGCATTCATTGTACTGTTGATACATGTATTTATACAGGATAATGTCGGTTGCAATAGTGGAGATTTGTTCGGAAGAGAGAGAGGAATGAGCAACTGCTTGGCAGTTCCATAAGCAGGGATTAACCGCTTGGATTATCCTTAACACTCCCCCTAATCAATGCTTATCCTTGCGAACAACATTATCTTGAAATATGACTCCTCCAAAAACCCTGTGGGAAAAATATGAGGAGTATAGAGTTCGATATGCTGTTAAAAACTCCTGTAAAACCCAATGGGAAAATAAGGAGAAAATGCTACAGCATATAATCATCATTGTCTCATTTTAACTCAATATGAGAAGACTCATAGAGTTTAGAGAGCAATAAATATGTCGTATATACTTTCTTAAAAACCCCGATGGGGGAAAACGAAAAATATGACATATGTCCTTATGTTGATATTACCTCATTAAAAACCTTGATAAGAACATGTAAAGTAAACTCATAAAGGGAAAAGAGTGTAATATGATGCTTTGAACAGGAATAACTCAGGAAGATACTCCCCCTGATTCTTGCAAATCTCGAAGTCGTCGCATACCAATTTCATGAACATATTTCTGAAATGTAGAAGTTGGTAGAGACTTCGTGAATAAATCAGCTAGGTTATCGCATGATTTGACTTGCAAGATGTCTATTTCCTCACTTTTCTGGAGTTCATGGGGGAAGAACAACTTAGGGGCAATATGCTTAGTGATATTTGAAAGGTCATCTAGGCCCCAACATGGTTTTGATGGTTAATGGCAACCTAAACTGGAATCTAATGTTTACATTTGAGTGTAAGCAGATCTTACAGGTTCCATGAAGAAGGGTTATCTAGAGAAGGATGGCCACCAAAAAGGGTACAGGTGGCCTTCCGCTTTATGACTCAGGTATATCTCTGTACCAGGGGAGAACTTGAGAAATGCTAAGGTACCTGCACTGCGATAGGTGGTCTGCTGAGTCAGAAGTCTGTCGGAGGTTCTCTCCTTATAGGTACTAGAGTTTGAAGTATGCTGAGGGCATGTCATGTGCCAGGACTGGGCTGAGGGGCTGTTTGGTTGGGCTGTTGGGAGCTTTTCCATTGGAAAAAGCCCCAGCCCAACCAAACACCCAGCTTTTGAGAGGCTTTTTCCAATTGGGGCTTTTGAGCATCAGTGTAAAATGAGTCCATTGCGGGAAGCTGGTCTGGACCAGCTTCCCGCAGTTGCCGCTTCTTCTTCCCCGATTGCCCCTCCCCGATTCGAGCTCTCCCCGATCCCCTTCCTCCCCGTCGCGCCGTCCCCGCCCCGCCTTCCCAGTCCCCGTCCCCGCCACGCCGCCCCCACCGCGCCCTCCCGTCGCGCCTTCCCCGTCGTCCCCGCCGCCCTTCCCACCGCTCCCTCCCCGTCGTCCCCGCCTCCTCCGCCGGATCTGCGCCGGCCCCGTCCGGATCCTCCATCCCCGCATCCTCCGCCGTCCCCACCTTCCCTGCCTCCTCCGCCTTCCCTGCCTCCTCCGCCTTCCCCGCCTCCTCCGCCGTCCCGCCTTCCCCACCTCCTCCGCGCCGAGCGTCGCTCCCTCCACCACCCCGCCCTCCACTGCCACCGATCGGAGGAGCCGGAGGGAGGAGCTCCGGGCACAAGCCCGCCGCGCACCCGGCCACTGACATCACCGGCGGCGGGGACCGAAGGGAAGGAGGGCGAGGAGGCCGAGGCGGCGTGCGACGGGTACGCGCGGTGGAGGAGGAGCGGCGGCCATGGCGGGTTCGGCGCGGATCCGAAGGGCGGCGGCGGACGCCGGAGGCGGAGGCGGCGGCGGTCGCCGGAGGCGGCGGTGGAGTTGGGCTGGGCCGCCGGGGTGGCCGAAGCCTCCTGCCCCCTTTTTTCTTTTTATTTTTTTTCTATTTGTATATATGTCTGTATTTGTACTTTTTGTATTGTATTTGTACGTATTATGTATTGTATTTGTATTGTATTTGTACGTATGGATCGAACCTAAGGGTATTTCAGACATTTCTTTCCTATACAGCCGATAGCCACAGCCCAACCAAACACCCACATTTTTTACACAGCAGCTAACAGCCACAGCCGCTTTTTCAGCCAGCCAGCCAACAGCTGCTTTTCCAACAGCCACAGCCCAACCAAACAGGGCCTGAGTAGTGCTTGCAAGATGTCTATTTCCCCACTTTTCCTAGAGTTCATGGTAAAGAACAAACTTAAGGGGCAATATGCTAGTGATATTGCTCTTGATGTATCCTGTTTGCATCTGTGCAACACCCAAGCTCGCATTATCTCATAGATAATGGTAGGTGATTCATTAGAACCAATTCCACATGAACTTACTGTATGTGGTTCTTCATTATGCGAAGCAATACCACATTCGCGTGATGCCTAATATAATGGAATTAATTCCAGACATGAGTGGTAGATGTGAGCCCACAAGAGTTCTGTTTCGAAGACTTCCATGATATGGCAGTATCACCATGTCGGAAACACAAAGCGGTTTGTGATCTAGGATTATGGGGATCACATAATAGCCAGCAATCGTGTATCCAATCTATTGGAGTCTGATTCTCTGGATTGAAAGAATAGGGCCAAGGATACCTTTGTGCCTTGGATGGTATCGCAAAGATATCGGACTTCCAGACCATGGCGTTGGTGGGAGCTGCGCTATGTATAGCAAGTAGATTTACTGCAAAAGCAAGATCAGGTCTTGTGCAATTTGAAAGTACATGAGCGCTACGACGGCACTGAGATATGGAACATCGGATCACCAATGTATCTTTCCCCATCCTTCCTCGTCTGAATGCATCTTTCTCTACCGTATAGAGGGAGCGAACCACCATAGGAGTTTTAGGATGGGTAGGATTTGTCCATATTGAAACTTCTTCCAATATCTTCTGGATATAAGGCAGCTTGGTGTACCATGATTGTTCATGAGGAAGTTTTGCTCAAGTTGAAAGGAATAAGCAAAATTTGGGTTTTACCAAACCTTCATCTCAAATCAGTCTTTAGGTGATTTGCGTGCTTCATTCAATATCTTGTGTATTACAATGATGTTGAGATTTCATCGGACGTACACACTAAAATGAGCAAAATCCCTGTAGGAGGACTTCTTGCATAAAGGACACAATGGCGCAATCACGCTGTTGGAGTAACCCTTCGCAAGAAAGGAACTCATTGAAGTCGTTTGTACCAATCACCGTACCGATGCTTTAAAAGCCATACAATGGACTTATTCAGTTTTACACGAAGTACATGTTGTGTTTCGTTCCTGCTGCATTGCATTCGGGACAGGGATTTCCGTCAAGGAACACCTTCAGTGTAAATTTGTCCGAAATCCATGTTAGTGACGTAAATGTATGCCGGTCAACGTAGGTGTCCATCACACTGCATAGGATAGAGGCAATTTTTGTACTGCCAAGGATCCATGAGTATATCGGAAAGTGTTCCACACTCACGCTGTTAACTATGGGAGAAGTATGTGTATTCATTGTAATCAATCCGGGTCTCTGCTGGTAAAACCCTTGTGTACGAGCCTTGCTTTGTTATCATCACCACCTCAGATTGTTCTCATTCCGTTTCCGGGATAAAACACCATTTTGAATGTCCCACAGGGAAAACTCTTCGGGACGGTGTCGGTATTGCTTTTCAGTGAATACCTTGACTTTTATTAAGCGAGGGCAATTTGTTGTGATTTACATGCTTCCATTTAGTAGGACCTAGTTATCGGAGCGTTTTTGTCATACTCAGACCGAGAAGGTCACTCTGGATCCTGATCATTGAGCCAAGGATATTTGCAATTGTTTAGCAGGTGTCTGAAAAATATAGCCTGCGTCGACAATCGTTTCGAGGATTCTTAGGTTTGAATGATTCTCACAGAACTCGATATAGTGGTGGAAAGTTTCCTTGCGCCCTCTGATGACTCTTCGTGATTTCGCCAATATGTGTTTGTAGTCTGGAGTGTTCCGATTGGCCGAGCAGTGTAATATGCGGACTCGGGCTAGGTTGTGGAGAGTTGCCCATCCACTGGGGTGCACTTAACCCCATTAGGTGTTTGGTCAGCGTTGAGTTAACATGATTTACTGACTTTGAGGTTGTCTCCTCAATTCCTTCAGTTGCTTGCGAGAAGCTTGTTCGGGTAAGAAGCGTACTACTCCCCCGCTTTATGGAACAGGAGGTGAGTGGTTTTTATGGTACCTCCACTCGTGCGGGCGCGTTGTCTGGCCGCGGATTTAAGGACCTTGGTAAACCACCCTTTTAAAATCAGTAAATGATCTGGCAGATATTTGCAAGAGTTGCAAAATTGATGATTTTTTGAACTTGGAGTTCGGTCTCTTGGGTACGTGGATCAGAGGGATGAAATGGCTAATAGCATCAATCGCTTTCGGGGCATCTTTCAGTACTTGAAATCTCCCCTAATGCCGGGAAATGTTCCTCATCGATATGCATGTCAGCGTGACGGGTGTTGAATAGATCCCCCAGTAAGGGGTTCCAGGTACTTTATAATCGACGGTGATTTTTGTACCCCACATAGATCCCCAGTTCCTGTGTGGGCCCATGGAGGTCCGACTGGCGGTGGTCAGACGGATGTACGTCAGCACATCCGAACTTACGCAGATGGAAACAATGCTAGGAAGGATTTCCACGACCAATTAGCAGAGGGGATAGTACTGTTGTCTGCAAGTAGGTCGCAATGTATTAAGTCACAGCCAGCATGTAAAATGCGTAACCCCAACAAGAGGTGTGGCCAAGATGCAATTCATTCAACAAAGCGCTCTGCAATTGAGTTTAATCCTCTTAATCAGTGATTAGCCTAAAACCATTTTGTTATGGGACATATCGGAGTTCCGAAGTGCTGAACTTCAATCCCCAGAGCAATGCAATAATCATTGAAGCACGTGAGCAGAGAATTTCTGTAGAATATACATGCGAATTGTCTTAATTAGACCTTTCTGGATAAGGGCTTGTAGCTAATGACTTGTTGCATTATCTGGCAAATCGCCCCCCCCCCCCCCCCCCACCCCCCCCCCCCCATGGTTTCGGTGTGAGACAAAAGGCATCACGTGTGACATCGTGCGTAAGAAAGCCCGCCGTCAATAAGGACCGATGACTAATACTCCCGTCCCCAAGGGTCCAGAAAATGGCGGATGGGACCACAAATGCTCTTGGAATTACGTTCAAGGAATTGAAGTGGGTTCAGCTTGTATTTTGAGATGCGAGGGTCTTCAAAATTAGCTTTCCCGTTGCACAAGATGTGCAAACGAAGTCTGAAGATGAGGAAATTTTGACTCAAGCAAATTGTGGACCTATGTGAAATTGCGAGTAATTTTTCCTATCATCCCATCCCGATGCCGGGACGGCCTAGGCGATCAGGCCAGGTTTGGAATGCGTTAACATTCCTAAAAAATACTTTATATACAACTATGTTCTAACAGAGCTTGATGTATTATAGTACAAATCCGGACGATAGAGGAAGGAATTCGTTCAAGCACTTGCTCTGCCATTATCAGTAATCTTTTAACGTGTAGAGAGATACTCCCTTTGCTTTTGGTATGTCTTCATGGGTTTCAATGTGAAAAAACCATTGTTACGGATATCTAACGATGTAACTATATGAGGGTACGGACGAGTCGGGGGATATAGCAAAGCATGCCTCTATTGTCACTTGTTATACCCCTCTGGCGAGGGTAAAATATGGCCAGACGTTCCAGTATGCCAAACAATTACCGTTATCACGTCCCCACGATAGTTAAAATAATCTCCATTAACTTTTTCAGAGTTTGGAAATATTTTAACTCCCTTAGTATGGAGTTGTGTTATAGACAATGTCCACAAGGCATTAATTTCTTTATCCATCGGATTGTCCCCGTAGATAACTATATATATAAAAGAAATTTTCAGTAAGAAAACTTCATTGTAAATATATAAGTAGACACTCTTATGTGCTGACCTTCACAATATAAAAAATGACAACAAAAACTTCTTGTTCTTAGGACAACATTCATAAATTGGCATAATGAAATAGATCATAAGGAGATTAAGAGACTAACATCGCGTTCTCCAAACATTCGGTGAGGCAACTCAATCATCTGTTCTCCATTGTCGGCCAGGGGTCCTCTGGCTGGATGGAGACGGTATGGTTGTTGCTTGGTCTCCAGGGAGGAACCTCGAGCGAACCCATCTCCAATTGCATTATCTCGGATGAAGGTTGAAGTGGCTTTCAAGCCTTTTCCTTGAGGTGCAGGAGTCCTTGAGCTTGTTGGTACAGAAACTAGCCCAGCAGTTGTTGGGGTTGGCACATGGTTTAGTGGGGTGTGCGAGTAGGCATCCACATTGTCGCAAAGATTAGTCTTGTCAACACTCAGCTTTGCGACTGCATTCTCCCCTGTTGAAGTTTCTAGGCTTCTTATTCCTACTGCGCTTTCGCTTACCCTTGAAGGTTGATGGTTTGCCAGTTGGAGGCACCGTTCGAACCTATGTATATTCGCGATATTCATATGAACCTCAGGTAAAGGCTGTGCTCCAACTGGGCGCTGAGCGCCATTTTAGCGAGTAGGATCATCATGGTTTTTCAGTCTAAGTAAGATATGAATTGAGGTCGCGGAAATAGACGGTTGTAGTTGCTGGGAAGCGCGGTATTGCTGCTGAAGGATCCTATCTGCGGGGAGCATAGTGGATAGAATCTTTTCTATCTTCTCCGCATCAGTAGGTTCCTTATCGCAAAGCGTAGTTTGGAACAAAATCTTTTAACCTCGTGATTGTCCCTCTCCGGATGATTTTGGGAAGTTCCTGAGACGGGAGATGAGTCCAATCGAGGAGTGCTTTCGGGGCAGACAACTGGCCTTCTGTATTTCATACCTCATTTTGCGGGCTAGAAAAACAGAGTACGAAGGCGATTTCTCCCTCTAAGACGCAGCTTTAGATATAGGTGAATATGGTGCCTAATGATGTATAAGGCAGCATATTTTTGCTGTGTCTGTCAATGGCGTGGCTCCATCCGGGAGATCGGAATCGACGGATCCTGGATAGTACGCACGATCACACGGGACGCCCACGACTGATCTTGATGTCCATAGCCATTGGTAGGGTAGTTGTGACCATGAGGGCAAGCGCCGCCAAATATTCTTGCGCGGTCATTGTTAACCTACGAGGGCAAACTAGAGATTAATTTAATTTAGTTCGGTAAATTACAGAAACCATCATGGGTTAATGTCTGTAATGAAACCTGCAAAAAATTAATAAAAAGCTTCAAGAAAATTGGCTTGAAACCGTTAGTGTGAATCTCAAATTTGCTAAAGTGTGACTATGTCGTCAGAGAGTAAATCTCGTGCAGTAGGGAGTATAATCTGATGAAAATCAGTAGATACTCCAAGATAATCTGTGAATATCAGTATGATACTTGGTATACCTAATGCCATATAGCTTCTTAGGGTAGTATAAATAAGATATAAATAGTAGAGTACTCGTAGTGTAATCTGCTGAAATCCCGTAGACACTCATATACCGAACGCCGTATGTCGTTACTTGATTGAGAGAAAAACACTTGGAATTTGCAAATCGATGACTAATCGTTATTCAAGTCAAAAGAACTTAACTTAAGGCGAATCGATTTGTATTTGCAAGAAAGTTAAAATCTCGATTGCAAATTAGGAGCGCAATTAATCTCAAACTTGTAGAATAACATGGAAATATATGCCACATATGATAACTGGAATACAAAGTAATTCGACGAAGTACAGACTTAGATTAAAATTACTGAAAATTAAACAAGCAAGGTCTTAAACAGAAGTAAATACGCTAGAACACAAGTAAAAGGATTAAAATTGTGAAAAACCCAAATACAGGGGACTACGTTCACAAATATTGGGCGCCCCCGTTTTAAAACCGGCCATGAGGGCGGTCTGACCGGCCGGCCACCGTGCCTGCCCGTGTTTAAACCGGTCAGAGGGCCCCCCGGTCTAGACCGGCCGGCAACCGGGTAGGCCAGGGCCGGCTTAAACCGGCCAGGGGGCCGGTTGCTGACCGGGGGCACCGGGAGGGGCCAAGCAATATGGGACTGGGCCACGAAGGCCTTCGGCGGCCCAGGCCAGTGCACGCACGGGCGGCGGGAGGGGGAGTTTACCAAAAACTGGCGGGCAGGGGGGTTTTCAACCCTAACCGCACGGCGGCGGCGGCGG
>JAGXJF010004095.1:0-66045 GCA_019208055.1 Stipa capillata
TTAATTAGCCTCCTATTCACCCCCCCTCTAGTCGGCACCCTTGGTCCTTTCAGTATTTAAAGAGAAGAGGTGATCTGTTATAAAGATAGCCTAGACTATTTTGGCAATTGTTGTGTGCTCGTAAGGAACTTGGAGATGGGGTTGGATAGGTTGGAAAGAGCACGAGATAATCTTTCCAAAAAGTCTAAGATTATCCAAATCGGAGTCCGTATACTCGAGATATAGAAATTTGAAGTCAGGCTGTCTCAGGAATCCGAATCAGAGTCCAGAACTTGTTGGACCTGATCTCTAACTCTTCTTGGGCCAAAAGTGATGTGGGAGATCTCCTTGTACAGCACAAATCCATGTGAGACATCTTCATGGTCACATGAACTTCATTTGCTCCTCCTCCCGAGAGCTTGAACTTGACTCCTCGTTGTTCTTGACGATCTTCACGGACCTCCTTTTATTTTTATAGCTTGCGCAGCGGATGTAGTTGAAGTAGTGAAAGTAGAGGTGGCAGTGGGTGCATCCATGGGGGTCATGTCCTCATCACACTTGTTCTTAAAAGGATAGATCACCCAAGCCATGCATCCATGATTCCAAGAGGGTCCTCAAGGCCACTCAGCTTGAGCCACTCTATTAGCCTATAATTGACTTTGAACTTGGGAAGACCACCAACCTCACTTTCTATGTAAAGACACCTAAACAAGATGTTCCGCCACACAATTCCTCCCAAAGTGGGTGATGTCAGCTACATCAAAAACTTCGAGAGGGATCTACTTATGCATATGTTGAAGGGCAAGGACTAACTTATCTTAAACTACGTCTTCCAGATATTAAGGATCATCACAGCCGATCACACTCGCTTACTGTCGTTTGCTCCATAAATCATGAGTCTCATCAATTAGATGACACAAAAAATCTTCTGCTATGAGACAAAGCACTTGGCATACAGGCCAGAGAGGGAGAGAGATGAGCCTACTCCTCAGAACAAGGCAAGAAGGTTGTCAAGGATGTTGGCACCTCAAAGAAGAGGAAGAGAGATGAAGCACAAGCTGAGGAGGGTGACGAGAGTGTTAGGGCATTCAAGCATTGCCAGGCTCATGATGTTATCCACCATCTTAATTGGTAGAACGCTGCTCAAGAATACCTCAATTCGAGAGTCAAGATTATCCAGCACCAGCAGAATAGGATTCTTAGGAATCAGAGGTTGTGGATCTTTGATGACCTACAGCTATTAGAGGAGTGGTCACAGTTCACTCCTAATGCTTACATGCTTATTTCTTTCCTAATACCCTCCTGATCGACTCATGGAGAGCAGTCCCCAATTAGGGACACCGCTACCTCAACACCTGCACCTCCCGCTCCACCGTCGCCTTCGGTTGCTCCCCATGCTTCTACAGCACTAGCTGCTTCACCTCCATCAACCTCGATGACGGCTCCTGAAGTGACCCGCATACTACTGCATGTAGTAGTGTACTAGTCTTTGACATAATACAATGAAATCCCATCTCATTATATTACACCCATCAGAATGTACAACAGAAGCATTAATAGTCCAACAACTATATTATTACAAACTCCAATATGCAAAAGTTTACAACTCAACCGAAATAGAATAATATAAGTTCGGTCGAAACTAACAACTGAAATATAGAACTGAAAGTAAAGATAGAAAACTATATGAACAAGGTTTTATTTTAGTACGCTTATTTCTATACTATTCTACTCTTGGTCCATTTCTATTTCTTCTTGTTCCCCGTAGTCGATGTAGTAGTCGACTCCTTCAATTCCTCCGGTCAGGTCCGGCTCCTCTTTTCCTTCCAGGATTATGACTTCCTCATATTCGACCTCTAACGGTTTAGAGTCTAACAAAGGAGAGTTTATGTAGGGGATAAGTACAGAAGATACTCAACAAATTCATGAATAGCAAAAGGAGTCTGAATGATTATTTCTACTAGGACATTAGTCCTCAAGGAATATGTAGTTTTCCATAACATTTCTGGACAAAAGTCATGTTTTAATATTCTATGTTTAGAAGACTTCACGGGTCGTTAGAACCTCCGATGGTTCCTTTCCCATCACGATCGCAGTTCATACCTACAACAGGGAGTGACAATATGTCACGGACCCAGAATCCACATATGATTAGGGGAACGCGAAGTCGCTAAGGACCAAGGACTCGCCAGCCCTGGTGGCACGGTACCTGCGCCGTGCGCATCAAGACGAAGCGATCCGACACCCGCCACGAGCGAGCCGGCCGGAAGCGACCAATCTTCCCCAAACCACATATTGATTCCAGATACCGGTGAAGGGGTAATACCGTGGGATAAGCCTGCGCTCCGCGATAGTCATAGGAGGACTAGAGCTCGGGATATGCATCCCCTCAACCTAACCTAGCCTCGAGGTGCGACTCTGGGAGGATCCAGCTCTGCTCTGCCATCAGCGCGAGGCGTGACGGTCGTAGGAGGCTTAGCGAGTACGGGACGAATCCCCTGGACCGACTCCACCAAAGACACACAGGGCTAGTGGTTCGCTCACCTCTGCCATCACGAAACGCAATCCTAGCACGCAGTAATACCGCTGCACAGTTGCCCATATACTTCATCACATACACGCATTGTACATGGACAACCGCAAGTAACAACTCGGATATCACAGCACAAACTCTACATTACGATATTAATAATAACTGTCCATGATGGGACGACATATTACAATAGTCGGTTATAACCAAACATGTATCCGAGTACGGAGAAGTTAAACAATAGCGGAAGCAAAATAAGTGAGACCCATAGCGGCACAGTGACCGCTGACCAAAATCCACATCTATCCCATGAGTCGAACACTACCGAGGAAACCACAATTTCAGGCAGCATCAAAATAATCTTCGACCACCGGCTCACCTGCAAGCTCTAGGAATAACCTAGGTGAGTACGAACGTACTCGCAAGACTTATTCGTGCTTGATTAAATGTCCTACTCATACTAGTGCAACAACAATTAAACATGAATGCTTCTCAGAGTAACAATATACAAGATTAATAACATGGCATTACCAGAGAAAGTAAGGGCAAGGTAAATAACAAATTAATTCAGAGAGCAATCATGCCATAAACAAATCACCACAAGATCTCAATCATCGAATCCAAATCCAAAGGGGGCAGCCTATATATCCAATCCAATCGACTCATTTAACGAATTCCGAATCCAATGGGACAGCCCCGCTGCTAAATCCGAATTGATCCACCAAAGACATATTGTCAAAATCCAAATTGATTCCATCAAGGACACAGGATGATTTAATCTCTCGGACCGCTACCGACAACTCAACCCCTGACGATATAAATGAGTGCATAACCGCAAGGAGGCAGCTAACCTCCAAGGGGCGTGGAGGCTTATGTCACTATACCTCAGTGTTGGTTCTCGCTAATGATCCCGTGTGATAAGGGATGGTGACACGCTGAAGATAAGGTTGCTGCGGTGACAAAACTCTACTTACACCTGGGTCACCTTCCCGCCGCTATTAGCAACAACCGTACCCATTGTGCACGCCCTCGGCTCTCACAACTCACTTAAAGGTTTGGTTGAAGAGCCACAGATGTTCTCAACGTGAGACCCATCCTGCTTGTATTAGTGTGCTTAACATCTCCTAATGACATCTAAACTGATCATACTCATACGACATACAACGAAGACATACACATACAAGCACACATAAGAGAGGGCATACACAAGAGTATGGAAAGTAAAATGCAACAAGCTCTGCTTGCCTTGTTCGGGTCGTCCTGATCTTGCGGGGAGCATGCGGGAGAACTCCAGAATACTTGAAACACCGGTAAGAAACAAGCGACCTCTAAAAAGGGGAAAAGCAACCCTAAGAACTAATTCGAAAAGGACGAAGATGCATGAATGCCAGCGATATGGATGCAACTACGGTGGATTTAAAATAAGGTATACAAGTACATAAATAGGTTTGCATTTATTCCAGATGTTGGGTTCGGTTTTTGTTGCGATATAGTTTTAATCATGGGTGAGCCTAGAATATGAATGCATGCAGGGGATATGATATGTAACTAAGGATAGGAGTCTTAAACCTATAATTAGGGTTAGGACTCATTTGATTGATTCGTTGTCGTAGGTGAGAACATGGGGTAGAGATTGTTTTCTGGCCGTTAGGCAAATTGTGATATTAGCGATTTAAGTTTGGCTGTTAAGCTAGATTCTCTAGGATACATGGATTAGGAGGTGGTATGCATTTTCTACGATTTCTACAAATTAATCAAATTTAGCATTTTCTGTCTTCTTCTCAGTAAAGGAAAATAATCCTACATTAAATTAGAATGTATTTACTGCCGTATACTTACTATTAACCATGAGTATGTTTCAGCATGAGTAACCAGCATGGGTACAAGTGATGATTCTGAGGGTCAAGAGTGCATGTATTAGAAAAAATAAGGATAAGGTTACACTAACTAGCATTCTTATTCGTATTTTACTGTTTGTAATATTCAAGTAGTATATTAGTTGTGTTCAAAAATTGACTAACTGTTGTCCTAAACGAATGCATATTTAGATAGAGTAGTAGTTGTGTGGTATAATTGTTAATCTGCATTACTAGCTAGTCTTTTAGCATATACCAAACAAGGACCTCCTATAAGTCATGTTGTTCTCAGGTGGTAAGTTTCCAAGGAATCCATGTCACTACTATATATATAAGGGCATCAAAGTGTATTAACTAATGTTTTAGTTCATTGGTTTATCAATTAAGTTGGTCACTGACTAGTGAACATTTGAAATATTTCAAAGATCTAGACTTAGCTAATTGAACCGACTTATCAAACGTTAACATAGTTAGAGTATCAAGCAGGTTGATTACTAACTACCTTGTCTTAACATGGATCAGTGTCCTAGTGGCAATTAGTTGGTAGGCATGTCTTGTCTACGTTAATTGTTCATCAGGGGTACCTAGTTGTTAACAGAAAGATGAAGTTATCGAGGCAGTTATTCTTAGGAAGCGATTAATTAGTGAATGCTCATTAATTTACTAGCGCTGCTAACGATTGAATCAAGTCGTACGATTACAGAACCTTTTATTACCCGTTAGGGCTGTACATGTAACAACATATTCGGTAAGTATTAGGACTGACATTAAGCTTGCCTAGAATTGGTGAAGTACATTTTTAATTAATTGGTCAGTGCATTACTTGCGTTAACTAATTGACTAACCCTACCGTACATTAACCGAATGGTACTTGTTAATTGAACAACACCTAGCTCTATGTTTAGCAGGACGTTATAATCCATTCGACCTGAACTGAAGACCTAATGCCGCATCGGTTCTTAGTAAATCACCCGACCATCAGTACGCATATATGTATATATATATATCCTGTGTCATATCAAACCTATGTAATACACCCATCATCAGCAACCGGATTACTAATGACACTTTGCAAAGATCACGTACCCTTTGTTCTTATCAATTCACAGGGAAGCATCGGTATAACTAGAGCTAACCTCATGCATTATACTCAGCCATACCTCAAAAGGGAATTTCAATCGAGCTGATTAGTTATACAGCAAGTGCTTCAGTCACCAATTAACCAAATGCTTAGCAGTGTTCAAGTATTGACTTAGTGCTATTTCTGCTTAGCAATTAACTATTTGAGGCCGATAGACATCACAGTTAGCGTCACTTGAAGGGAAAAGGTGGCTGAGCCGATGCTCACCCTGGTGCTGAGGAGCTAGAGCCAGTAGCTTGACCCAGAGAGCAGCTCCACGGCTGGACTGCGGAGGAAGGTCGCCGGAGCTCGTACTGGCGTCGGGGAGTTGATGGAGAACTACGGCGGAGCTTCGGGAACCTGGCGTCTAGAGCAGCTGGAGGGGGTGCTCGGAGGGGAGGTGGCCGACCCGGGCAAGCTCGGGCTTGGGCCCGTCGGCGGCGGCGATGGGGCCCAAGGCCATGGCAGCGGCGAGCTGGGGTCCAAGGGCTAAGAGGCGGCGGCGCAGCTAGGGCAGGGGCAGGGGAGGCGTGGCACAGGGGGAGGCTGGCCGGCGGTGGATCTGGGGCAAGCAGAGGGGAGCCGGGTCCTGGGGAGGCCGGCGTGGGGAAAATGGCATGGGGGCGAGCGGCGGGGCAGGCTAGCTAGCCGACGGCGGCGGCAATCCCGCAAGGGCGGCGGCGGCCTGAGACCGGCGTGGAGGCGAGCGCGGCAAGGGAAGAGCAGCAGGGGGAGGGCGGCGCTGGAGGTGGCCGGCGGCGGCTTGGAGTAGGATGCGCGGGTGGCCGGAGGTAGCAAAAGGGGCGGCGGCGTGATGGTGGTGCTTGCGCCATGGGGGCCAGGGGAGGGACGAGGCAGTGAGATTTTGGGGAGAAGAAAAACAATGGGGAAAAGCTCTGGCCAGAGGTTGAAGAAGATGGGGCAAACTACTCAAATGCTCATGCATGTAAGAATTTCTTGGATGGATTGAAAGATTAGGAGGCAGGGACTTCGGTGGTATAACATGCAGGGCTTCATTCCCAGATTTTGGATGAGATTTGTAAGAGAGAAGGTGGTGAGCTTTGCTCCTAGCTGAGAGGAAAAGAAATGGCAGAAGGTTGAAGAAGAGTGGGGAATGAATGGTCTGAGGTTGTGCTGCGTGAGGAAGAAAAGGGGCACTGCAGGTGGGTTGTTTGCTACACGTGGAGGTTAGGGGCTGCTAGTGGGACCCACGCGGCAGGTAAGACAGATCCCTTCTTCTTTTATGCTGTTGTATTTCCTCTCAACTTAGTTAATAAAAATCTATAACCTAATTTATAAAGTTTTATGAATTAAAGGTAATGCCCTAGTTTATTTGTATGTAGACCAAAAATGAATTTGGAATCCTGGTACGTGAATTATTTCTTCGATTATTTTTCATCAATACGACAGTTAACTTGTAAATATAAAATTTTATTATACTCGGAGTAGAGGAGGATTAGTTAATTAACTTATCTCAATTTTGTTCGAGGAGGCCAGCTTTGGAAAGAAATAATTCTAGGTCTAATATATAAACGAGTTCTACTTGACTTGCAAAAATTTATGGAGGATTAATTAGTTGGGAACATATACGAATTTTAGAATCATAAGTTTTAGTGGCAGTGATTTTGAGGTCCGATCTCACGTTAACCTTAAGGGCACATGTTAGGGTTTTTAATCGAAATCATTTTAAAGTATCTATATGCATGCATGCGAATGGAAGAAATTGTTTTTGTTTGCCATAATTCACACTGACCTCGTGTCTTGAGAATAGGGTCACTACACAATACCATACTTCAATACACTCTGTAGAGGTGCTCTACTTTACCCACAAGTGGTACTTAGCCTTCATGCCGGGTACAAGACCCATCACACTCCCATCGGTGTATGGCCAGGTCTAAGGTTCCGAGTCATTTCACCCTTCCCTTGGGCAATATCTCCCCTTACATAGTCAATTCACTACAGACTACCCACCTCATCATTATAGCGTACTTTTCTGAGATTTCGGGGATATAACGCCTCCCGAAGTGTAAATTCAGGGTTTATCGCTCCCCTGGGCGAGGGACATAACACATCCCCAGGCGTTATGATGCATACGTTCCTGGGAGATATGCAGTAAGAAGGTGCTACTTGACTCGCCTGTCCCATAACAGGTCTTGTGGTTAACACTATTTATATGGCGTGAGAATGCCAACTGACAGTTGTTATTAACCTTATTGTGATAATATGCAATGGAACCCTGACCACCCCAACAAGTTCCATACCGGGGTTCCAATGCCCACCATTATATGATTCAACTAATCATAATGCAGTCCATTTATTAATTATCACAAGCTAGGTGATAAGAAGAAGAAATTAGCATATACTTTAGTAGAAATAATTCACAATTATGGACAAGAAATGAAGTTGCCTTGAGATGGATAAGAAGTGTAGTGAGAGGTCTCTTCGGACGAAATCAGTAGAACTTCAGGATCTGAAGTTGAATAATAGTCTGATAAGGACTAACCTCAGAAATGGCAACTGTATATGTATATATGCATACTCATGTTGATGAGGTTGAAAAAGTTAGCTTAATTTGGATGATGAGGACTACCTTGTCGAAGACAATGCAATAGATGATATATTATAATTTCCTTGATTATTTTTATCTGCTCTATCTTTTGAGTTAATAAAAATTACTATTAACAACCTTCCGGTGTGGGGGGTTGTAGTTACTAAAGAATTGAATTCTATAATTTACAAGGTTGTTTAAGTTTATTGCAATTTATAAAGAAATCTAGAGTTATTAGATTTGTGGAAATTCTTGAATTCTGAATTTCCAGAAATCGTAGAAAAAGGTATCGGATTTCTTTTTAAGAGATATATAATTATTAAAAATTATAGAGATTTTACGAATTATTAAATGGTATAGAATTTTAATCCTCTTTTTATTTTTAAGTTGCATCGATAAAATTTTGAAGCATAATTTCTTCCTTTAGAATTTTGAATGATAAAAAAATAATAAAAAATTTGTTAACCCTTGTCTAATCAGGCCTGTTCGGCCTTAATTTGGCCCGGAGGCCCGCTTTGGCCAATTCGGTCACCAGGTTAGGGTTTTACCCTAACCGGCTGGACTCCTCCCTCACACTCATCCTCTCCTCATTCTCCACTGCCGCCTCCCTCAGGTCTCTCTCTCTCTGCTCCCGATTTCTCTCCCAAAATCTGCCATCGCCTTGCACCACTTGGCCTTGCTGCTGCCACCCCCGGTTCTTCCGTGGCATCGTCGGTCTCCTTCCCTAGTGGCTGCTCCTGCTCTCATGGCCGATCTCCGCCGCCACCGCGACCTCGCTCCCCTTGGTCTCGGCCGACTCCGGCCTTGGTCCCCTTCGTTCCCAGCACACAACGGCGTGGTCGCCCGTCTCGTCTGTCACAGGAGTCCTCCCCTGACCGGTTGCTCTACGGTCTCCTTCGCTGCGCCTCTGGTCCCACCGTGATGCCCAGGATAGCCGGGCCTTGGCATTGCAGCCCCGGCCTTGCCGGTGCTCCACCGGCCCCCCTCCTGCTGGTGACGCGGTGCAGTGCCGACAGCCACCATATTCCCCACTTCATTGGTAATAAATTTCTCCTCTTCCTTATCTTTCGGTTACGGTTGTGGCTTGTTCCTATGATCTGAGATGATTATATCTAGTAAATGTTTTACTTGGTAACAAAATTTAATTTCGGCTGAGTCAATTTCTAAGTATGTTGATCTCTTACTTCTTTAGATATAAAGTGATAAGAACAGAGATTACATCTGTTTGTTTAAAATTTCTCTAAGGTAAATGCTTGATTCTTTATGCATATCTATCTGCGGATATGGACACTACTAACTTTGTGATGATTCTTTTATAAATTTTATTCTTACTGTAGTGATATAAACAGATAACCAATCTGATTCTTAGCCTAATTAATTTGCATAGTTTTATCTGATAAGAATGGACCTACATTTGTTCTATGCCTATATCACTTGATGGCTTATTCCGAAGATACCTCTATGAACAGATGCTATTTTTGGTCTTAGCTTATTTCTTCTTTCCTCTAATCTTCTCAAACTGACAAGAACCGATTCTATATACTTGATTATTAGGTGTTTTCATTTACCCTAACGCAGGTTATTTCTGTTGAATCTAAGTATTACTTCTCTTTTACTAAAAGCTTCTGTCTCCTCTATTTCTTCAGGCTTTGCCTGCTCCTCCTCGCTGCCTTGCTCATCTTTCTACTAGTTGATTCCTTACTACTGATGTTGTACTGTTCTTGGTTGGTGTTGGGTTGAAAATAGAGCACTTAAGGCTCTATTTATAGGCACCTGAGGTTTGGTATGCTGAAATTTCGAGCTGGGCTCTGTTTTGACACCTATTGAGGTGATTCACCACATAATTGGTGAATAAGCTAGTTGGTTATCACCCTAATATTCACCCTTATCTAGGGCTGAGCTTGAGTGGCCATTTACTCCTATATTGCTGCCATGCAGCTGCCTACATGGCAGCCCTCAATTGACCCTTATCTTACTTAAGCTTGAGGTGGCAAAGTTACTGCCACTAGCAGCTTATTGTGGGTTCATATCCCTTGGACAGGTTTATGTTAAAGTGGACTCATCCCAGGTTGCCTATTGTTAAAGAATCGTTGGCTGTTGCTAGAATTTACAATGTTTAGCAATTTGAGATGCCTAGGTCCTGCTGGATTTCTACATGAAAGCATACCTTAACTCTTTTTTAAAAATCGGTTGCCTAATGGAGGTTAGTTTGAATGAAATTGACATAAGGAATTAACTTGCTGCCGGTTGCCTAATCATATCTAGATACCTAAATATTTGTTGCCTCATGATTCATGACATGTTGCCTTAAGGAATGCTGCCTATTTCTTTTAAGAAATGTTGCCTGTTGCCTAATGAAGATTAATTTCCTAAGTCAATTTAATTTGTTTGAGTTCAAAACTAGTTCTTTGGATTCATAAAACTAGCCTCCTAAAACAAATGCATTTCCATTTTTGGAAATGCAACATTATAACTCTAACGAACACTCTCTTTTTGGAGTTTCTTCTTTTATCTAAGTGTAGGTTGAAGAAAAGAAATGAAGATGAAGAAAGAGATGGAGATGAAGAATTAGCATATATAGGACTTTTATTTTGCCATGATCATGTAATAACATTACTATCTAAATATCAATCTTTTGTAAAGTTTTGTATTGATTACTTGTATTTGTAATTGAATACTTTAACTATTCTGATTTAAACATTTACTTATGTATGTTTCCTTTAATTGTATTTCTAATGTATGTACTTATGATGTTAAGCCTTTATGCTTAGCTCCAAATTAAAAATTTTAAATTCTTCCTATTTTTGATATGCATGAATGTACAAATGCATAACAACATTCTAATCTCGATATTTAGGTTCAGAAAATATGATTCTTCACGGCTCCACCGACCGTCGCTGATTTGGCACCTCCTTCGTTGCAAGGGCAGGATCCATTAACATAGAGCCTAGGTTCTTAGCGCCCTTCTTTTTGGTGTCTTTATGCCAAAGGGGGACTGATAGTTTAGGCTTTCTTTTGGAGAGAGTAGGTAGCTAGGTGTTTTTAAGTTGAATTACAAGATTTGTTCTTCATTTGTGATTCTTGTAATGTCTTTTGTTGACATGGTTGTTATCTTTTGCTATACACCATACCATACGTTTGCATTGATCACCTTGCCATGCATAGCTATTTACCTCTTATGCTTAATTAAACACTATGCACACCATGGATCCAAACATATAGGGGGAGCTCCTCACGCTATAACCTCAACATATGCATTTTTACTTAAAGCAAATTTTAAATAATGCACATTTTTAGAGGGAGCTCACTCTATTTCATAGGATCCATAACAACACTCTTTTATATCCAAAATCAAACCTTTAATCGCATTGCTATCAATCACCAAATAGGGGGAGACTAAAAGCACACCTTGGCCCCCTAAGTGGGCTTTGATGATTAAAAGACTAATGTGTGTATCTAGTGTGATCAAGTGATTTAGTCCCAAAAATGAGAATATAACTAGCATTTGATGACTCCTAAAAGGTTCTAAGGAAGGACGGGTTGAAGAAATGAAGGTTAAGGACTAGCTCTTTTAGTAGTTCGAGGAATCACATTGAGTTTAGAGAAAATCGTACTATTAAGGGGTGCTGATATTTGGAAATGGTAAGAGTTTTAAAGTCAGAAGTCCCAAAAGTTTCCAGAGTGTCCGAAATCACATTCTAGACTTATGTTTGAAATCTTGGAATGTCCGAGTTAGTATGTTGGAAGCTCCGAGTTCACTTACTGTCGTCACTCTATGAGTTCTTTGAAATCTCAGAAGCTCCGAGTACAATGTTGGAACCTCCTAAAATTTTCTCTAAGGTTGCCTCATTGAAGGCCATTGAAGTTTTCTGAAGGGTCTGGACACCAAGTCGGAAACACCGGTGTACTTCTATCCACTATGCTCTAAAAGTCAAAGTCTCTGGGTTTTTGTCAAAGTCTCCGAGATCCGTTTCTATACAGGCATTGCTCTAAAAGTCGGAGTCTCCGGGTTCCTGTTGGAGCCTCTAAGATCTGTTATTGTATACGTCATATAGCCATTGTTTTGAAAAAAATTGAACCTCTAGGTTTAATTGATATTGCTATATGACTAGTTTTTGAGTGGTTGGCACCCCCAACCCTCTTTACACATACAAACATTTTGCTCATCTAATCCTCTGCTCTCCAGAGTGCTACTCCACCTATCTTTAAGCAGAAAGTGAGATCTTTCTGAGGAAATCTTTGAGAGAAAGTTAATGATCCATGTGAGCATCAAGCAAGAGTTCATCTCCAAGCCGAACTGATTGAATCATGTTACTCTTGAACATTGGCGTCTCCTAGATGTATAGGAGTCACTTGGTAGCCTTCAAGATTGTGAAGAGTCCCAAGAAATTTGTGAAGGTTTGGAGCTCGCTACCACAAGGTGAAGAGCGGCCACAAGTGAGAGGGGACTTCGCATTGGCAAGCCTTGAGGGAAGCTCACGTTTTGGTACCAGCTTCGATCTATGGATCATGCTTCCTCAATTGAGACGTAGGTCCTCACCAAAATCTCTAACTTAAACAACAAATCCGTTGTCTCCCATGTGTTTATTTCTTTTATATCACTACTACAGATTGACCCTCTGCTAAACCACCTCCACTGACGGGCACACAACGGACCGTCATTGGAGGGGATCCCCGCTGACGGTCTCCTATCCGCCTGTCAGCGGAGAAGACAGCCAGGGTAGACGTAAGGACCAGCACTGACGGGCAACTAAACAGCCCGTCAGTGAAGATGCACCAAGGGTGCCATAGATGACGCGTCCTTTTCACTGACGGGTGGTAGACAAGCGCCCATCAGAGGAGAGTACATCTCCGCCCGTCAGTCGAGATGAACAAAGGGTGCCACAGATGACGTTTCTTCTCATTGATAGGCGGTAAGTAAGCGCCCGTCAGCGGAGAGATAGTCTTCACTGACGGGCTCCTTGCGCGTCCGTCAGCGACCATAGGTCGAGGGCTGACTACAGAAGCACTGACGGGCCCTTCTTATTGTTGGAAATATGCCCTAGAGGCAATAATAAAGTTGTTATTATTCTATTTTCATGTTCATGATTAAGTTTATGTTCTATGCTAAAATTGCATTGGTTCTTGAATATGAGATTTAGAGGAAAACCTAATTGCATGTGTGGAATAATAAACACCATTCAGATCCCTAGTCAGGCCTCTGGACTAGCTCATGTATAGTTGATGATCTTGTTTTCCTGATCATGGGCATTGTTAATGTAACAAGGATGCCGGCAATAATGGGAACACATTGTTAGGGTAACAATGGTGTTGGATAGACCCCTTATGAGATACTGCGAGATCACTTCGTCAATATGTTGTCAGTATCTTCTCATGATGTGTTAACGTTTACTTGCGTCCTTAGACCATGAGAATATCAT
Source organism: Stipa capillata (assembly GCA_019208055.1). NCBI lineage: Eukaryota > Viridiplantae > Streptophyta > Magnoliopsida > Poales > Poaceae > Stipa > Stipa capillata. The sequence continues at coordinate 13,454 of JAGXJF010004095.1, forward strand.
AGACCCGGATACCGGATGGTTGCTTTGGGGTCATCAATCGTTACGCCGTAACTGGGTAATTATAAAGGTGACTTCCAGGTACACCAAAAAGTATATCGTGGTTCTAGATATGTCAAGACTGGGATTTGCCCATCCGGCGATGGAGAGATACACTCTGGGCCCACTCGGTATTACGGTGTCCAGCATCGCCTGGCCAGGTATTGTGACTAAAAGGTTAGTCACGGGGATACCGGAATACGGAAACGAGAAAAGAGTACAAACCGGTAACGAGGATAACTAGGTATGGTGATCAAGGAGTTGATCACAGGGATACCGTTAAAGTCTCGCCTCGGGTTGTGTAATGTATCGTGAGGCAAAAGGAATTGTATGCGACAATACAAGGTTTGCTCGATAAAGATCTTCGATGATATGTGGGAGTCGTTATGGGTGTCCAGATCCCGCTGACGATTATTGACCGGAATGTATTCCGGACATGTCCACATATACTCGAACCCATAGGGTCACACGCTTAACGTTTTAGCGACATTTAGGAATGCTATGATTTATGGAGAACGAGAGAGAAGGGTTCCGAAAGTGTTCCGGGAGGTCCCGGATGGTTCCGGTGATGTCCGGAAGTGTTCCGGAAAGTATTGGAAGGTTCTAGAAGGTTCTGGAAGGTTCTGGAAGGTTCTAGAAATTCTAGAAGGTTCTGGAAGGTTCTAGAAATTCTAGAAGGTTCTGGAAGGTTCTAGAAATTCTAGAAGGTTCTAGAAGGTTCTAGTGGAGTTGGACTCCAACTCCAACAGGGTGTCCCTGCTGAAGTAGGACTCCACCTGCCTAGGGAGAGCTGCCCCAACCCCTATAAATAGAGGGGCAGGGCACCTCAAAGGGTATCCCAAGCAGCCCCAGAGGCAGCTCTAGTCCCTTGGACTAAACCCTAGGCCGGCCATCTCTAGATTGGCCACAGCCTTCTTTTTCTCTCTCTTCTAGATTGGATCTAGTACAGCTGCCGGCGCGCTGCTGATTCTCCTTCTCGTAGATCCCTGCTGTTCTTGTGTGCTGGTCCACACATTACCGCGGTGTCGTTGATCCGGTACGCGTGGATACCTCGGAGACGTCGTATACTTCGGCGTTTGATCGGGCGAACTATTCACGAGGAGATCGCTCTCGCGGCTGGGAGGTATAACCTAGCTGCGGGAGTCTGCGGACTTCATCGACATCGGTCAACTTCTCCGCTGCATTGACGTGATCGTCGAAGGTATGATATCGTTATCTACACCTCGATAGTGTTTCTTGGTTTGGTTCGTGCGCGGAAAAATTTTGTTTTGCGTAGCGCGTTCCCCAACACTTATAGGTCCGTCAGTGGTGATGTCGCTGTATAAAACCAGAGGCGGCGCTCGCTGCTGGCCAGTGCTCGCGCGCCCACTGGCCAGCAGCGAGCACCGCCGCTGCCCCATATGCCGCCGCCGCCGCCCCCACCCACAAACACTCTTCCCCTCTCCCCAACCCTCCTCCTATCCCTCCTTTCTTCCTCCCCAACCTCAAGATCTCTCTAGATCTAGATCTAGATCTTCTCTTTTCCTTCCCAAACCTTCCCCTTTCTTCACCCATTTCTAGATCTCTCTCTCTCTCTAACCCAACAAGATCTCTCATCTCTCCCTCCTCCTCTCACTCTCTCCATAGATCTCTCTTTCCTCGCCGAAAAGATCTCTAGCGCTCGGTAATAATGCTCGCTAGTGCTTTTCATTTTGTATATGTATTTGATGTGATTTCTGGTCATTGAGCCGAGGCCTAGTGTTTTGTTCTTTTTCCTCGAACTGATTAGTTTCATGTCGTAGGGATCGATCGATGGATCACAGTTGGATGTACGACAACCGGGCGACAGCGAGTTGGGCTATGGTTTTGAATGAGTTTCTTGATGTCGCCGAGCGAGATATGAGGAGAAAGGGTGGCACGAAGATTTGTTGTCCGTGTCGCGATTGTAAAAATTTGATAATGTTCGATACGAGAGGGAGGGTGACGGTACACCTGGCGCTTAAGGGTTTCATGTCAAGTTATACACGTTGGATATGTCACGGTGAGGAGCAGGAAGATCAAGTGTTACAGCAAGATGCCAAACACGGAGAGGACGAAGAAGATGAGAGGAGTTTTAAACCTGACGCCGAAGAAGAAACGGGGAACAATTTGGCCGATATAGTGCAGGACGTTCACATGGTGGAGCAGGTGGTGATAGATCCTGAGGATGAAAGAGAGGCTGCTAAGTTCACGAGACTAGTTGAAGACTCGCAAACCCCGTTGTATACCGGTTCCAATCCAGAGCACACGCGTCTGTCGGTCACGCTGGAACTTCTAAGGATCAAGGCAGCCCATAATTGTCCGGACGAAGGCTTCGATGAGACATTGGCTTATCTTGCAAAAGTTTTTCCCAAAAACAACTTTTTGCCTACGAGCACCGATGAAGCCAAGAAGGTTGTCTGCCCTCTTGGATTTGACGTGCAGAGGTTCCATGCGTGTCCGAATGACTGCTTTATTTATCGCACGGAGCACGATAAGCTGTACAAGTGTCCTACGTGCAACACATCCAGATTCAAGCGGGGTAGAAACCAAGCCGATGATGAGGACCCAGTGACGAGTGGCGCTCTGGCAAAGGTTTTGTGGTATCTTCCAGTCCTTCCCTGTTTGAAGCGTTTATTCGCTAACAAGAAGGAGGCAAAACTGATATGTTGGCACGCCGAGGGGCAAAAAACTGATGATGGCGTGATGAGACACCCTGCCAATGCTTCACAGTGGCGGGCAATCGATGCCCAATACGATGATTTCGGAAAAGATTCGAGGAATATCAGGTTCGATATGAGTACGGATGGAATCTGTAATACCCAATTGTAACAAAATAGGAATTTGCTTTGCATTCATGCATACATGTCATCATCCCGCACCATCTCGTTTAAACCTGAATATAATATAGTTGCACTTTATAGAATATGTTCATATCTCATCCTCGGTGGATATTTATACAAACACCAATCAACTTATTCGAAGTAGTTGAATTGACGATGTCATCCATAAAAGTGGGGGAGTCATCGAACTCTTCGATGAGTTCCCGTTCCTAACTTCAAACCCTAAAAATAGCTCGAATTGGGGTTAAGAGAATATAGCGAATTCTAGTTGATGGAAATTTCCCAAAATTCACAAATAGTTTCAAAAGTAAAAACCTTAGCTCTATGTGAAATTCTAGAATTTTTGAATATACCTAGGGCCTAGTTGAAGAGTAAACCCTAATTTGAGCCCTGATTTGAAATTGAATACAAACATAGGTCAAACCTTGTCCAAAGTGATTCAAACTTCTACAGTAGCTCAAAAATAATGTTTAGAAGGCCCTGTAAAAATTTCAGAATGTTTGGAGCAAGATTTGTACATAAAATGACGAGAGGGGTAGCACTGAATTCAGAAATTAAAAAGAAAAAGAAAAATCCTAACTCTACTCGGGCCGACAGCCTGCTCGGCCGGCCCAGCTGGCCGGCCCACTTCTCCCCGCGCGCGCTCTCCCCCGCCTTCTCCCGCTGACAGCCCGGGCCCTCCTGTCATCCCCCTCCTCTCTCGCTCCCGCGCCCGGGCCCGCGTGTCAGGTCCTCCCCCTCCACGTCGTCACCGTCAACTCCCATGTTGTCTCCTTTTTCTTTTCTTGCCGGTTGCTGTTTTCGGCCGATGCTCCTGCGTGTTCATCATGGCCTCTTCCAGCGCCTGTATCCCACATCGTCAACCGCCGGTGTTTGCATGTCATCCTTTAATTTCAGTTATGAGCCCTTTTGTTTCAATCATGTCGCAACGTGACGTAAAGATCCTGTGCTGGAACATCCGCGGTCTTAACGCCAATGTGAGAAAAGATGCCATCCGTGACATCATCCGTGACACCCACGCCACTATTGTTTGCATCCAGGAAACCAAGCTCGAGGTCGTCAATGATAGCATTATTCGTCGTGCCCTCGGTCCGCAATTTGTGTCAAATTACTCATTCCTTCCGGCTGATGGGACTAGGGGTGGTCTGGTCATGGCTGTCTCTGATGCTTACTTCAGCATGTCTGAGGTCACCATCTCGGCCAACTCCATCTCGGCAACCATCACCTTGCTAGCTGACGGTGCCTCTTGGACAATGACCGGAGCCTATGGTCCCCAATCCGAGCAGGACAAAATCGCCTTCCTCGACGAAATACTGCAGCTCCAACCCCTTGTGCGCGACCGGTGGATCTTGCTAGGTGATTTTAACTTGATTGTCAAAGCGGCTGACAAAAGCAATAACAGAATCAATAGAAGGCTCCTTGGGAAATTCAAGACGGTGCTCGACTCGCTCATGCTTAAGGAGATGCGACTAAATGGCCGGCGTTTCACATGGTCCAACGAGCAGCAAAATCCAACACACACAAAGATTGACCATGTTTTTTGCTCAAACGATTGGGAGATACTGTTCCCGGCGGCGCACCTTCAAGCCCTCCCCACTATGTGCTCTGACCATTGCCCCCTTTTCCTCCATGGAGACACTGCCGCATCCATTGCCACCTTCTTTAAGTTTGAGCATTTCTGGCTCAAGGTGCAAGGTTTCCATGAAACTGTTCAGACCGCATGGAACAAATCAACCCTCATCACTGACCCCGTGCGCAGACTTCATACTCGTTTGAGCCGCACTGCCAAAGCTCTGAAGAACTGGCAGCGCGAGAACGTGGGCAGTGTCAAGCTCCAACTCAAAATCGCGATGGAGATCATCTGGCGCCTGGATACCGCTCAGGAATCTCGGGGCCTTTCTGAGGCTGAGCGCACCCTCCGCGCAAGCATCAAATCCAAACTGCTCGCCCTATACGCAATTCAGAAATCTCTTATGAGACAGCGTTCCAGACTGACTTGGATCAAGAAGGGTGATGCAAACACTAGGCTTTTCCACATCACTGCAAGTGCTAGACGTCGTAAGAAGTTCATTCAAACACTACAAAAATCCTCGGGGGGCGTTGCAATATCAAAGGAGGATAAGGAGGCCGAGCTGTTCAATCATTTCCAGTCTCACCTTGGCACCCCCGTGCCCCGTTCAGCATGTCTGAATTGGGAAGAACTTGGCTATGCACCATTTGACCTGTCGGCCCTCGATGGGCCCTTTGACGAGCTGGAGATAAAGAAGGCGGTGTTCTCGTTACCCTCCGTCAAAGCGCCTGGACCGGATGGCTTCACTGGAGCTTTTTTCAAGTCCTGTTGGGAAACTATCAAGGACGATCTCACCGCTGCCATTCTACACCTTGCAAGTAGGAACGGCGACTATGCAAGCCTCATCAATTCTGCCAACATTGTGCTGCTTCCTAAGTCCATTGAGGCGCAAAATGTGGGAGACTACCGCCCAATCAGCCTGATCCATAGCATCTCCAAGATTTTCTCTAAGCTCATCGCCAATAGAGTTGCACCTGTGCTTGGCAACATTGTTTCCAAGAGCCAGAGTGCCTTCATCCAGAAATGTTGCATCCACGATAATTTCCTCCATGTTCAAAATCTGATCAAAGCTTTGCACACGAAGAAGATCCCTAGCCTCTTCATCAAGCTTGATATATCTAAGGCTTTCGACTCGGTCAACTAGCCGTACCTGCTTGAGGTGCTGCAGGCGCTGGGCTTTGGCCAGAACATGCGCGACTGGATTTCCTTGTCTCTGTCCTCCTCGACCTCTCGCGTGTTGCTTAATGGGATTCCGGATCCCCCTTTCCACTATGCTCGGGGGCTTTGTCAGGGCGATCCGCTTTCGCCCATGCTTTTCATCCTCGCCATTGACCCTCTGCAACGGATTCTCAGCATGGCTACTGACATGGGGGTTCTCAAGCCCCTTCAGGCTCGAACTGCCAGACTAAGAACTTCCCTGTACACAGATGACGCCGGAATTTTTGCCAACCCAAACAAGGAGGAGTTATTGGCCATCCGTCACATCCTTGATGTCTTCGCCGATGCCACTGGATTAAGAACGAACCTCGTCAAGACTGAGGTCTTTCCCATTTGCTGCGAACACATAGATCTAGCAGATACCCTCTCAGTCTTCCCGGCAAAGCTGGCCACCTTCCCGGGCAAATACCTTGGTCTTCCCCTGCACATCCGGCGCCTCCGGAAGGTGGACTTGCAACCTCTCATCGATAAGTTCGGTGCTTGCATTCCGGGCTGGAGGGGAAGAAACCTTACGCGGGCTGGCCGGGTTGAGCTGACAAAGTCTGTCATCACTGCTACTATCACCTACCATTTGGCGTTCATCCCACTCCCCAAATGGGTACTCAAGAAGATGGACAAGCTGGCTAGGAATTTTATCTGGAATGCCGATGACAGTCAAAACGCCAGTGGTGGGCGCTCCTTGGTCAATTGGAAGATGGTGTGCACCCCCAAAAGTTTGGGTGGCCTTGGGGTGGCTGATCTGGATTGTTTCGGCCGGGCCTTGCGGCTGAGGTGGCCATGGTATGAATGGACGGACCCAGACTGGCCATGGGTAGGCACCCAGCTACCCTGCACCGACTCTGACATGGCGCTCTTCAGAGCCTCTACCACTATCACCATTGGCGATGGGAAACGTACCAGTTTTTGGAAGGAAAAATGGATCGGGGATTCTCCCCTGTGCACCCGCGCCCCTGAGCTTTACAAGATTGCGACCAGAAAAAATAGGACGGTCTTCGAGGAACTAGAAGGGGAACGATGGATTACGGCCATTGCCCGGTTGAGCACTGCGGACCAGCTCCGTGAATTCATCGACATTTGGCAGCTTCTGCAGGACACCGGCATCAATCCCTCTCGTCCGGACTCCATCAGTTGGAACTGGACGAACTCCGGGGAATACTCCTCCAAATCTGCCTACCAGATGCAATTCTCCGGGCGCCTCATGCCTTTTCGCTCTGCTAAGGTTTGGAAGGCCCGGGCCACCCCCAAATGCAAGCTCTTCGCCTGGCTGGTTCTGCATAGAAGAATCCTTACGGCGGAAAATTTGGCAATTCGCGGTTGGCCCCACAATCCAATCTGCCGCCTCTGCCTCACATCAGCTGAGACTGTCGCCCACCTTTGCCGAGATTGCCCCTTCTCGCAGGAGGTGTGGAGGACCGTCAATGCCGCTGAAGGGATGCCCAACCCGAGCCCGCCAAACGCTGATTCTTCCATAGACATGTGGTGGGAGGGTTTCCTTGCAAGTGCCTCCGAGCGGAGCGTGAGGGAGCGCAGTGGGATCATGATATACTCGCTCTGGAACATTTGGAAGGAGAGGAACCGCCGTGTCTTCACCGGCAAGAGGATGACCTACCGGGAAGTGGCTCACTTAGCCTTGGCGGATATCCGCTTGCACAGATCTAGTTGCTTTCTCTTTCGCGAGTAGTCCGCATGCCGCTGTTTTTGTGGTCTCTGTAAGACTCGTGTAAATCATTGTAACCACCACTCTTTTCTACTAATTGAAAGGCAGTGCTCCTGCCAGTTTTCTCGAAAAAATAAACCCCGAGCATCCCCTCACTTCCCTTAACTCGCTCCGTCCCTTTTCTCCGTAGATCTGAGCTCCGAATCCACTCCCCGCCGGTCACCGAAGGACCTCGCCGCCGGTCGTCGTCGCTAACCCTCCTCCGGTCATCCCCGAGCCCTATCCTTACGCGTGTCAGCTTCAGGGTGAGTCCCTGGTCCTCTTGCCGCCTTCTCCGAGCCCGGGTCGGTAGTCCAGTGCCGTTCCGATGAGCTCGGGTGCCACTCCGGCCGTGCGCCGCCGTCTGGATCCGCCACCGGCCTCGGGTTAGACGGGAGAGAGAAGAGAGGGAGAGAAAGCCCCGGACGCGTGGCGTGCTCGGGTTGGCTCCCCGACCACCCGAGCCACTGACAGTAGGGGCCCGCGTACCTGCTGACGTGCGTTAAGGGTGGGAAACCCTGGGTGATTTCTCAGGTGCACGTTGGAATTGGAGTTTGGTCTGGGTAGTGTTCGGGTAGATCTAGCATTTAGGGTTAGGTCTGTTTAGGGTTAATTTTGTATGAAATTTCAAACAGCCATAACTTTCAAACCACACGTCCAAATTTGATAAATTTTATATATTTGGAAATCTTATGGAAATCTCTACAATATGGCTGAATCAAAAACTAATTTTGAGCACATGCACAGAAGGATATCTAGGGTGGTTAATTTACCGCTGTCGAGAGTATATAAACCCTAGTCTCGCGACGGTAGCTCCGATTGCGACAAGCCTGATAGTTTTGGAAACCTTGCGAGATCTCCTACTACTTGGAGCAACTAGACTTCCAGTAGGGGCACATATATGGTAGGATGCAAGTTGTAGTCCTTTTATCGTCGTACATCGATCAACCCTAACTCGATGGCTATAGCCCCAAAGTGAACCATTCCAACTACGTTAGCTTCGTTTCCCAGAGCACTTTCATACGATAAGTATTGCAGATCAGGATCATCCATGGTGAGTAGTAGCATGCAAACCCTAGCTTGACATCTACTAAAACTTGATATCCGATGAAACTTGACATGCATGTATCTTAGGGTAACAACTTAACTTTCATGGATTCGTAACCTCATTATCATGGACACATGCAGTACCATCCCTTATCATGCATACATGCTGAATCTTAATAATTCCTTTATCGTTTATTTCCAGTATTCGCATTGCTTACACTAGAGCTCGAAGAAGGAGACCTCCAGGCTCACAACCCAGCGCAGGATCAGGAACAATTCGAAGAAGGCAAGCAGAGCTTGTTGCATCTTTAATTATTCGTTACCTGTTTTAAATTATCTGTATGTTTATATATTGATCGTTGTTCAGAAGTTGTGGTCGAGTTCGGTTCAACTAGCATGGTTAGGGTATGTTGCACGTTATGTCTAGCTATGGTTGAACTTAACCCGATGCACTAAATATTCGAACCCACTAAGGTGAGATGTGAGAGCCGAAGGGAAGGTCTCCGATGGATAAAGTTGGTATCATTTGGACCCCGGCTGTTGCGACCAGGTGAAAGGAGTTGTCGCGATACCAACCCTGAGGAGACTCCATCATGATTTCTAGCCCTTGTCACGCGTGGACATTAGCGGCATCGAGGCTGGGGTGTAGTTGAGGTAAGACTGAGACCCTTGGAGCCTTGCAACCTCCAAGGGTTAAGGAACTTTCTACACTCAGGGTGATCGGTGCCGGTAATGGTTCGAGAGATAAAATGAATGTGTGGTCGTGATGGTTCGTTGTCAATTTGAGATAGGGCTACCCCAGTAGTTGGGAGATGGATGGTAAGTGAGAGCCACCGTAATTATATTTGGAGTTACACATGTGATTAGTGAGTACCATCATGTACCTCCATTAAGTTGTATGGGACCTAGTTTGGTAGTGGTCTGTGTTGAGGTTTGTTCCCCTGTCAGTAAATTATTGCTATGGTATGCCTTGCTAATTAGAATTGCACCATGTTTACTTCCGGTTATACTAGTGTGTGTAGGACATTTAATCAAGAACGAATAAGCCTTGCGAGTACCCCGTACTCACCTAGGATATTCCTAGATCAATGCAGGTGAGCCAGCGGTCGAGGAATTCTTCGACGACGCCTAGTGTATGGTTTTCCTTGGTTAGCTAATCGACTCATGGGATAGGTCGTGGCTTTTGATCAGCGGTTAATGCGCCGCTGTGGGACTCATTCACTTTCTTCCGCTGTTGTTTAAATACTCCGTACTCGGATATGTTTCCGGTTGTGACCGACTGATGTAATCTCCTAGTCCGATGTTGATAGCTGCTAGTGATATCGTATTGTAGAGCTTTGTTGTGGTATACAAGTTGTTATTCAGGCTGCTCATACACAGTGCGTGAATGATATGAAGTGTATGGGTATGTCGTGAAGAGTCTAAGCCGTTCCTCTTTTTACTAAGTCGAGCAGGAATTGGTTGAGTGACCCGCTGGCTGAGATGCTGTGCCGGCCAGGCAGGGTGTGGGCGTGTTCTACCGGGCTTTCGAGCGACCCACTGGCCTCCGAGCTAGGTTAGGGTGTGGGTAGAATCGCCGGGCTCCTCCGATCTTGTTTGTCGTAGTAAGATTTGAGAATGACTCTGAATCTTCACCGGGTCAAGGAATCGTAGGTGGCTCTGGGCAGTGTAGTCGCTTCCGGCCGGCTTGTGTTGATCAGGTGTCGGATCACTCCACCTCGGTGAGTACGGCGCAGGTACCGTGCCACCAGGTCGACTGGTACTTCGGCCCTTGGCGACCACTCGTGCCCTTAGTCATATACAATTCCGGGTCCGTGACAGAATCAATCCGTTCGGCAACATGAGCAGCAGACATAGCACTTGGCCCGTGATTCTATGAATGTACAACCTTCCTCCATGGCTGTGCATGAAGCGAAAGTATATACACCTCTCTATTCTTATTCAAGGGCCGAGGCAACCTGGGAACGATCTGAACGTGTATCAACATTTGTTGTTCGAAGAACTAGCTACACTATGGGAACCAGGGGTCCAGGTCTGGGACGCTTACCAAGAAGAATATTTCAATTTGAAAGCGCTTCTGTTCACGACGGTCTAAGACTATCCCGCGTTCGGATATCAATCCTGCCAGTGTGTTCATGGATACAAATGATGTGTTAAGTGTTTGGAGTTTACAACAAGTTTACACTTAAAGGGCTTTAAAAAAATCGTATTCATGGGCCATCGAAGGTGGCTGAAACAGAATGACCCATGGAGACAAGAGAAGGAATTGTTTGATAATACTATTGAGATCCGTTCGGCGCCCCGGGAGAAGACCGGGGTAGAAATCTATGACATCGTGAACACAATGCCCCCTGTTACGCCGGGTAAGACACAACCGCCTATTCCCATGCAGGACGGCGTCTGGAAAAGGAAATCCGTATTTTGGGATTTGCCTTACTGGAGATTCCTAAGCACACGTCACAGCATAGATGTCATGCATGTTGAAAAAAATGTGTGCGACAGCTTGCTTGGTATCCTGCTCAACATGTTAGACAAGGCAAAAGATGGATCGAAGGCACGAGCTGACATGAAATTCTTCGGTATAAGAAAGAAGCTGTGGGCAACCAAGAAAACAACCAAGTTGGGCACGGGTGCAGTCAGAATCAAGACAGACTATCCTGCTGCTTGTTACACTTTGAGCAAAAAAGAGATTGTTTGCTTTTTGGAGTGCCTCCAAGGTGTCAAAGTTTCTTCTGGTTACTCGGCAAACATCGGGAGAATAGTTGACATGAAGACTCGCCGAGTAATTGGTATGAAGTCTCATGATTGTCATGTGATGATCACGCAGATACTTTCTGTTGCAATTAGAGGTCTCATGGAGCCAGAGGTCCGCAAGAAAATCTTGAATCTTTGTAACTTTTTCAACACGATCGCTCAGAAGTCGATCTCGGTTACGTTTTGCCATAAACTACAGGAGGAGATCATTGTCGTACTATGCGAACTTGAGATGTACTTCCCTCCAGCATTCTTCGATATCATGGTACATCTCATGATCCATATCGTCCCGGAGATACTGGACCTAAGTCCCGTGTTCCTACACAACATGTACCCCTTGGAAAGGTACAATGGGGTTGTGAAGCGCTACGTTCGGAACAGGTCACAACCGGAAGGTAGCATCATCCAAGGCCATGTTGCCGAAGAGTGTGTCGAGTTCTGCACGGATTACTTGGCTAATCAAAAGTCTATCGGTGTTCCTGTTTCGCGCCACACGGGTAGGCTCGATGGTGAAGGCCATGCACGCGGACAAAAGCCTTTACATGTCTATAATTCAGTACCGAATAGATCAGGTGACTACGACAGAGCACAAAGTATTTCCCCGAAACCCCAAGGGTCGCCACCGCCCAAGGAGAGACAATTAGGAGTATATGGAAAATTTGCGGGATCAAATGCGGGAGATTGCTGAGCAGACGTGGGTACGTATGCAAGTGCTCACAGCGCAAGGCGGTCCAACCATGCTTCCCGATAACCAGACATCTGGATGGAGTAGCTACGCATCCGCCTCGGACGGCGGCCCCGACACGCTGAATCCCATCGACAGCATCACCGTAAGTTTCGTCCGCTAAATGAGTCATTATAGTAAATCATGATTTCATTGTCCTGACTCCAATGAGGACGGCACATCTATCCTCTGTTTCGCAGGAAGCCACTAGATGCACACTCACGGTGCAAATTCCTGGCATGAAGGTCATGGTTGCGCACGGCCAGATTTTCCCAACGCCGGAGGGGGCAATCATGCACTGTGTTCCTATGCGGGAGCACCATGCGAAGGTGCAGGTGGACGTCGTGCTCAATGACTACAATGATGTGTTAGTCCATGTCCCCCCCTGAAGCGGAACTGACCAAGCTAGGGCAGTGCAAGAACTACTTCATCCAGTGGCCGGAGAGCCAAATTATTTTATCTACGGTGGCCTCTCCTCGCACGGCCCCCTCATCCAACAACCCCTCTCCATCAGTCGGACGATCTCCGTTGGGCCTCAGCCAAACAACTCCATCGTTTAAAGACCTGGAAGACCATCTTGTCAGGGACCAGTACATGGAGCCGGTTTTGCAGTCCCCGGAGGCGCCGGAGGAACCCAACAATGATCCACCAGAAAGGCACTTCGAGGCTCAAGGTGACCGGCTGGATGAACCCAGAGGGAAGATTATCTCTCCCACCACACTAGCCAGAACATTGGAAGCAGCGATGGCAGCAGGCAAGAGTCCTGAGCCGCTACACAGGAGGAAGAAAAACAAAAAATGACGGGCCGGCACCGGCGAGAAGGAAAGAAAGGAGCAAAAGCAGATGAAGAAATCCTTATCCTTCTCGGCATCACATCCAAATTATGTACACGGAGCATGGGTCTCTGGCGAGAGGTTTTCTATCCAGGTCAAGACTTGCTCCCGTAGGATGAGTTGGATAATCTTTCAGAGGACATGAAGGTGCTGCATAAAGATTAACTAAAGATGTCCAGAGATCCGCAAACATTTTGCCAATATTGGAAGGTCAAGGTACCAAGAGATTACAATTTCTTCATGGAGAACGACCAGGACACCTTCGACATCAACTTTGAAGACCTCTTCAACACGTACAACCTCTATAGGCTCGACACCATGATGGTCAGGCTATGGGCTCTCTACCAAGCCCAAGAGTGCATACGTCTACGCGACTCCAATATTGGAATAATCGATCCGATATGCATGAACGAAGGCTATGCTGCGACCCCGGACGGTCAAGTCTTTCTGGAAGAGTACCTTACGCATGCGTTCATCGTTCATAAGGACAAGGACTACCTACTAGCCCCCTACAACCCTCCGTAAGTCCTTTAACTTAGCACCGTGGGAATTTTTTTGTTTTTTACGCATGTATCTCCGCCTGCTTACGTCCATTTGTTCACATTTACGCAGCGACCACTAGGTGCTCATTGTGATCATTCCATGCTGGGCCAAGGCATTTTACCTTGACTCCGACGAGACCAAGAGGTCGGACTTCAGCAATATCACCAATATTTTGGATACAGCTTTTTTCAAAGCCAAGTTCACGGGACATAGTAAAATACCTTCAAAAGTGACAAAAATGGTACACCATTACAAATTCTCTTCCAAAATTCAGCCAAAAAACATGTGGGTACTACACCTGTACCCATATGGACTGCTGGATCCGGTCAAAGAACAAGCATTGGAAAGATATGAAAGAACTGAAGGCTTGGTTTTAGCTGGGAAGTCACTTGTACGACTGGCATCAGGACTTTGCCCGCATCCAAAGAATCTTCATCAAAGTCATCAACCTTGAAGTCATCAATCCAATGGGTGAATTCTACGCCGGCCCCCCAATTTTCGAAGCCAAACTTAAGCGGGCATCGATAGATTCGTTGTCTCTGTAATTGACGAATAGTTGCCATTATGTTCTTTCTACACTTAACAACTTTACTATGTCGCTCGTCAAACATACTTGTGTTCTTTCATACCTGTGATTAATGGTTATATGAAGTGTTATGTCATTATGAATGTGCTATATCAACTTTTATGTGATTATGTACGAATGTGTTATGTGATTATGAGCTTTGACTATGTGCTGAATATATTTGTGAAATTTGTGAATATTTGTGAAATTTGTGAATATATTGGTGAAATTGGTGCTGAATAAATGTGCACAATGGCCACACTACTGATGGGCCTTTATCAAATGGCCGTCAGTGAAGTGGCACCATCACTGACGGGCACCCAAGCCGTTAGTGGTGATAGCTCGCCGGCCAACCCTGGAGGGGTTTCCACTGACGGGCATGTTGGGCCCGTCAGTAGTCATGCGCACTACTGACGGGTGGACTGCCCATCAGTGGAGGACAGCCCTCCACTGACATTCCCAGGTTGACGGGCCCCCTGTCCGTCAGTAGAGGGGGTTAACTGCCCGTCAGTAAAAGCCCAATCTGCAATAGTGTATTCTTCTATTCTTGTTTCCTTACATATCTTATTCACTAGCATGCTAGGTTTTACTTAGTTTTAGAATTGTATGCGTTGGATTTACTTTTGATAGAAGTTTTTGACAATCTCGTATTCACCCCCTCTAGTCAATAGCATAGGCCCTTAACAACGCAAGCAGCCCCCCTTTGAACATGTTGGTAATACCTATTATTTCCAAAACATACTATTGTGTTTAACTCTATATTCCATGCGTTCAACTTCTACTTTATTGGTAGTTAGTTAAATTATATTTTGTTTATGGAACTGCCTTGTAACCTCAATACCATGTCAATTCCTTCCAACCTTGCATGATTAAGAGCTAGTCAAGTCTTTAGCAACAATTTATCTTATTATCACATGCTTACCGATGCTTAGACTTCTCAAGTCAAGATCCTCTGGATGGTCCGATGAACCAGTACGTCATGGGTAAGTTACATGTGACGTTGTTTATAGACTACCAGGAAGTAATCAAAGAACTTGACCAATAATCATTGGGCTTAGATGAGTGGCCATGGATGAGAACATGGTGGGTTGTCTCGTCTTCCTGCAAGGCCAGTTTCTGATATATGTTAATCAAAGATTTGCGTACTTCTACATGGTGGTATAATGGAACCACTCACGACTAAATAATTTGTGTAGGCTAAGTATATGAGCTACTTTAGTTCGCCACTTTCATTTGCTACGTGGGTGAAAAATGATATGATGGGGCAACTTAATATAAGGATGTGGTAGACTCACTTTCTTCAAGAGAGTGGGGATGTACCTTGATTCAAAATTTATGGGACCGTGTCGGAGATAACGGCCGGACTAGTGTACATGGATTGGCCCATAGGGGTGACTCATAGCTAAGTTGAAAGCATTGTAACTGTCGTGTTCGATCACCCTCCATCGGCACACCTCTTGAAGTGTACAAATTGCATGGAATTAGGAGTTGATTGATACGTGTAGGTAAAGATGTACACCCCTGTAGGATTAGAACTATTCAAATAGTTGTGTCCACAGTTATGGATAGCAAGAAAATATCTGCGTCAAATTAGACAACTTCAATACTACTTTAAAACATTCAACAGTAGTTTAGAGAAGTAAGTGACAACTTTCTCATAGGTTGTTTAAGAAAGAGTCGAGTTGGTCATAAGTTGATGATGACAGAAGCAATAGAGTAGTTTTGGAAGAACGCTTGCTTGCCTTCTTATAACTTGATCTGGTAGTTGCTTTTCATCTATTAGAGTAAGAAGAGATAAAAACTTAGCCTATGCAAATTACTCCAGTAATACACCTTATTGATACACAATGCATCTATTACTATGTCCATTTAAGTCATGCGAAGTAATTATGTACTCATCTTGCATCATTGATAATTTTTTTGTAGAGGAGATCATCCCTTCTAAGGATGGTTTCTTTGTAGAGATCGACACCAATGACATGGTTGTTAGGTATCCTAGGTAGCGTTTGACTCACGTTTTGGCAGCCCTTGTACGCTTTGTTTTGTTGCCACTTTTGGCTTCATTACCTTGTGGCTTCCTAAGCCAACTATAAACTTTCCACTATGTGTTCGATACTTGGTCGCATGACCATTTGTATAAGCCCAGATGTGTACCTAAGTCTACGTAAGCATCTAAGCCTAATAATATATCACATCTCTTGCACTCATGCATTCCATAAACCTTAATCTCTATCATCCTCCAAGTTCTTCTCAAAATTAAACAAACCCTAGAACTTTTATCACTAAGAATTTTTGCAACTAATATTCACCCAAACCCTAATTAGCACCCTGATAGGCCCATAACTTTTACTTGGGTTGTAACCAAAGGAAAACTAGAAAAATTTGAACAAAAAATCAATTGAATTAACTGAAGTTCATCTAAATGCATGAAATGGCAGAGCTGTAAATAAAATATTTGTGGTGATTCCTTCCATAAAAGTTTGTGAAATTACATATCTGCTATTGTATTATCTTATAGATCTCCAGTAAAAATTTCACAAATTTTGGAGGCCTAAAACTCCTAGTTACATTTCAAACCCAAATTGGGGCAAATTTCAACATTTGGATGAACTTCAGTCAAATAGACTTTTTTTTACTTGAAAATTTTATAGCAACATAAGAGCATAATATATAGCCCTTATGAATTTTATAAACCTAGTTTGGAACCCTTGTTTAATTAGAATTCTCTCAGCTGAAAAGAAAAGAAAAATAAAAACAAAAAGAACAAAATAAAATAAAACTCCCTCAGCCCGAGCGTGAAGGCCTCGGCAGGCTAAAGCCTCCGGGCCTGTGAGGCCGCGCCACCCAACTGCCCAGGCAGCCTTCCCCTCATCCCCTTTCCTATCTTCCCCGGGTAAACGCGCCCCAGTCACCGCCACCTTCTCCCTCCTCTTAGCCCTGGTAGGCGAGGCCCACCTACCAGTCGTCGTTCACATTGCAAGCACTAGCCAAGAAAGTGTGGCCCCAACCGTGCCAGATGCCTCGTCCTGACGATGCATTGCCACCCCTTAAAATGCCCAGCGTGACTTCCGTTTATCCCCTTTTCTACCCTCCCTAATTTTCTCTTTTGGCAATTCCACCAGGAAGCCCTAGCTCCACAGCCGAGCACCATTGCCACCGGGGCTATGGTTGGTGACCTCCATTTCTGCCTTCAGTGAGCATCCAACCCCCTCCCTTTTTCGAGTTCTACCTTGATTTTCTCTTCTTTGGCTAACCTGCCCCCTCCTCTCCAATTGCATGCTCGAACCTCCCCACCGGCGACTAGCCATCCTCTACCGCGCTGTTGACATCAGAGCTCATCCCACAGCGACCCCCGAGCAACAACAAGGGGAACATGAACTGGCAAAAGCATCCGAAAGCCTTGAAGCTGGCATCGATCTCTCTGCTCCATCTAAGACACCACTCACCCTTTGTCATCCCTAGCTCTTACAGCCACCTCCACCCGCACCGGAACTCCTCATTGCCCCACCTCTTCTCGACCCTGCCGACCTCTTGGCCAAGCTTCAGTGATCCCTTACACTCCTGATTGCACCCAATACCCTCCCCTCCGCCCTAGACCCCAAAACTGCCGCTCCCCGGTGCATGTGTGGCCGTCAGTTCACCAGCATTGCCACTCACCCGGTTAGACCGGTCGGGCAACTAGTTAGACTGCACGTGTACGGTCAGTACGGAAGATCTAATCAACAGACCATACGGTTAGTTCGTGTTTGATGTGGCTAAGCTAGTGGGGTAGTTAGCTAGGTTTAGGATCCGGATGAGAGGTGGGACCTTTTGGTCATAGACTAGAGTTAGAAAAACATTGAGTAACAAAAGCATCCCTCAAATTCAATGTAAATCAGAAAAATTCGATTTAAGGGCTAAACCTTGTATAAATTGAGTATATGAAAATGACCAGGGCAAGATGTATATCCACCAAAAATAATCCCAAATAGGTTTTGTTTGTCAGGACCCGGGTTTAAACAGACTCGAGAGTGATGTGCCACCTAGATACCCGAGTAACCACCCAACACGCCATGCGTAATTAAACTATTGGGTGGTCTGACACCGAACCAACACAACATATGCACCTGCAATCGTATGTATCACTGTTGGTCAAGCCGGTCTGGATAAATTTTGAAGTACCCTTGAGAGCCTTAGCATTTTCTCGTGCAACGCTAACCGCAACCACTTAGAGGAGCCCGACACCCGTGTCCATACCCTAACCTAGCTAGCCAAAGCAGCAGCTAGTGGGTCACTCAAGAGCCCAGCATAGAAGTCCACACCCTACCTAGCCGACGATCGCATCACAGCTACGGGTCACTCAACTAAGATAATAACCATTGATGCACCAACTCTCTATCATCGCTTCCATACACTTCAAATCATATACCACGGTGTATGGAAGGATGTTTTCAACAACTCAGTAATCACAACACAAACTCTACATAGAGTTTTATAGAAATAATAAGTCACATCCCTTACACATGAGCAGTTTAGTTAATTATATACAAATGACCCGTAGGTCGCAAGTGAAAAATTGGTACATCAATTTCATAGCAGAGACATGACAAAACATAAAATTCGATGGACCAGAATCAAAACCCATAAATGCCCACAAGATCTTTAGCCAACCTTGTAAATGAAGCAAGCGGTAAACATGATAACCATTTACACCAATTCACCTGTCCAAAAATAAAAATGGAATGGAATTCCACTAATTACTTACGTACTCGCAAGACATAGTTGCATTTGTGACACGAAATGTTGCATGGAATAAGACATAAGAAAATATAGGCAATTAACATTGCAACAATAAGAAGGTATTCACACTTGTCCAAGTATGGTTAATTAGGACCAAGTAATATCTGATATTTGTGTAACCACTCAATATCCAATTATAACGAGTAAAGTTCATGATCAAAGTTATTCATACTGGTGCAAGTACCGTTAGGACCAAAAATACTTTCCCATAATGGGCTAACCACCCAATATCCAGTTATGAGCAAAAAAAGGTCAATTGTTTAGCATCACTGACAAGATTTCTAATGGTTCTCCAAATGAGGCTTGCAAGGCCTAGGAGGATGATATCCAGTTCGGATTCCCTTTCAGTGGGGTCATGATTCACTTGTGACTAATAAGGGTAATCGAGTTTCAGCTAGTAACCATGACGAGTGATAATGGCTAACCACCAATTATTTGGTGAAATTGGCTAACCACCAATTTCACCCCCCGGTTAACACCGTCATTAGTCCCCTCGTCACTCCTATTCACATGTTTAAGTTGTATTAGTCATCAATTTAAATATTTCACATTGTTGAACCAATCGACGTTAAAGAATCGGATAAAAATATGCATAAGACATAGAATCAAATAATTGTATGACAAGAAAACAACACTTTGCTTGCCTGTTAATAGGACGAAGGCGAGTAATCGTTTCCATGTTCGCTCTTGAAAAATTCCAAATAGTCAAAATCAGCAAGAGGCAACAGAATCTCCAAAAGACAAAAAACAAGTCTAAGCATCCCTTTTACTAAGCGTAAGAATGCATGGGATGTAACTATGATGGATTGAATGGAAGCATGGAAATGACATAAATGTGATTTTATTCATTTTATATTTTAGGTTAATTTTAGTGGTGATACAACCTTAAACATGGGTAAAGCTATGATATATATGCCTACGTGATCTTGAATATATATAACTAAGGAAGAGGTGATAACAATATTAGCTAAGGATGGTGGTTTATTTAGCTATTCCATCATATTAAATTTCAGAATGGTATAATAGCATGCATGGCATTTTGAGTCTAAGTCATGAACTTATAGGTTCTAATAAGGTGTAAGTTTATTTAACATGCAATTTGGGATTCAATGGGTTTCATATGACTTAAATGTATAAATCGAACATTATGTGCCACTGTTAACATCATAACTTGATTGCCACAAGTTTTATATAAAGTTTATAGTTCAATTCTCACATCATTCTGCTCATTTGCATTACTAGAAGTTGCATATTTGTAGCTCAATGGATTCTGGACAGCAAGACAATTTTGGCCATAACTCAAAATGATGGTATCAACGGCACCTACGATTTTATTTTTTAAATTAAATCATGAAAAGAAACACAAGACCGCCGAATCATGCTCAGAGATTCAGCCATCTACTAACCTCTTAAGCAAAGCTACCGATTTGCATAAATTGATACTATTCGTCTTGTCCAACATCACCTACATCGCACATAAAGGTTTGGAAAAATATACCCTGATGCGTGGATATGAGGAAATATGCAACGGGAACGGTAGGGTTGAGGTCACGGATTGGGCTTCAGCATGGCATCCACTTCTTCTTCCTTCTCCGTCTTCCTTCAACATAGCATGCATCATCTCTTCCTCATCTCTCTTCTTTACTTCTTCCTTTCTTCTTGCTGCCACCATCTTCTTTACCTTTTTCTTCTTCTACCTCTTTGCACTTCTCCTCCATTAGCTTCTATTCCATCTCCCGACTTTAACCCTCAACCAAACGCACCTCAAGCAAGGAGGGGGTACAAAACTGGTTCGGCTTGGGGTCATGGGGTAGCTAGTGATAGCTCACAGGCCACCGCCGTGGTCGACGATGCGGCACCGAGTGCCACAGCTCCAACAGCTGAGGAGCAGCACTTCTGTAGCTGCACATGGTGCCGGGACAGAGTGTGCTGACGGCGACCAAGCTCCTTAGGCAGCGGTGGCAAGGATGGATTTGGGGCTGGGATGGCTAGCCCAATGCCCCCTACACACTTGTCCATTCCTTTTTTATATTTATTTATTTATTTATGTAATTTTTGAATTATCTCAACCGTGCAATAAATGAAACCCTAAACGATGAATCCGAATCGAGTGAGTGGATATCCTTTTCCAACTATTTTGATGAAGTGAACGCCGCTACAGAGCCCGACCGTCCAAATGAGGCTCAGATTTTAAGTTCAATTTTCCTTTCCTTTATATCTGCACATTTTAATTAACCTTTGTTTTGGAATTCAACACTGGATATTTGAATCTAAAAGGAGATGCAAACTTAGTTCGTGTAAAATTTAGAAAAATCACAAAGAGTCATTAGGGCATATATATACTCCATGATTTTTCTTAGGTTTGGAGATATTTGGTTTCACGATTGTTATTCTAATTGAACCTAAGTCAAGATTTTAGGGTTTTGAACTGAGCCATTTTTATGATCTTTATGCATGCATGAGAAGTGAAAAACTCTTTTTATACATGATGATCTTCACTAATCTCATGTTCTAAGAAAAGGGGTTGTTACATTGTTGCTAGAAAAATCTAAAATATTTAAAATTATCCAAGTCTTGCATAATTCATAAGAAATTCATCTTTAATTCAAAAAATTTGAACCTTATATGAAAATGCTCAGTAACAAGTGTACTACCTACTAAGAATAATTCCATGCATGTTGTTGTTCATAATTTTTTTGAATTAATTGAATGGTCAAACAATTGTTTAAAAACATCAATTCTAGTTAAATATCCACATATTTTAATCTACAAATCCAAATAACATAAGACCAGTTGCAAAAACCCTGAAAATTAACATACCATCATCTGAAATGCATTGCATGCATCATTCACTCCCATGCACCATGAGTTCTTATATATTGTTGTTGTTTTCTCTGTTTTTGGTGTTGTCTTGCAATATATTAGAAACTGTCCACGAGGGAGGGGAACCAACTTATCTTGAACCATAGCAAGATCAGGAGTATCTCAATCTAGGCAAGTTGAGCTTGTTGGCTTGCCATGTTGTTCTTTAATTTCTATGATGCTCGCAATATCCTATCTTGCTTGGTGGTATTTCTTTCCTTGCCATGATGAAACAATTATTGTTATACTTGGTTGATCAGTATGGGCTATTTAACTTGATGCTTAATCAACTTCAGCATAAAGGAAAGATGAGTCACGTGGTAGCACGGTTGTTAGGTGAACGGTGACATGGTTGAATTGGTTTCCTAGCTAATAACTCAGAGATTAGTGAGCCATTAACTCCAG
This sequence comes from Stipa capillata, assembly GCA_019208055.1. Taxonomy (NCBI): domain Eukaryota; kingdom Viridiplantae; phylum Streptophyta; class Magnoliopsida; order Poales; family Poaceae; genus Stipa; species Stipa capillata. The sequence goes on from JAGXJF010004095.1 coordinate 35,326, forward strand.
ATTGGCTGCTGAGTCTTAAGTTGGTGGATGTCAAGGGATGACCTAACAATGTGTTACCTTTCAGCCCTTGAGTACATGCCGTTGGAGCACCTCAAATGTAGTCAGGTGGTCTTTACCCACGTGAGGACTTGCAACCCTCACCTGGGGAGCCCATGCGGCATTTGGCGGTGTCTTGCCAACGGCTTGTAGCTCCCCTTTGATAAATTGAATAATGGTCCAGATTTGTGGAGCATGGAAATGATTTCAGATGATAATGTTTCAGGCTTGGTTGGATGAGTAATTGTGCTTAATGTTTAAAAATTGGACTTGATGTCTTGATGCTTATAAGTTGTTATGGATATCCTCATGTCTCTACTAGTTGCTTATTTACTTGTTGATGATTACACGGTTTAATTTATGTTAATACCATGCTACTTTTCAGTCACAAGCACTACTAAGGCTTGCGAGTACACTTGTACTCGTTGGTAGTTGTTTTTGCATGCATCGGAACAGATGATGCTTCCCTCAACGAGTATTTCCAAAATGATGCCTGAGTAGTTCCTCATTAGCTGTCGAGCTTGTGGTATTTTATGGGTTACTTTAGGTTGAATGTTACTAGCTTGTACCCAGGATTAAATCTTTTCGTTTTAGCTATCTAAATTGTTGGTATTTGCTACCTTTGGGTCATTTGCTTGTAACTTAAGTACCTGCAAAAACATAAGGGATGTGTACTACTATCTGTTTAAATCCTTCTTTAGAGTTGTTTGCCATGTCCCTCCATACACAATGCGTGTATGTTTGAAGCGCATGGGGGCGATGGTAGAGAATTGTCACTAATCCTTTGTGTGAGCCTTGTGATCACATTAGTTGAGTGACCCACTAGCTGAGACGCAATTGCTAGTTAGGCAGGGTGTAGACATCTGTGTCAGGCCTTCGGGTGATCAGCCAACTAGGATAGGGTGTGGACACGGACGTCAGGCTTCTCTAAGTGATTGTGATGTTCGTTGCAAGAGATGAGTGTTAAGCCTCCACGAGGGCATTTAGAATTACTTTTGACTTATTGAATGATGTCCTTTCTGGCCGGCTGAACCAATAGTGAGACATACGACCAAGTGGTCAGGTGGAGTTCTTATGTTGTGTTGGTTCGGTGTCGGACCAACTAACAGTGGTTGCATATGAGGTAAGCATATGCCTTTATTACGTGGTTTCTCGATCTTTAACGATGCATCATCCCTTAATCCAGGTGTGATTCCGGGCCCCGACACCATTGTGTGAATAAGTTATTAAACTTACTTGCTTAAGAGTTGTATATATTATTGCAGTTTTTTCATAGACTTAGTATTGTGATACCTGTTTGTTCCAACATACCTTGTGTGCCATGCGTGTATGACTATAAATCACATGGAGTATGTAGGGTTTCGGAATTCATAATATGGAATTTTCAAGCATGATCATCATTGTAAAGTGACTCTTCTGTTGAGATCTTGGGAGTTACATCACCTTACTCTAGCCGTACATTAAGTTATCGAGACAAGCTTGGGGTCGATGCTCTGGCTCAGTTAGAAAGAGTGAGGAGACTCTATCACTCTACTCAAGCTGATGCATTTGATTGTCGACTTTGAGCTTTGGCTTGATGTCTCGGGCTATTCGAGGCCATATTACTCTACTCCTCTTGAGGTATTTATATGTCGATGGTTGAAGTCTGGGTTGACGTCTCGACTTACGTGATGATTCCATTTGATATTTTATATTTTAAATTCCGGATCTCAACAAAGGGCTTCAAAATTGGAAAGATTGATTCCACATTGTTCACTAAGTTCACTGATAGTGAGTTCGTTGTTTGCCACATATATGTAGATGATATCATATTTGGGTTGACTAACAATGCATTTACCGAGGAATTTGGAAAGATGATGGCCAACCAATTTGAGATGTCCATGATGGGGGAATTGAAGTTCTTCCTTCAACTTCATGTCAAGTAACTACAAGAAGGAACCTTCATTAGCCAAGGCAAGTACATCAAGGACATGCTCAAGAAGTTCGATATGGAGAACGCCAAGTAAATCGATACTCTCATGAAAATCAAAGGCCATCTCGACCTCAACAAGGAAGGTAAACTCGTGGATAAAAAGATATATCGATCCATGATTGGCTCCTTGCTTTACCTTTGTGCATCTAGGCCCGTTATCATGTTAATGTGTGCATAATTTCAAGTCGCTCGTAAGGAGAGCCATCTTGTGGCCTTTAAGAGAATTCTGAGATATCTGGTTCATACACCCAACCTTGGTTTGTAGTATCCCAAGGGTGTTGGCTTTGATCTTATTGGATACTCGGATTCGGATTATGCGAGGTGCATGGTTGATAGGAAGTCCACCACCGGCACATGTCAATTCCTTGGTAGATCCTTAGTGCCAGGTCATCCAAGAAACATAACTCCGTAGCCCTCTCCACCACTGAGGCATAGTATATCTCCGTGGATAGTTGTTGCACTCAATTGCTTTGGATGAGGCAAACATTGAAGGAGTATGGAGTGCAATCAAGATAATGAAAGTGCAATTAAGATAACCAACAACCTCGTCCAACAATCCCGAACCAAGTACACAGATATCCGAAACCATTTCCTTAAAGATCATGTGACTAAAGGAGATATAGCATTGAGCCATGCAAGGATGGAAAAAATTTGCAGATATCTTCACCAAGCCCTTAGATGAGCATAGTTTTTTTGAGTTGAGGAATGAGTTAAATATCGTAGATTCTTGTAATGTTGCTTTATGTTTTGAAAATGTGTTTGAATTCTCTACTTTTATTTTTGGAGCTTAATATGATGAACACATCAAGGGTAAGTGTTGTTCTCTCAATGAACACCACATCCTATGAGGTGTGAACAAAATGATAATTTTTTGTGTTTAATACTCTTAGAGCGATGTAAACGCAAAAATTTAGGCTTTGCATCATGGGACCCATGCTTACATGCATAGAGGTTCTAGTGCAAATATTAGCTCATACATGGTGGAAACATTGCACAAAGTCATCATCTTTGATTCTACATAGGTTCTCTTTCCACTCATACATCTAAGTGTTTGTTGGATTTTTGCACATAGTACCTAGACCATGAGTTGCTCTTCTTAGATTTGCATGCAAGTGTTGCTTTGATTGTTTGGTTGTTTCCCACATGGATGTAAAAAGAACCCATAAGGACTCCATAGGTGCTATTTATATCCATCTCATCAAAGTCTTTATCTAAATCTGCACAGTAGAGTTGTTGATCCATTGCTCGGCACTTTCGAACTTTGAAACGGAACGTCTGCTTTCACTCAAAACTCCCAAACAACCCATGCTTGCAACTTCTGGATGAAAATTTTCTTGCGGCACAGAAACAATTTTGTCTTCGGAGTATCCGAACGAATCTTGCCCAAATATTTTGGATTGACACCTTGTAGTTTTTACTAAGTGTTCACTCAAAGCCTCAGGACGATTTTCACTTGGACATTCCAGACGGTGAGTGAACTGTTCTCACTTAAGGGACCGCGTGGCTAGGATTTAACCCTAAGCCATTTTTGTCGCTGCTGCCTCGCTTTGCTAGTGCGAACACTCTGCCCTCTCGTCCAGCTGACCGTTTGCTAGAATCCCCGTTGTCACTGGCTCATCTTCATCACCGGTTGCTGCTGTAGGGTTGCTCCCATGAGTTAGGGCAAGAAACCACCTCGCGACTTCCCCATCCGATTCCTTGATTGGGAGCTCAACATCAATAGTATAATATTGATTCCCCCCAAATCCATCCCACAGTTGTTAAAAAACCTTTAGATTTGAGTCGATTGGAAAACTTACGATTAGTTCATCAGTTCTCATTCGGAACCTCCGAGCGGATTCCATTGAGGAACCATTGGACGGCATGGCCAAAGGTTCTCACTCGGCACATCCGAACCGAAACACTTCAGAACATCTAAATAGTTTTGGGTGAGGGCTTGGAGTGGCTTGAAACCTCCAAAGATGGATCACTTAGACATTCCAGACAAAGGCTGAATAAAAATTTTCTAAATTTTTTGAATCAAATTCAAATCCAAATTTTGCAAAAATTTCTTTGGCTTAGTGTATACTTATCATGTGCTCTCACCTATATGCTTTTACAGGAGATCATGTCTTCCGACAAAGAGAACTGTTGGCCAGTGGTTGCCAAAGGAAATGAGGATTCTTGTGTCTCTTCTCCTCTGGCAAAGAAGAACACAACCATAAAGAAAAGTTCAAAGGCTAGAGCTGCCAAGGCTGATAAATGCAAAGCTAAGGCCCTAGAAGTAGTGTTAGCTTCCGATCAGATGGAAATAAGGAAGCTCCTATGGGCCCTCCTCATGAGAAGATGCTTGCTCAGAACCACAAGGACTGGGTAGCTAAAGAGAGGCAGACCTCACCCGGCCTAGCCAAGGGGACCACCAATGTCCCAGCAGAGAAGGTACCTGCACCCACAGAAGGTGGTGCTAGGAGTTCTACAGGGAATACTTTCTACAGAGCACTCATGGCTTTCCTACAAGCTACAGCCACTAAGGCAAAAGAAGCATCCGAGCAAGCAAAAACCACATGTTCTCCTGACACTGCCACAACGACTCCTACCACGACTGTCAACGCCACGGCTCCGATGACTACAACTTTTGCTCCAGCTTCTGCGATACTCGGTGACACTCTCGAGGCTTAGCTATATAGGTCTTAGGTTCCTTTTCTCTCCTTTTGGTGTTTTCATGCCAAAGGGTTAGAAGAGTTTAGCCCTAGTGTAGCTTCGATTGGGTAGAGAGGTTCTGGGAGTTAGAATACTTGTTTTTATTGTGCTTCATGATGCCTTGTAAACTCTATTATTTTATGGTGATGACATGGATGGTTGTATCTCATACACTATGCTCGTTCATGCATATATATTCTAGTGCATCTTTTTTCATGCTCATCTCTTGTGCATAGTAATTTTTGTTATATGTTTACCATGTACACTATGTACATCCACAGATTCCAAGATATAAGGTGAGCTCTTTCACCTTCTTCATGATGTGTGCATTTGCATTCAAAGGAAATATAAAATAATGCCATATTTAAGGGAAGCTCTCTCTATAACTTGGAACCTCAAACAATTTCATATTATGTTTTCAGCAAAGCTTTAATTGTGTTGTCATCAATCATAAAAAAGGAGAGACTGAAAGTGCATGTTGGCCCCCTAAATGGGTTTGCTGATTAGCGACAAAAGATTAAGAGACCCATGTGTGCATTAAGATATTGTTCAAATCTTTTAGGAAATTATATATAGGCCATCACCCCACTTGGTGGAGGCAACCCTTTGCGTCCAAAATCCTGAGTTATTACATATTTGCTCTCTTCTCTCTTGCCTTCATTTGAGAAATTTTGAGAGGGAGAAATCTTGAGGATTTGGACTGAATTTCTATTGAGCAACCAATTAAGGGATTACCTCTGAGCTGAGACTAAATTCCTATTACTCTTGGAGGTTGGTGTCTCCTAGAAGGTTAGGTGTCACTTGGAAGTCTTCATGGTTGTGAAGAAGCTGAGAAGTTTGTGAAAGTTGGAGTTCATCTATCGTAAGGTAAAGAGCAACAAAGAAGAGAAGGGGGTTTCGCATTAGCAAGCCATTTAAGGAAAGAGCATGATTCGTTGCTGGCTTCGATCATTGGATCAAACTTTTTCAATGGAGACGTAAAGCCTCGCCAAAAGCTCAAACTTTGAGAACAAATTTTCTATCTCCCATTGGTTATCTCCTTGCACTTCTCTATTTAGTGTTATAGAATTGCTTATGTAGAATTTACTTTTAGAATTAATTTTTGTGAATCCCCACTTCACCCCTCTCCAATCAATTACTAAAATCCTTTCAATGTGATTTTTTACCCTTGTTTATACAGGTGATAACCATGGAGTACATAAGCAGCCGAGTCAACTCGGCCATGAGTGCTACCCGTGGCACCATGCGTTCTCTGACCATAGATATATATTTCTGTGGAGCATGAGGGGCGAACTAAGGAGATCATCACATTATGGTTAGACCAAGTGTGTCAGTCATGTAGTTCTTCTCTTCTATTTGCTATTTGTTCATCAAAGTGGCTAGCCGCAATGTTAGATCAGCTGATTTGTGATTAATTAAGCATAAAGTTTTTAGGAGCCAATGGAAATGTAACAGTGATCTAGACCTTGTATGAAAATGTTTACGTTTGTATACTCATAGAAGGAATACTTGGTCTTTGTCATACCATAATAGGAGTATGACTTCAAATAAATAGCAACTTAGCTGTAGACAGATGATGAAAGTATTGGATGTGCTGAACGGACCAAATGGTCCTAATTTTCTTTATCCTCAATATCTTACATCTAGTTGGGTGGAGATGAATATGATGAACTGCGATAGGTACCTAAGATTAGGCATTTGCATAGGAACACCTGGTGCATTTTTCTTTAGTTGTGCAACATTAGTTTTTTTCATTCAGTTTTGATCGGTATACTAGATTTCCTCTGCAACCAACTTCAAAGTTATTGCTCCCAATACCTAAACTCATGCTTTGTTGTAGGATAAAGAAGGAGAAGAAAGGGCTCAAGGGAGCAAACAGAAAAATACAAAAGAAGTTAGGAAGGAGGAAGGGTGTCACAACAAGCACCAAGGACAAGTGGTGAGTTTCACAGCATATGGAAACTCCATAATTTGGAAATGCAAATGTGATACTTAATTATTGAAATAATACTTATGTCATGTATTGCGATTTCTTGTTCTTCTTGCAGGAAGTAACTTCTTCTATTAGTTTCTGTTCAGAAACTTTCGTGCGATCTTGGCCTTCGCTGCTTCTTATTTGATTTGTTTACTCATTTGTAAGGATAAGTTTCCCCTGATATATGTCGGAATAAATATCAATAGTTATCGATATGTATTATCTCTTTTGAATCCCATTATAGTAAGGAGGAAGGGAGCCAGAGTGGTGTGAGGTGGTCACGGAGAGGGAGTGATCACTGGAGACGGGGATGAGTGGGAGGAAGGCACTGACGTTTGTCATGACTTGGTCAGAGGCAAAGCCAATGTAGCTAGTGTGCAGGATGTAGGGACATGAATGCCACAATTGATGTACGTCCTCTATTTTCTATTCTTATTAATATTGATGTGTCGATGGTGCCACCAACTTTCGATGTCACGGCCACGCCATAAAGTTGTTGGAGTTGGAGAAGACATAACATATGGGGTGTTGTGTGAAGTGAGTGTTGGGGGGGGAGGGGGTGGAGGAAACGTGTGATGGGGAGGAAGGGAGTTGGCATAGTGGATGGTGCTTGCCAGCTTGGGGGAGCGGAAAGAAGACACTAGCGTTGTTGCGATATGGTTAGAAATTGCAAACGTGTTGGGCTTGACACTAGCATGCGTGAATCATAGATGGAGGCAGAGCTAGCAGGAGATCCACTGAAGCTGGACAACACATACACATACTACTGGAGTGGAATGATGAAGGAGCAGAGTGACAATGCACCACAGCAATGCCGAAGACAGAGCCAGGAGGCAAGCGGCGAGGGATGAAGGAAAAAGACAACTTCTTGCTTTTGTTCTTATGAGTGAGGGTAGAGAAGGAGATATCCCACAAGGAGGAAGAAAGCAGGATGCACAATGGCTGTCGGAGAGGGACTAACGGGAGAAAGACATCATAGTTTATCGTGACGTGGTTGAAAACCACACACACGCTTGATATGTATGTTCACCAAACAGAACTACCCTTTGATCAATGTCTCTATATACCAAATACTTTCTAATATCTGTGAAGCGAATGTGCTCAATTTTTTGAACGTGTTTCTTTATATCAATCGCTACCAAGTTACTTCTGTTTCACTTAAGAAACTGCTTCACCAACGGGGCAGATAGCGTAGAAATAGAGTTGAAGAATGACAGGACGGTAATGATGGACATAGAAGAATGTCATAAAGGTGGGAGTGGAGACATGAAACAGCTCCGAGAAAGTAGGAGTGGAGGACAAGCATGCAGTGGTCGAGGTAGAGGGCCGAGGGCGCCAACATTTATTGGTAGTGTCTGGGTTGAGGAGATTTTGCTAAAGGGATTGTTCCCCTAGCAGGGTTTACAAAGTTCACAGAAGTTTTACCAAAATTTTGGCTACCCTAAAAGACATTGGTTTCAGACTTTCAGTCAAAAAGAATGCCATTTGAGTTTTGTCATAATTCAAATTATGGGTTGAGTTTGGTTTCCTCCCACAGGAATTGATTATTGATATTTTGGTCTTTTCTCCTGGCACATAAATTATCCCAAACGAAATAGTCATCGCTGCTCTTCATGCATATGTCACTACTACAGAATGGGTCATGGAAGACCCCACATCACAGGCGGATCCCGAAAACCTGTCTCTGTTATAGTAGATCACGGGGCAGTTCGCAAAGAGGAATGCCTGGGTTAACTCGGAGAGACGTGAACCGCCTGTGATGACAAGATATCACAGGCGGTTCTGTTAGAGAACTGCCTTTGATATGTAGATGACATATCACAGGCAGTTTGTTTTGAAAACCGCCTGTGATAAGTTGTCCATTTATTACAGTCCACCAGACTGAGCTCCTTGTCTTCAATGTTTTGTTCTTACACAGAACGCAGTGACGGCGGAGCTCTTGCGATTTTTCAACTTGGAGATTGAATAGAGCCCAAAAACTGTGGATTTGGAGAGGATATTGCATATCTCTTTCATATTGGTGATCTAAGGTTAGTACTTGGTTTAAAAGTTTGATTGATTTGGTAGATGTAATGTGGTAAAGAGAGAGAATGTAGATCTAGCTAGGTTATGGCAAATTTTATTTTGCTTTGTTGAATTTGAGGCATAAATTGGTTTCAATTGCTATATTGAGGATGTGGCTAGCTAATTTATTGTGGCAAAATGGTATATGTGATTGGTTTAGATTTTATGAAAGAGAGAGATGTGTATATATAGCACATATGAGTAATTTATTATTTTAGAATTGATTTATCTTGTCTTGTAAAAAGATGTTGTAATTGTCAAAATGTTGTATGAAATAAAATTTTAAGATTTTTTATATAGTAAAGACCCACGTATTAATGACATGATTAATTAAAATTTTGTTTATCAAGTAAATCTTATATTAAGTTGTATTTATCGTAAATAAATATGTAATTATTGATAGGTCATATCTTCGTGAATGAAAAAAATATTGGTACTAATCAGTCACATGTAGTAAAAACCATATTGACATAGTAATTGTTGGTCGTGAAATAAAAAGACTATTGGTAATTATTACTTACATGTAGTCAAAACTGAATAGTAACCATAATATTGTATAGATTAATTGGTACGCACTTTGTGAGCCTCAATATTTAACACAAATTAATTAAACTTATTTAATTTTTCTTGTAGATGGACCGAAACTGGATGTACGATGGTAACCGCTCAAGTGAACGATACCTTAGTGGCGTGTCAGATTTCATAAGAGTCGTGGAAGAGAGTAAGTTGAACAGAGGGGAACAATATATTTGTTGTCCATGCAAGACTGCGAGAATGTACACATGTTTGAGAACTTAGAGCAGATCCAAGATCACCTAATCCGTAGGGGTTTCATAGAGTGGTACACATGCTAGACAAGTCACGGTGAGTAGCAGACAATCTAGGAAGGTGGTAATGACGACATCGTGGAGGAGATAATTACATGGCAGATGATATCTATCATGATTCAAATGAAGAAACATCGTCAGATGATCATCACCATTTGGATGAGATGTTGCGCCATGTAGAAGGAAACCGTAATACGCAGGAGTATGAGAAATTCAAAGTCTTGATGGGGGACTCAGAGAAACCTTTGTTTGAGGGATGCAAGGGTAAGTATACAAAATTGTCATCAGTGCTTCAATTGTTGAAACTAAAGGCAAGCAACGGGTGGTCAGACAAAAGTTTCACAGCGCTGTTAGGTCTCGTAGTGGACATACTTCCAGAGGGAAACGAGTTGCCCAGAAGTAAATATCAAGCGAAGAAGGTTCTTTGTCCGTTGGGAATGGAAGTACAATGAATACATGCTTGTCTGAAGGACTGTATCCTCTTCTGAAAGGAGTTCGCAAATCTCCATGCATGTTTGGTATGCAAGTCCTCCCCATACAAGCGTAAGGAGAAATGCGTCAAAGATGAGGGGACGAGGTAACGAACCCTCATAAAGCGGTGTGGATCTGTATTCCTTCGAAGCATGTACCCTTTCGAGAGATACATGGGAATTCTAAAGCATTTTGTATGGAACCGCTCATGTCCAGGAGAAGCATCGTCGAAAGATATGCAACTGAAGAGGTCGTCTAGTTTTGTGTCAACTACATGGCTGCGGTTAAACCGATAAGTTTACCTGAATCTCTCCATGAGGGGAGGCTTTGAGGTATCAGAACCATCGGCAAGAAAGATGTCATTCCTGACCAGAAGGATGTTGATCAAGCGCACTTCACGGTCTTGCAACACATGGACATGCTACATGTCGACAATCTGAAAGCGATGGAAGTTTGGGTGATGAAAGAGCACAATCATCGGTTCAACAAATAATTTCATATTTTATCGTCATGTGACCCAACACTCTCATGGTTGGCAGAAGGACCATCATGTATAGTTGTGACATGGCAAGGGATGGACATAAATGGCTACACATATTATACGAGAGATTAGGATTAGAAGAGCATGAACCAAAACAGTGGAGTCCACATAGACGCTTGAGATATGGCTGGGACGAAGAGCTTATACTATGGGTATATAGAAGAGATCTGGGAGCTAGACTATTAAAGTTTAAGATTTCACTTTTTCGTTGCAGTTGGGCAAATCTCTCACAGATGAAAGTTGATAAGTATGGCTTCACAATGGTCGATCTCAGAAGTACTGCATACAAGGATGAACCATTTGTCCTAGCTAATCAAGTTCAACATATATTCTACGTAACCGATCCTTCAAATAAGAGGCAGCATGTAGTAAGGGACTCAAAAAGACACATTGTTGGAGTTGACGATGTATTAGACGAGGATGAGTACAACTAGTTTGAGGACATGCCTTCTTTTGGAGACAGCATGACAGTAGAGGACGAACTAAACCAAGACGAAGCTACGTACATATGCAACAATCATCACGAAGGTATCACATTTGTAGCAAATTAGATATATATCGAATCATATGGATTCCACAAGTAAGGATGTACAATATATACGAGTCAGGATATCAATTACGTATATGTTATATTTCCTATTGAATGGAATCGTTGAAGAAAGGAAAAAGAAATGGTAACACATTGTATGTATGCAATGAAGATATAAACCCTAATTCAAAAAAGAAAAAAAGAAAAAAGGGAAAATGGATATGGCAGGCAGTTCTATTTACGAACCGCTTGCTATAACATTAACATCACAGGAACCGCCTGTGATGACCCCCACCTTTATATACGCGGACCATTTTTTCCATCTATGAAAAAACCAAAGTCTTCAGCCCGTGCCCTCAGTGCCTCCCCTAACCTCCGCGCCACACCCCCGACGTCGGTAGGCTGCCTCCATGGGCTCCTCCGCGGACGACGCCGCCCCCGACCCGACGCCGCCCTGCACCCGCACCGGCAGGATGCCCCGTGGGCTCGTCCTCAGACAACGCCGTCACTAGCCCAACGCTGCCCCCGCACCTGACACCGGTAGGCTGCCCCTGTGGGCTCGTCCTCGGACGATGCCGCCCCCGCACCCTGTAGTGACCCTATTTCAGAACGTGAGGTCAATGTCCATTATCGAGAAGCGTAAATTATCGCGAACAAAAACGACTCTTTTCTTTTGCATGCATGCATGTAGTTAGTTCGAACACGACTCAGATCAAAAACCCTAATGTATGGCTCTACGAATAATATGAAATAAAACAGTGAAACCAATGCCACTAAAACTTGTGATTCTAAAATTCGTACATGTTCCTAACCTCCCAGCTATCCCAAGAACTTTAACAAGTTAAATTGAAGTTCGTTTGTACATTAAGACCAAATAATTTTCTGTAGTTGTTCACCTTGCGTAAATCGGGAAGATGCTAATTCAGTTCACTCTCTCTATAAATGAAATGTTAATACTTAAAAAGTTAATTATCATATTGATCCCAAGTCTAACATTTTGAAAAATAGTTGAAGAAATGAGTCTAGCATTTAGAACTCCAATTTCATTGCTAGAACCCTAGTTAAATTAGCTTTAGAACTGCCAAAAACAAAAAGAGAGGAATTCAGCTCCCCTGCCACATGGGTCCCACTAGCAGCCCCTAACCTCCACGTGTAGCAACAACCCACTGCACTGGCCCTTTTCTTCTCCACGCAGCTCAACAGGAGCCATTTCCCCCATTTCTTGCTTCTTCAAGCTTTTCCCAAATGTCTTCTTCTCCCCTCCAAATTCCATCCAAAACCAAAGATTGAAGCCCTGCATGTTATACCTCCTGATTCCCTGCTTCCTAATCTTCCAATCCATCCAAGAAATATCCACATGCATGAGTTTTTGATGTTCTCAGGAGCAATCTCCTCTGCATCTTCCCCAATCCCACTTGGGCTTTCTTCTCCAAGCCACCTTCAGCAGCTCCCTCAAGCCAAGCTCCACTGAGCTCCCCAAGAAAAACCCCCTGCCGCCGAGGGCCTCCACGCCGCTGCCTCTCTAGGTCTGCCTCGGCTGCCCCGTGGCCGCGCACGCCGCCGCTCCAGGCCCGCCGCCGGCCACCCGTGGCGTCCCCGCGCCCAGCCCACCGCCTCGGGCCTCACCGCCGGCTGCCCCGGGCTCCCGAGCTCCTCCTCAGCTTCCATGCCGCCGAGCTCGGGCATCACCACCTCGCGCCGTCGCCCTTGGCCAGCTCGCCGCCCGCCGGCCTCTCCTCTGCTCCCCGGCCCCGTCCTTCGGCTCCCCAGGCCCCGCCGTTCCCTGGTGCGCCGCTCCTCCCTAGGTCGCCGCCCGCGGCAGGCCGCCTCCCTTGCCGCTGCTCATCCCACGCCGGAGCCTCTGCCGCCCTTGCTTTTCTCCCCGCTGCCTCTTCCTGCCTCTACTCAGGCCGCCGCCGGCCGCCTTCGGAGGCCACAGCACCAAGCCCCCGAGCAGCTGCCCCTGCCCTCGTCGTCCATCTCACCACCATCGGACGCTGCACACGACGCCGCCGGACCCATCTTCTACTCCAGTGAGGTCCATCCCCAACTTGTTTCTACCCTGTTGACCGAACCGATTATGGTGAGTTCTTAGTGCTATCGCTTACGGGTAGGTTAATGAGATTAGCACAGCTTGAGTAGATTAGACTTCAGTTGATATACTGTTCAATCAAAGTCGATGTAATCCTGCGTAGTACGTTCTCCTCATTAACTAAAGTTATTTTCACCAATTTTTAAGCAATACCCGATGCGAGTCTTGCTTAGCCATTCAGCTGACATGTTTATTATCATGCTTGTAACAAGATAGAATTGATTTCGACGGAGTTCAGTGCCTAAATAGCAAATGGAGTGATTAATGTGGCCATTTTTCTTATACTGTCCGGAAGAGATCTAATCAATGTACTAACTAATTGTGGCATGCAACAAATACACTGAGGGAACTACGACTGTGTAATGTACTACGTATTAGAGCTAATAATTCTATGAGGTACACTAACAGCTGAATCCACTACTACTTGAGCGCCCATATACCGAATACACTGATAATCTAATAGTTTACGAATAATTAACATTGATCTAATAACAAGAACCATCAATTAGTAAGTAAAACTAGAACATTCTTAGTGCCCCAATAGTTGTAATAGCTGACCACTTATATGCGCAGGAGGTTCCAAATTAACAAAAAGAAAACACCCATTAACAAAGTCTCGATACCTCGGCAACTAGAATTGATCTTAAGGATTCCAATTGAGTAAAGTCCAAACAGCTTACTGCTTTGGTTAAAGGTAGCTAAATACACATTATTAGATGCAGAATCAACTAATCATTGTGTCTTGCCATGGAAATACAACTAACAAGCTTAATCGTTAACCATTAGTAAGGTTTAGACAAATTAGTATACCGATGGCTCCAATAACCACCAGTTGGGTTCGTGGATGTTAACTATTTTGAATCTGCTAAGGGCTAGTGTGTTAACACACTAATCCAGCGTAAAGCAAGTAGATCTCAATGCTGATAAGTTAGGGACAATATTCCTCACTGTGAATATTAGCTATCAATGCGATGTAGGGAATAGTTATTTCTCGAAACCAGGTTAAATGGTGCCTAGCTCAGCCAACCACCTCAATACGTAAACCATGCGAAGATACAAGTGTGCTCTAGCTGATACCTTAGTTGCATATGGTCTCGGTCAAAATGCACGTTGACAAAACTTTGATACCGGCGTTACCTATTAAATCAATGAACTGGATGTTGGGAATATGTTGTCCCCAAACATTAATGTTTAATCTGGTTGTCTGATCCCCACTGTCATCTAATTACCACGTACACCTGTCATCTTTCGTAAATCGATTCCAGTTGGGTGTGAGGAAAATTAACATGCTACTTCCTTACGGGGAAGAGGTCAGGAAATGCTAAACTTGATTAAATTTGTAGAATCAACAATGCCATGGTTTTGCACAATACTGTAATATACGTTCAGAAATGATTAAATTGCACCTTCGAGATTAATAATATATGCTAGAGAATCTAGCTTAACAGCCAAACCAAAATGCTCAGTATCATAACTCACCTAGAATCCACGCGAAAATCTAGCATTCCATGCATGCATCCATGTAGTTATTCATCCACCATTAAAGTTATACCGCAACTAAAACTAAACCAACATCGGAATGAACACAAACCTGTTTATGTACTCGTATACCTTATTTTAAATCCACCGTAGTTGCATCCATATCACTGGCATTCATGCATCTTCGTCCTTTTCGAATTAGTTCTTAGGGTTGTTTTTCCCTTTTTAGAGGTCGCTTGCTTCTTACCGGTGTTTGAAGTATTCCGGAGTTCTCCCGCATGCTCCCTGCAAGATCAGGAACAACCCGAACAAGGCAAGCAGAGCCTGTTGCATCTTTACCTTCCGTACTCTTGTGTATGCCCTTGTTATATGTGCTATGTGTATGAATGTTTATCTGTGAATTGTCGCAAGTTGCGTACACTAGCATGTGTAGGATGTGTCTTACGTCGAGAACATCTGATGGCTCTTCAACTAAATGGTTAAGTGAGTTGCGAGAGCCGAGGGCGTGCACAATGGGTACGGTTGGTGTTCATCGTAGTTTGATGGCGACGCGGGAGTAAGTAGAGATTTAGTCGTCACACCAACCCTATCTTCAGCGTGTCACCATCCCTTATCACACGTGGACGCTAGCGAGAACCAACACTGAGGATAGTTGGGGGTAGGCATGCACTTTGGAGGCTCGCTACCTCCAAACTGTTATGCACTCACTATGCCTGCAGGGGTTGAGTTGTCGGTAGTGGTTCGAGAGATTAAAATGAACTTGTTGAGGATTGGATCAATTTGGATTGGATTTAGGGGCTGTCCGAATCGAATTGGATGAGGTTTAATGGATTGGTTTGGATTGGACTAATGGGTTGCCCCAATGGATTTGGATTTGATGACTTGATCTCGTGGTAACTTGGTTGTGGTATGTTTGTGTCCTGAGTTAGTCTGTCATTTAGTATGTCTTTACTTCACCTTATTACTGTTATGTCCTTAAGTTGTATATTGTTACTCTGAGAAGCATTCATGTTTAATTGTGTTGTACTAGTATGAGTAGGACATTTAATCAAGCACGAATAAGTCTTGCGAGTACGTTTGTACTCACCTAGGTTAATCCTAGAGCTTGCAGGTGAGCCGGTGGTCGATGATTATTTTGACGAAGCTTGAACTCGGTTTTCCTCGGTTGTGTTCGATTGTGGGATAGTTGTAGCTTTTGTTCAGCGGTCGCTAAGCCGCTGTGGGACTCATCCACTTGTTTCCACTGTCGTTTAATTTCTCCGTACTCGGATATGCTTTCAGTCATGACTGGATAATGTAAGGTGTTGTCCCATCGTGGACAGTTAATATTAATATCGTATTTGTAGAGCCTGTTATGATATCCGAGTTGTTAATTCCAGGCTGCCCTTACGCAATGCGTGTATGATATGAAGCGTTTTGGGTATGCCGTGAAGAGTCGAAGCCGTACCTTGTTCTACTAAGTCGAGCAGGTGTTGGTTGAGTGACCCGCTGGCTGAGATGCTGTGCCGGCCAGGCAGGGTGTGGGCGTGTTCTACCGGGCTTTCGAGCGACCCACTAGCCTCCGGGCTAGGTTAGGGTGTGGGTAGAACTGCCGGGCTCCTCCGACCTTGTTTGTCGTGGTAGGATTCGGGAACGACTCTGACTCCTCACCGGATTACGGAATCGTATGTGGTTTTGGGAAGAGTGGTCGCTTCCGGCCGGCTCGCAAGTGGCGGGTGTCGGATCGCTCTCCCTTGGTGTGTACGGCGCAGGTACCGTGCCACCGGGCTGACGAGTCCTTCGGTCCTTGGCGACTTCGCGTTCCCCTAACCATATGCTATTCCGGGTCCGTGACACACCCGACACCGGCAAGCTGCCCCCGTGGGCTCCTCCTTGGACGACACCACCCCCACCCTCGACGCCGCCCCCCTTGCTGCCCTCCACACCGCCCCCAACAACGACAACTGCCGGCCAGTTAGTGCTCCCTGTGCTCTTTGTGCTGCAAGTCTATGTTCCATATTTTGGTAGATGAATTAGATCCACAAAGTGAACCAAATAGCCATGGTTTCCTTCAAGCTTTAAGAAGTTCTCTAGCCTCTCAATGTTATTAGCTGCTATGGAAGGAACCACCGCTAATACTAGTAACCTGATGCTTTAAAAAACATTACTTTACCTCAATGCTGAAATATGGATTTTTTAAAATGAAGATATAAGTTGTAACCTACATTATGTGCAGATCAAGCAATATAAGTACTAAAATGCATCAGCTCGCAATATGTAATATTGTTTGACTCTAAAATGTTGTTCTCTTTTGGTTTAATGTTGTATGAAGTTCTGTAACACATCTTGCTACTGTATCTCTTCTTTCTTGTGATAAAAATACAATTAATTCTTTGTTCGGGCTAATTCTAGTTCAATCAAGTACCAAGCATCCTATAGCATCATATAATTTATTTGTTCTTGCTAATTCTTCACTCATAGCTTGCTTGAAAATTTGATAATATGATGCTTATTGATGGTTCCTTGTTAAACTTTTACCATTGTGTATCAAATTGTTCTTTGTTTACAAACTTCATATAATTAAACTATTCAAATGTACAATCCTAACCATTTTTTATTTTGCGCATTAAAATTGCTCTAATCCTTACTGATGATGAGTAGGGTGCTAACCACAAGACTCATCTGTATACACCATTAAAGTTTATAAAAAAATTTAGGGACAATAATTAGTTGTGGAACTATTGGAATACCTTACTCTTAGTTCAAGTTCATCACTTCCATACAAGCGATTAGAAAAGGGTCGTAGCTACTAGGTGATGAAATGGATTTGATATTTATTGACATCCTCTAGAAAGGGTACCGTCGACGAAATGCCGATGAAGATGGACATGCACAGGGATGATGAGGTGGAAGGCGGTGAGGGCGTACTTGGATCATGACGGCTAACATAGATTTTAAGTAGTACCATTTGCATCTTAGTTCGCTTCACCCTTGCTGCTTGTACATTTATAGTACTTAGGTGACGAAATGATATACATGTGACTTAAAGGGAGTAGTAAAATAGCATTCGAAGCGTCATATATATGACATATATATGATGCCTCGTTTACTGTATTGCTGCTCCATTTATTTTCCATTTATATCATTTCACATGCCTTGAAATGGGAGCCATCTAATTTTTCTAAATGTCAAGCGTCTTCTAGAAGATGTTGAGTCCTGATCGCGAAGCTTCCCCAGAGGCTGCCGGAGACAATTCTGATGCGTCTGGAAGCACGACAAAATCCAAACGGGCTCCAAGAGGACCTAGTAAAAGGCCGAAGGGCCCATTCCTCATAACAGAGTTAGGCCCGTTAGGGGCACTGATCGCGTCGGAACAAAACACGGTGAAATGGAGAATGGCATGCGGGATCGTCAAGCGGACACGGGTTCCGTTGACTCTGGAATTGTGGAAGAAGGTTGGGCAAGATCTTCATGTGGCTGTGATTGAAGATATCAACACTTACTTCGTGATCCCAGAAGAGCTAAAGGCCCGCGCCGATTCCACAGCCCTGAAGGTCGCTAATAAAGCTTGGAAGGAGTTCAAGTTTATTCTCCACCATGAGTTCATCACAAAGGACGAGGAGCCATTCAACATCCACAAATGGATGGACGGCGAGATGTGGGCCCAATTTAAGGCCTCTAGGGAAACAGAAGAATTTAGGGCGAAGAGTGAAGCGGCGAAGGCACTGGCAGCCAAGAACACCCACCATCACAGGATAGATAGTTCTGGGTACACGCCCAAAGTACGGAAATGGATGGATGAGGAGGAGATGGCATGCTTGAATGACTAGCACCCACCATTTCTGAACATAGAATCACGACGCACATAGTTGGTTGTAAGCGAGGAGGAATCCAGGTGCGACATCTTCGGACATCCAATCCTTCGTGAGCGAGGCAACTCAGGAGGTCTACTCTATGTTGCTAATATGTCCTTTACAATACCTTCCTCTCCGTACATCCATCACCTTAATACTATATTTCACTACAAGAAATCCGTTAATCCATGACGGTTTTCTCGTGACGTTTCCATAAATCGTCACAGATATTCCTTAGGTGCAGCAGGCTTAATGTGACGGTGGTGTATTTATGACGGACAGACATGACCGTCATAGTTGTGAGATACTAATCCGTCACAGATAGGGCGGGAAGATAGAAAATATTGGGCGGGAGAGGCGGGCTGACAGGCGGGAGAGGCGGGCTTGAGCGGGACAACACACGCGGGAGATAAAAATCATTTTCTCCTCATCCCTATCTATTCACCCCACCGCCTCCCCCCACTCCACCCTCACCCCCATCCCTGCCGCCTCCCCCCACTCCACCCTCACCCCCACCCCCGCTGCCTCCCCCCCACTCCACCCTCACCCCCACCCCCGCCGCCTCCCCCCACTCCACCCTCACCCCCAACCCCGCCGCCTCCTCCCACTCCACCCTCACCCCCGTCGCTCTCCCTCTCGGCTTCCGGCCTAGGGCTCGGTCCAGCCCCACTAGCCCGCCCCCCGATTGCCGCCTCCGGTCTTCTCTCACCACCGCCGGCCTCTCCTCTGTTCCGCCGCCGGCCTCCCCTCTGTTCCGCCGCCGGCCTCTCCTCCCGCCATGGCCGCCCTTGCCTTGGCTTCGCCGCCTCCTGCTTGGAGACCGCCCCGGTGCCTCGTCGCCGGTGGACGGCGGCGAGTTCACCGCGCCTGCAACCCCGGCGACGAGGTGTCGCCCATGGTAAGTCTTCTAACTCCCTTCTTCTTTCCTTCTATTACCCCCATCCCCTTGCAACTTCCTCCCCTGCCGCTGGCTCGCCGCCGTCCCCAACTCCGCCTCGCCGTCGACCCTTCCCCCTGCGCCGCCCTCCTCCTAAGCCGGCTCTCCCTCCGTCAATCTCCCCCCACCCACCCAACGCCACCCTCCCCTTGCAACTTCCTCCCCTGCCGCCAGCTCGCTGCCCGCCCAGCGACCCCGCCTCCCCCTCCTCTCCTCAACCTGCTACTTTGTACCAGGTTTGAGGCCTTCCCTTCCCTCCCTGGCAAGGTCTATGTCGAGGAGGTAAGAGTTTCTTGGTGTTTTTTTAAGAAAAAAATCTTTTTGGGTAAAGGTTAGTAGCTCTGGATTAGCCTTTCAAGAAATTCCTGATGCCGCTCTTGATTACAAATCGCACACTTTTTTCCCTTGGGGAAGATAGTGCTATGTAAATGGTTCCTGGGCTACTTTCTATAGTCTTTGTCTAGTTCTGATTACCGGCGGCGCTTGTTGGATTAGCTCATTTCACATTTCTTTTTTTTGAGAAATTGCTTATTTTCACATTTTAGTGCATTAGTTAATGAATTTCGTGTGAAAAGGTCAAATGAGTGGAGACAGCTCATTAAAATTGGATGCTTGGAGACAGCTTGCTTTGGAGGAAGGTATTTTTTTTTGGTCAACAAAGCCGCATATTCAGTATGAAATTCTATGTAGGATATAGCTTTTATTTACTAGTTTATTTGTTGTTGTGACAATGCAAGCTGCAGGCACCAGGCATTACTTCCGTGCTTGTATGGATTTGTATTCATCTCTGCATTTTCATCTTCGCAGTAATAATATACGTGGTGCCTAGTACAAGTATTGTTTACTCACTCTGTTTCACTATAATTTTCATCAACCCACCATGCACGCGGACTAAGGATATACAAAATCTAAGAAAGAGTTAATGAGAAATAACCATGCATACCACTGTTAAATGACATGCTGCAACTACTTGACCTCTTCCAAAGCATTAAAGTAGGATTAGAGGGTGGAAATATTACATTAACTACACTCTTGATTCTCTTGATTACTCAGCTGTTCATATTTTATAGTTATAATGTGTCCTGTCGTGACAGATCAAGGAGTGTTTCTGTATTATGGATTTACAGTAGAAATGTTGGATCTCCCACCAGCTTCCTTGTGCATTATAACTTGTCTCAGTAGCATTCCCATGTTTTCATGCAGAGGTGGTTGACTGGTTGTTCCTTCATGGGATTTCAGTTATACCATGCAGTTCTGTTTTAGTTTGTTTGAGGCTTATTGCACCCCTGTAATAATATGTTTGCCTTTGATCAAACTTTGACCCAAGAAACAACACTTCAGTTCATTTAGGTTCATGAAGCTCTATTTTAAGTCTATTAGTGTAGATACGTTCTCTTCCTATCACTGTTTTTGTCCTTGGGTATATTCGTAACTGAACCTCTACAGAGTATAAACATGAACTCAGCTTTATACTAATGTTGGCTTACTACACTGGAAGCTAGTGTATGAATTTATTTGTCACTGAAGAATAGATTGCTAGCTTGGTCTTAATCGTTTTCTGCTTCCTATATGAATGCATTATCAGCTATTTAACTGAAGGAGCAGGTACTAACATTTGGTCATTAGCCAACTAATGTCCATGCTGATTTCTGAAGGAGCAGGTACTTTTTCCATTCTCTGTTGATGTTTTACCTAGCACTGAAAAGAACTACTACACCTGGTCTTAGCCTCCCTCACTTGTCCCTTATACATTTTATGATTAAGTTTGGTAATGCCCAGCTGTGATAAGAACATACTACTTCTTGCTCCTAGTTTAACTTACTTCTTGCTCGCATATGCATTGGCTATGGGTCTGAGAAAACAAATGTATGCTTGATCTTGGCTAAGTGTCTTCTGCACCTAAGCATGTGTATATAAATATACTGGTTGGGCACTAATCTAGACCATTTGGTGATATGACGAGAGTGGTATTGCAATGATTTCCTTGTAGTTCTAGTACTCTAGTCCATTTACCTATCAAGAAAATTCTTCATGTATATCAGCCCCTTTGAACTGATAGAACAGATTCTATACTTTATTTAGTCTGCTCATTGTTGTGATGCTTTATCAGAGAAGAGTTTGGGAAATGGTGATAAGAACAGATAACCCACTTGTTTCTAGCTTAAGCACCTAATTCAGTTCTGAATTTACTGTTGTAAATTAACTAGGGTATGGTACTACACTTGATTGGTTCATTGACCATTAGCTAAATCTATGCTGTTATTGGGGTTTGAATACTTAATGGTATAACTGACAAGGATATATGCACTATGCGCGTATGTATGTGTTTGAAGTATTTACATTGATGAAGAACAGATGCCACTCTTATCTATTTTCCATTTTGCTGTGCCCCAACTTAAGAACTAGATTTGAGAGAAGTATCATTTTTGGATAAGAACATATACTGCACTTGATTCTGGCTGATTTGGTCTATTTGTTTCATAATTCTTTCATTCATATTTATATATTTATGTCCATCTACTGAACTGAAAGGACAGATATTTCATTTGGTTTAGTTCCATTTTATAATAGTTTGATCTGAGAAGAATTTAAAGAAGATTAATTTCTGATAAGAACAGATTCTATATTTGATCTTGGTTAATTTATTCAGGTGCTTTTACATCTGAAGCATTTGGTATCAGTTTCTATGTGTATGTAGTTTACATACATGTTTTCGACAACTGATAAGAACAAGTTGCTGCCATGATGTCTATTCGGTTGCCTTAACATATATATAGAGATGTTTTTTTCTGAAACTTGAGAAAGGTGCTAAGAACCTGATAAGAACAGATTTTCTATACATGTTAAACCTGGATTAGCTGGATGATTACATGAAAGCTAATTCATCTTAACAAACTCATGGTTGCCTAATTCACGGAGATTAGTCTGAACACAGATTGACTTATGGAACTCAATGGATTGATGCCTCGATTGGTTGCCTATTGCTGCCTTCATTTAGTTGCCTAAAGTTGGTTCACATGTTGCCTTAAAACTCTGGTGCCTTTGAAAAGAATTGTTCCATAGGTCAATACTGTTCTTATTGAATTTAGAATTAGTTCTCTAGGTTCATAAGGCTGATCTCCAAAATAAAACATTGCATCTCCCCAGGAGATGCAAACATTTTAATCCTAACCAAAATACCCTTTGTAGCTCCTTTTCTTTGTGCAGGTTGGAGAATCAAGAATTGGAGAAGATGATTAAAAAAAAGGACTAAAGAGAAGAATGAAGACATTAACTTGATTTCTTTTTATTGTAGATATTTTGTAATACTCATAGTTTGTAATATTGAACCCTTTGTAAATCAAAATTATGAACTCCCGTATTTGTATTCGAATTTATGAGTATTCCTCTTTGAACTGATTTGTATTACTCATGTATATATGTACATATATATATATGTGAATTGTTTATCAGATGTACATGTGTGCGATATGAATAAATTTTTTTAAAATTTCTCTCAAATCGATATGCATGAATGACATGTTTGACTGCCACGTCAGATCCACGTAGATGCCACGTCATGTAAATCCGTGACGGTTTAGTCCGTCACAGAGTTCCGGGCTTGGAGATCCACGTAGATGCCACGTAGGGCCAAGGGGACTGATCTATGACAGTTTACGACCATCACGGATTGGAGAACATCTGTGACGGTATGGAGAAACCGTCATGGAAGATGCCTGCGGTCAATCTATGACGCGATATACATGACGGATTTTATAATCGTCACGGATGCAAATCCGTGACGGTTTTGAACACATCTGTGACGGTTTCAAACCGTCATGGATTAACGGGTTTCTTGTGGTGTTTAATGACTTGATCTTCTATTACAGGAGAACCTGTCAACACAATCCTCCCCTTGCGAATTCCAAAGGGAGAAAGATATTCTTACCTAGGCCATCAGCACCAAGGAGCATCCGGGTCACATGATGGGTACTGGTGTTAACGCTATCTGGAGAGATGGATTCCCTGATGATTTGCATCGGTATAGGAATATGAGCATGGCCAAAGCCGAGCATGAAGCAAGAGAAAGAGTCGCTCTTATAGAAGAAATCACCGTCACGATGGAAATGAGGATTGATGCTCGTTTAAGAGCCCTAAGGATATGGTAGCCATGGCCTCACAAGGCAAGTACAGATGCAAAGCAGCCCTGCTGCTAACCGAAAGATAACCAAGCCTCCATCCCCGGTGATGAAGTTGATCGCACCGTCTTGTATCTATCGATGAGATCCTGGTAATTAAATGTCAATATCAAGTTCCACTTAAAATTCTGTCAGAAGCCATATGTAGCTAATTATTCTATCTTCTACCACATTTTACCTTCAAGCGATGCAAGCTATTGGTGCGGCTTCTTGATGACGAGCCTTTAAAGGTTGCAACAGGGATGGCATGTCCATCCGATGAAGGTGATCTCATCTACCATGTGCTGATGGTGCGTGGGAATGCGAAGGTCAGTGTAAACTGTGTCTATGACACCTGCAAGTCCATTAAGCTGAAGTTTCCGCCAAATGATGAGATTAACAGACTAGGCCAAGCTAAAGGACTTTTATCTAGTGGCCCAAGAGCGATGCAGTATTGGAAGGCTAGCTGGCACCCTCCATGTATTGATCAGGTTGAATCACGGGAGGTAGACCTACTAGTGATTCCAGAGCCTAATATTGCATGTAATGAGGACACCACCTGCGTTTCCAACTAGGGCCCATTCGTTTCCCGCCAAGTCATCCAAGCTGATCGTTAAAAGAAGCGAGGCGCTAAGTTAAAGGCGAAGGTGCTTAAGAAACCACATCTTTACATTGAATAAGAGTTCTTCTTCACGCCATTGGCCGAAAAATATGTTGAAGGAGAGCCATGGTTCAAATCTCCACAGGCGCTCAATGGCCTCGGAAAATATACCTGTGAGTTGCACGGGTACTACCTCAAAGAGGTCAAGAAGCCAAAGAATCAACGGACCATAACTTTGAAGGTGGACTTTAATAGGGGACATTTCCACCACGACTTCGAGAACTGTCAGTTCTTTGTGAACTTCGTTGACTTGTGGGAACTGTACAACCTCCGGTCCCTCGAAGTCTGCCTCATCAGATGTTACGCACTGTAAGTGTTCGCAATCACGGTCAACATTCGTGCTATACGTACTATATCCACATATATGTAACTCATACCTTCTTTATGTGTAGGATGATGATTGAACAAACCAGAAGAAAACACGTAAAAGTAGGGTTCCTCGATCCATACATTGTCTCTACGCGGATGGTCGCAGAAGCGGAAGACTTTGTTGCCGAGTACATGCTAAACACCTTACTTGCTCAATAAGATACGGAATTCACATTTTTCTGTACAACCAGGCGTAAGTGTCGCACTGCCTACTTCACCATCCAAGGCTATGGTAATTTTATCAAAATAACGTGAATTTACTAACTATTGAGACTAAATGCAGAGAGCATTGGATTCTTGTTCTCCTTATATCACACCATCCAAAGCTCATGTATATGGATTCGTTACTACGAGCAAACTTTTACATCGAAACACTTGGAAGATTTATGAGCAAGTAAGCATATTTCCAACATATATAAATCTATCGTTCACTACTTTCGTGTTGCAATGCCGAAAATAAACCATTTCGATTCACGTAGGGTGTGGAAGAGCTATCTCAAGAACGGAGGAAAAGGCGCCAATCAGCCCCTTTTACATGACAAGGGCATTAGTGTATATTTCTATAATCAATACAATTTTTTATAAATTGTCGTAATGACGATCTCCAACTACTAACCAATTGTATATATTGCTAGTGCCACCAACAACAAGGAGGAACAAGCGTTTGTGGCTTCTATGTTTGCCACAACATGGAAATCATGCTTACTAACATTAGCAAAAATGAAATCCAGGTTTGATGCTATTGCGATAAGTATTATCATATTTCTCTCATTATAAGTACATAGCTTTAATATACATTCTTATCAACAGCAGAAAGATGTTTCCAAGACGTCATTGGATCATCTCATTTGGACCGATAAGAGAACACATCGTCGTGTTCCTTATTAGAGATGTTATCAATCCTATGGCCATTCCACGCCTACGACTTGGAGGAAGACGAGTTCGTCTTAGTTAAGAAGTGATACTGTATTTCTTTATGAACTTTTATATGGACACTAAATTTACTAAGAGTTTAATTACTTTGTGAACTTTGTGACATGAGGTAGATGAAATTGAGAGTTTAATTTCTCTATTTGGGTGATGTTGATGAGTTTGATGAGAGTTCGTTTTGTGACTCAATTTATGTGATATGTATCAAGTTTCTGTTATTTCATATGATTCAATTTTGATTACTATGAATGAATGAGATATGTATATGCATTGTGTGTTTGTTTCCTGCTGCTACGCAACAATCTGAAACAATTAGGTATGCTGTAAAAATGATCACATGTGGTTCTATGAATATGGAGGAATATCAGACGGTTCGTATGGAGAACCGCCTGTGATATGCTCTCATCACAAGCGGTTCTTGTGGTGATCCACTTGTGATATTCTCTGATCACTGGCGGTTCTATAACCGCCCGTGATGAGGGGGGGTCATCACAGGTTCTTGCTTACAAGCGGTTTGGGAAATTGTCTGTGTTGGGGTTTTCGAACCACCTATAATGAGCTATTCTGTAGTAGTGATAGGTGGTAATAATGTTTGGATTGGACGGTGATTTCGATGCATCTAGTCATTGAAAATTCGGCCAATTGTTAGGGTAACGTCATGCGAGAATTGGCTATCAAGATATATAGCTCGCATGGGTGATCAAAGTACATGCTGGGTGTAAAAGGCAGGACGTAAAGGAGTTCTAAGGGAACTCATCTACAGGTTCTAGGGAACTCAACTGCAAAGTTGCGTCATGTTAAATTGGAATGGCACAGTGATAGTCCGATGCGCATACAACGACCTGGTTCATCTGTGATTTTGTGTTACAGGCTAGACACACACATAGAACGTCTCATGTAATATGTAGAGAACATTTAGGCGCTGTTTAGAGGTCGTACGTATAGGATATTCCTAGGAAAAGCCTGATGTTTCCCGTGAGACTCCTGCATTCCAAACGAACCCTTGTTGAATTCCATTTTCCTAGAGTCGAAAGCTCCTCTGCACTTCACACCACCAGAAAATCTTCGTGTCCCGCTACTACGAGCGAGTACACTACTAGTGCCAGGCAAGAACTCCATCGTGTCACCACGTAAATATACCATGCAACTCGGCGACTCCTCAAGCTTCTGCTGATGCCTTGGGCGCAGTGGCTGCGCCGGCCTAGATGTCGCGTTGCTGCTGCCGGAGACGCTGTTGTTGTCGTTGCAACTCTCGTGCAACTCCATGATGGGCTTCATCTTGCGGTCTGTGATGGCGATGGAGATGTCGTTTGAGAAGAGGTTGCGGAAACACGAACGCGTGGACCATCGTGGTGGCCAAGAGCCCCGTCACGGTGAGCGTGGCCAGAAAGGACAGCCCTACGCACAACGAGTTCGTGAACAGGTTGTCCACCACCGTCGCGTAACGGATGGACGCGATGGCAGCGCCAGTCATCGGGAACGTGTACGCCCACCACGCTAGCGAGAACCTGAATCCCCTGAAGAAGTTGATCCGGACGGCGAGTGACGCGTAGAGGAACATGGCGATGAAGTAGGCTAGCCTGGACCCAAGGTCGAACTCGCCGGTGATCTTGGCCCACGCCATAGACGCGACGCTCGGCGCGGCCACGAAGAGGAAGAACATCGGGTTGCAGTTCCTTGGGCAGGGTCTCGTTCGTCGGCAGCCGCTGGTACAGCGTCACAAACAGCACACTGTAGTGCGCCATCCCGACAGCGAAGAAGAAGATGGGCTCTTTCTTAAGCCCCATGGACGCGCCCAGCAGTGCGCCAACGAAGTTGCCGACGACCGAGAGGTGGTTCGACGGGTTGGCCACCTTGGATAGCCGCTCTCTGCCCGCCGGACATCCATCCACTGCCCGTAGATCTTGAGCGCGAGGCATAGTACGGGGGGCCATGAGTGTCATACCAGAGCCAGTGAGGCATGCAGCTTCGTGGCGACAGAGGGCGGCACACCGATGGCCAGAAAGAGGCAAGCGATCCACGGCGCGAAGAACAAGTTGACCCTAATAGGGTGGTAGTACTCTCGTCGGACGGCCTTAAAGAAGAAGACGACCTTGCATGCTTAGATGACGGAGATGACGCACATAAGCGCCACGGCGATGCACCAAAGCACCAGGTTCACCTTGATGTTGACGTGTAGAACGTGGTCGCCGCTGTCGCGATCGTCTTGTACAAGATTGCCTGGCTGCTGACGCCGAGGCAGATACCGAATGCCGAGACACGGGGAACCGAAGCAGGAACGGCCACCTCTTGTCGGACGGCAGCACCAGCTCCTCCGATGACTGAAGCAACGACACAAGTTTCAAAACAACATGAGCTTCCAAGCAAATTAAGCAATGGTGGCGTATCACAAAGTTGACATGAATGGGCAATGCGACAGATCGAAGAACTCAAAGAATTAACTTACCTTGAGTTTGTCGAGTTCGGGGCCCTCCAGTGCGGCGAAGAAGCGATCGACCTTAGGCATGGACGCGGTGTGGTGGCTGCCGATGGCGTCTTCGTCGCCGTACTCATCCTCGTCTGGGGTATCCGGCACGCCGCCGGCCAGATGGGTGAGCTGCCGCTCGAGCTTCCCGGAAAACGTCTTGAACGAGTCGTAGCGCTTGTCCCGGTACATGGCCCTGCGGCCCCGGCTATTCATCCGGCTCGCGGTGTCGGTGGGCTGCCTCCCGGGGATCGGCTGCGACTGGAACTTGTCGGGCTGCACAAACCGTACGCTCACCAGTACAGAACGGGTTACCCTTCATCACCCACGGTTTGGTTTAAACCGTCATCAATGTGAACATCACACACGGTCACCAATTCAGATCCGTGTGTGATATGCCATAGTAAATTGATCCGTGTGCAATATGAGGCACATCGCACACAATTATTTCCTAGAAACTGTATGCGTCGTACACGGTTCTTTCGGACGACTATGTGCGATGTCTCGATTTCAGAAATTCGTAACTTTTTCATATGGAGTTGGATGGAGACAAAGTCTATATGAAAATTGTAGCTCTCCACGAGATCTACAACTTTACAATTGATAAGTTTCTCTTTTGGAGCCACCTAAATATCTAAATATTAGCAGGAATATTCAGCTTGAAACGGCACATCGCACACGGTTTTTTCCGCGCGTACAATGTCTCGTTTCAGAAATTTGTAACTTTTTCATAGGGAGTCAGATAGAGACAAAGTCTATACCAAAATTGTAGCTCTCAACGAGATCTACAACTTTTTAGTTGACAAGTTTTTCGTTTGGAGCCATCTAAATGTCCAAATATTAGCCGGAATATTCAGGTTAAAATGGCACATTGCACACATTTTTTCGTGTGACCCTGTGCGATAACTCAATTTTGGAAATTCATAACTTTTTCATATATAGTTAGATTGTTGGAAATATGCCCTAGAGGCAATAATAAAGTTGTTATTATTCTATTTTCATTCATGATTAAGTTTATGTTCTGTGCTAGAATTGCATTGGTTCTTGAATATGAGATTCAGAGGAAAACGTAATTGCATGTGTGGAATAATAAACACCATTCAGATCCCTAGTCAGACCTCTAGACTAGCTCATGTATTGTGATGGTCTTGTTTTCCTGATCATGGGCATTGTTAATGTAATAAGGATGCCGACAATAATGGGAACACATTGTTAGGGTAACAATGGTGTTGGATAGACCCCCTTATGAGATACTGCGAGATCACTTCGTCAATATGTTGTCAGTATCTTCTCATTATGTGTTAACGTTTTCTTGTGTTCTTAGACCATGAGAATATCGTAGACCCGGATACCGGATGGTTGCTTTGGGGTCATTAAACGTTACTCCGTAACTATGTAATTATAAAGGTGACTTTCAGGTACACCAGAAAGTATATCATGGTTCTAGATATCTCAAGACTGGGATTTGCCCATCCGGCGATGGAGAGATACACTCTGGGCCCACTCGGTATTATGGTGTCCAGCATCGCCTGGCCAGGTATTGTGACTAAAAGGTTAGTCACGGGGATACCGGAATACGGAAACGAGAAAAGAGTACAAACCGGTAACGAGGATAACTAGGTATGGTGATCAAGGAGTTGATCACAGGGATACCGTCAAAGTCTCGCCTCGGGTTGTGTAACGTATCGTGAGGCAAAAGGATGATATGCGGTAATACGAGGTTCGCTCGATAAAGATCTTCGATGATATGTGGGAATCGTTATGGGTGTCCAGATCCCGCTGACGATTATTGACCGAAAGATGTTCCGGACATGTCCACATATACTCGAACCTATAGGTTCACACGCTTAACGTTTTAGCGACATTTTGGAATGCTGCGATTTATGGAGAGCGAGAGAGAAGGGTTTCAAAAGTATTTCGGATGATCTCGAAAGTGTTCCGGGAGGTCCCGGATGGTTCCGGTGATGTCCGGAAGTGTTCCAAAAAGTTCTAGAAGGTTCTAGAAGTTCTAAAAGGTTCTAGAAATTCTAGAAGGTTTCAGAAGTTTTAGAAGGTTCTAGAAGGTTCTAGTGGAGTTGGACTCCAACTCCAATAGGGTGTCCCTGCTGGAGTAGGACTCCACCTGCCTAGGGAGAGCTGCCCCAACCCCTATAAATAGAGGGGCAAGGCACCTCAAAGGGTATCCCGAGCAGCCCCAGAGGCAGCCCCAGAAGCAGCCCTAAACCCTAGGCCGGCCATCTCTAGATTGGCCACAGCCTTCTTTTTCTCTCTCTTCTAGATTAGATCTAGTACTGCTGTCGGCGCGCTGCTGCTTCTCCTTCTCGTAGATCCCCGCTGTTCTTGTGTGCTGGTCTACACATTACCGTGGTGTCGCTGATCCGGTACGCGTGGATACCTCGGAGACGTCGTATACTTCGGCGTTCGATCGGGCGAACTATTCGCGAGGAGATCGCTCTCGCGGCTGGGAGGTATAACCTAGCTGCGGGAGTCTGCGGACTTCATCGACATCGGTCAACTTCTCCGCTGCATTGACGTGATCGTCGAAGGTATGATCTCGTTGCCTGCACCTCGATAGTGATCTTGGGGTGGATTGTTCGCGGTAAATTTTGTTTTACGTAGCACGTTCCCCAATAGTGGTATCAGAGCGGTACTATGTGTAGTTGTAGGTACGACTAGAGCATATGTGATATGCGGCATTGTGTAG
>JAGXJF010004096.1:0-224651 GCA_019208055.1 Stipa capillata
AGTGCGTACCTCTGTAACTCATCATACTTGTCATATACACACATATATACAAAAACAAGCAGGACGTAGGGTATTACACCTCCGGGTGGCCTGAACCTGGAAAAATCCCTGTGTCTCCGGCATCAAGCGTCATAACCGCCCTCATCCTTGGAAACGCCGTCACCGGCTCATAAGAAGAACTCTACATCGCCCCAGGCCGAACCAACAAGGGGGTCCATTCGGACCACCGCTAGAGACGTTTACTCGTCGACAGCGACGGAGGCCAGGCTGCAAGCCCTGGTGGAAGCGAGGGTGCTGCCACCAAAAGAGTTGATCGAGTGGCGTGCCACCGACGAGGAGGATTTTCCCACTCCCAACACGGGTGAGGTCATTGTCTTCGCCTCCTTCTCTCGTGGTTTCTCAGTTCCGGCCCACCCCTTCCTGCGTGGGCTGCTGTACTTTTACGGATTAGAACTGCAGAACATTAATCCAAACGAGATGCTGCACGTGGCCTGCTTCATCACCCTGTGCGAGTGCTTCTTAGGAATAGAGCCACACTTCGCCTTGTGGAAGCAGCTGTTCGTCGTCAAGCCCCAGCCAAGCAAGAATAGCCCGGCTATTGTAGGGGGCGCCGGGTTCCAGTTGAGGGCCGGCGCTGTCAAGAATTATCTAGAACTTCCCTTCCAGTCATCCAACAAGGGATGACACTCGGAGTGGTTCTACTGCTCCAACCTCGAGCCTTCACTTCCTGAGATTCGAAGGTCAACCCCCTGAGTGCAAGGCGAGCTGGACAGAGCTTTCGAGAGATTGGGAGCACTCCGAGGTCGGATTCTTTCAAGGGCAGCTCGCCCGAGTGCTTCAGGTTGGAGTTACCGGTGTCGGAGTCATCTCGACCTTCGTCAGCCGCCGGATCCAGCCCGCGAAGCTAAGGGTCCATCCGATGTACGAGTATATCAACCAACAGGATGTGACCCGGGAATCGGCCGACGTGCTCTTGGAAGAAGAAGTATGGCACCGGGTTGGGAGGCTGATGGCCCAAGGAACGAACCTGGATACCTTTGGGCACCCGGCGCCCTTCAGTCTGGCCAACCCCCCAAGCAAGGTGAGCGATCAATCTTTTGACATTGTTATTTGCAGTTTGTGTTGTAGTCGATTCATACTCAGACTTCATTTGTGCAACCCGACTTCGCAGGATCTCTTCGGGTTCGGCTCCAAGGCTCCTCTCCCAGAGAATGAGCCTTAGAACCAGCCACCGTACACCGGTGTCCCCAGCGGCGGGCAGCCACCGTAGGGGAGGGCCGGAACATCTACCACCGGCACCGAGTCATCGAAGGGGGGACACCCACAGCAGGGGAGCCCAGTGCCCCACCGCTGACTGCGGCAGTTCCTGAAGAAGGCCCTCAGGAAGAGGAGGATGACGTCCCCCTCATTCGGAGGAGGAGGAGATTGGCTGCCGATGCCACCTCGGGGGGACAGGGCAGCTCCTCTGCCAGTCCAGCCCCGGCGGTGCCAACTGTCGCCGCTGAGGAAAATCCTCAGGCGGCTAAAGACGAGGTTCCCCCCCAGTCGGAGGGGGAAACGAACAACTGACGCTGCCTTCGGGGGGCAGAGCGGCTCTTCGGCACCGCCGGCTCCGATGACCGCCGCACCGAGGCAGCGTGTCCCAGAGCCCAGGAAGCGTTTCCATGTTCCCTGGTCCACCAAGTACGTCGCCGAGTAGCGCCCCTTGCCTTTTTGTATGGCGGAAAGTGATAACGACCCTGGCTATCTTTGTAGGCCGAGGAAACCGGGGGATATTCCAAAGGGCAGGCCGAGTGCCCAGGGGTCCGATCAGGGTGAAGGCGCATCGGGATCGGATCCTCGGCCATCATCTCCCCCGAGGACTGCCAGTGTCCCTTCGCCGTAGCCCTCCTCCCGACAACACGGTGCGCCTCCGACCCCTCCGCCTGCGCCTCAGCTGGAGGAGTCCAGTGCCGGAGCATGAGCTCCCGCTGCGACCGAGCGGGCGAGTCCGAGTCAGGTGCAGATCGTCCCGCCGGATCCCAGGGGGAACTTGGTGCTGCCGGTGGAGGAGATTGATATTGGCCGCGTGCCGCCACCTCCGCTGAGCTACCACGTGGACTTCCAACCGCTTTGGGTCCACCAAATGGATCCCTTGAAGCTAGGTGAAGTTTTGTTTGAAATCGATGATGTCCGAGAGTCGGAAGAGTGGGAGGAGGCACTAAACATTGCCGCCCAACTCAGAGAATAGCTCCCGGTGCTGTTGAAGACCGTGAAGGAGAGCGCCAACCTGGTAAACAGCAAGCTCCAGCCGTTGATGAAGATATGCTTTTTGTCCTTGTATTTTCATCTCTTTTTTCGTGAATACACAGACAGTGTACCCACTGGGGTGTAGCCCCCGAGCCTCCGGCCAACTGGAGCAGTTGGGCGGAGGTTCTTTTGTTAGCCTGTAGATTCCTCACTGGGGGCACAATCAGTGCACCCAGTGGGTGTAGCCCCGAGCCTCCACTCGGTTCATGGAACCGAGCGGAGGGTCTTGATGATTTTTCCCGAGTAGCTAATGTCCTTTGTCATTTTTGCAGAATTTAACCAAGAGGTCCAGGGACAAGATGAGTTCCTTCAGGACAAGCTCCCAGCCTTTGACCGATTCGGCCAGCGCCAGGCCGAGTGGGACAACCTGAATGGCACCCTCCGCACGACGCAGGAGCAGGTGGTCGCTAGGGAGGCCCAAATCAAGTCCTTGAAGAAGGACATCGGCAGCGAGGTTGCTAGGGCTCAAGTTAATGGGCTTGAACTTCTTTGGTCATTTTCTACTTTCGTCATGCTGATTCTTGTAACACCTTCTGCAGTTGCTGAAGACGAGACCTCCAAGCTCAGGGAAGAGCTCGAGGCGATGAGGGCTCGTGTTGGGCAACTTGAGCAGGAGAAAGCTACCACCGAGGGTTGCCTGAAGAGGGCTCTGGACGCCACCGAGTCTGTAAACAAGAGAGCCTCGGATTCCACCGCTGGTAAGTACTTGACTCGCGTCTGCTTCAGTCGGAACACGTCAAGTATCTTGTTAACGTATTTGTATTGTCTCCGCAGCATTCCAGATACGCCTTGAAAAGATACACCAGACGGCCGGGTCCCTGAAGGCGGCCGGTCGGGCGGCCTGCGACACTCTGTGGGAGGCCAACCCGAATCCGGACCACGCGGAGGTGGTCGTGGAGTGCCTTCAGCGAGTGCCTAATCAGGCGAAGGCGCTACTGAAGGAGTCCTCTTGGTCCAGAGCCCAGCTGGCGCTCGCGGTAGCTAAGTCCCACTACCCATCGCTCGACATGGAAGTGATCGGGGAGGGACTTGCCGCTGACATCACTGATGAAGAGGTCCCGGCGCTGATGGAGGAGGTCTAGGCTACAGCGAACTCCCTCGCCGACAACGCTACCCTGTAGGAGTAGGAATAAAACACATGAACTGTTCGACATGCATGTCAAGTACTCGGGAAATCCAAGTGTAACTCGTTTATGCATGATTTGGTGAACTTTGTTCTATGTTTATTAGTTTCTTCCTTCGTAAAAAATTCGTTCGTGTGTAAGTTAGCCCGTTGTGTGTGTTCTTGGCGTCCCGTCATAGCCCCCATTGCGTAGAGATTAGACATGGGCTGTTTCCCGTGTTGCACAGGGTTGTGGCGTAGACCCGCAATCAAAGACAAAGAGTTAATGCTGAGCTTTGTACATAGTACTAAAATAGTTGTTCGAAGGAGAAGAGCCCGAGTGCGGTTGGGCGCACCCAGTGTGGTGTAGCCCACGAGTGTCTACTATGTGTAGCTGTGAGAGTCTAGTTTCAACTACTAGACGTGTACATCCTCGTCAGTCCCGGATCACGCTGATGGTACACAGGCGAAATAAATAACATTGCATGCATTCAAAGTTTAAAAAAACTTAAGTACGATATGCCACATGGCTTACATAGTTCCATGTCTTAATGACATTATTACATCAGAGGAAACAGCAGAAATAAAAGCGAAGCAGCTCCATCCGTGCCACAGGCAAATGACGGAAGCCACGCGACCTATTCTTCGGGATCATCATAGAAGAAGTCTTCATCAGCTCCTTCTTCAGCATACTCCTCTGCACACCACCACAACAAAACATGCACGATGAGTACTTCGCGTACTCAGCAAGCCACCCGGCAGCAGATGGTCCTACCATACTATATGCAAGGCTTCAAAGGAAGGCTTTATGGCTTAGTTGCGTAAAACAATCTTTTAATTTGAATTACTATAGTAAGTTTGAAGGCAGCATTTTGATATAAAACAGTTTTTAATATCAGGGGTATTTTCCAGCATGTGGTCCTCGACCAACACATTCGAGCAAGGAACTCCCGCCTTGGCTCGACCATAGGTTTCATCAGCAAAGGGGTAGAGGGAAGTAGCAAGGGGGGAGGGACATGTCATTTTAATCAAGAATGAGTCATGTGTTGTCCATACTGTGGACACGGCTAATCGATTAGTTTATTACTCTACAGAGTTTGTACACTTTACCCACATGACACGGTCATCCCCTTATGCCAAGCTGATCGGGCTTGTACACACGCTCATCAGTGTGTCGGCAGGGTGACCGTGACGAGGTCTTTTAGCTAGATCCCCCTAAGGTGTGACATGCCCATCGGGTCTGGCTCGGAGTCGAGAGTACATCCCCGCCCTCCGATCCCCCCATCTGTGCCGAGGGTCCTTGTAGCTACGTCCACCCCTTCTGTGGTACGGCAACATCGACACCAAAGGCTGACTAACCTACTTGACCAAGCCATTGCCCATATAGCATGTGGTTGTACCGTTGTCACAATTCTCCAACTTCAAGACTTTGGCCTTATTCGATATGGACGACTAATGGCTTCTTCATCACCCAAGAACGACCATTGCTCCTTCATCACAATGATCCAGCTGTCGCCCGCACCTTTTAGATGGTAAGTTTCACCCAGAGTAGAATAGGAAGAATAGAGAGAGAGAGGGAAATCATCGGGCATCCGGCCCTAGCTCAGCGAGCTCAACAAGTTTCAATCAAGGATCATCGATCCGATATTCATTCCTCCATGGAGGCAAATCAAAACAACCTAAAGATGTATTTAAGCATGGCTAAGCATATCTCTACTTTATTCAGAATAAAACCTATTAATCTACTCAGGATATCAAGTAAAAAGGGCGACAAGCGGACAGGGTAAAAGTGTGTCAATCGACACGCTAGCTACTGGATTAAAACAACATGCATGTTTGTAAATGACAAAATATAATGACTGTGAAAATATAGGTTCAAATATGATCAAGAAAAGGGGCATACCTTCGTGGTAGTACTCTCCTTCTTCAGCTGCTTCGGTCACTGGGTCGGTCTCTTCACTCCCTATCGTCGTAACGAAACGAGAGCAAGCAAATAAATAACCAATTCCAAAAGGAATAACTCGAAAAGCAAGCACGAGAGAGAAGCACGACGAAGGTAAGATACGGATAGAATGGAACGATGGCGCGGTAGCGTCATCACGATGAAGATAGATTGAGTCTACTAGGATTGGCCATAACCATATACATAATATATATATATATATATATATATATATATATATATACATATATGTCCCCTTCCGGGTATTTTATATTCACACATAGCATACACCTTAACATGCTAGTAATCATGATAAAAAGACAAAACAAATCACAATTAATCACAAATAAATATTTAGGTGAATCCTAAATATTTATAATGGTTAATAACAGTAAAGAATAAATTATAACACATAACCACAATTACACATGCATTTCTATGATTTTAAAGACTAGAATCTAGCTAAGAGCTATTCTCTATCATTAGCATGAGCTAACTAAGCATGGAACATCTTGGAATATGTTAACAGTACTGGAACAGTACCAAAAATAATTTAATATTAATTTTTAATCTGAACATTATTTAATTAAAGCATTTTCTAACATTTTTAGTGTAACAATTATCTAGATAGTAGTAATTAACATTAATAAATCACACAATTGGGTTAACATGATTTAATAGAAATCTAGAGACAATTCATATTTGGCAAAGTTCTGGAAATGTATTTTAAATAATTAAAACCATTATTCTAAGCATGAAATCTACCCTAAAAGCACGTTAAAACATTATTTAATTATGCTAAATGGGTTCTCATGACTTGACACCATTCCTAGAATATAACATGATTTATTGGGTTCTGGTCATGCATTTTTAATAGCTAAAACAGATTTATAAAGGCACTATTACTAAAAACAGGATTTAAATATCAATTTTAAATCAACCTAGAGCACATCCTGATTTTTATAGCCCTAACCATTGCAGGAAAATGTTTTGGTTCACATGGTAAATTATTTTTAAGGTTCTCTGATCCTAGAAAAAAATTGAATATAAATAACAGAGAGCATTTCTACTTTTAATAATTAAAATAAAGCTTATTTTAATTCTAGGAAATTCTACACATGTCTAAAAATTATGAAAATTTACAGAAGTACTCCTTAGCATACTAGTAATCTAAAAAAAAGAATCACTTCAAAATAATCATCCAGTACAAAGTTATACCTGAATTGTTCCAAATTTCATCCAAATTCGAATATAATTCAAAATCTAGCGGTCGGATTAAAAATCCGATCCCACCATTGGGCTCGTGGCGTTCTAACGATTTCATTTTACTCCTAAGATCGAAGATCGGACCTAGATTGGATGGATTTAAAATTTGGGCAAAAGGTAGGTGCAAAAGGTTACTGTACATGCTACAGTAGCACAAGCAACTGTTCACACAAGTACTGTGGCAGAAGGGTTTGGAATGAAATCAACTCATGGTTGCATAAGATGGATGAATAATGGACCAAAATTGGTTAAGGGGTTTTGATCTAGAGGTTGTTGGGAGTCTACCTCGGAGAGAGATTGGAGAGAGACTCACCGTGGGTGGAGAAATGGAGGAGAGAAGGAGATCGTCGGAGTTGGAGAAGAAGCTCACGGTATGGTTGATGTAGTGGACGAAGCTCACGATTTGTTGCGGTAGGAGATGCGCGACGGCGTGGGGAAGCTCCAACAGCAAGGCCTCGGGTGGGGGTGCGCCGGTGTCGCCGGAATTGCTAGCCGGAATGGTCGCCGGAGTTGGAGAAGAAAATGGGTGTGGTGGAGGAATTTTGAGGAAGAAACCAAAGGGGAGAAACACAGGAATGGGTCTCTTTTTACAGGGGAAAAGGAGGGAGAGGAAGGGTCAACGCACTAATTGCTGTGCTAATTACCAGAGTCAATCAAAAAGCAATCGTCAGAATTAATTCGGAGGAAACAGCCGGCAGCGGTGCGGCGTCCCCGTGCGTAACGCGCGCTCGGCTGCCTGGCAAGGCGCCTGGCATGGCACGGCTTAGCCAGCCTACCAAGGCAGCCCAGCCGGCCGGCCTGCCAAGGCCCAGGAGCAAGGGGAGAGGAGGCGGCCTGGCCTGGCTTGCTGGGCTGGCCTGGTAGCCGGCCCAAGCGGGTGGCTCGGCTGGCCCAGGCGCAAGGGGAGAGGAGGGGCCGGCTTGGGCCAGCCCAAGAGGGAAGTGGCGGCGGCCCAGGAGAGAAAGGAGAGGAGCCGGATGGGCCAGGCGGCGGACGGGGTGGGCCGTCGGGCGGGCTGAGCCCAGGCGGGCCCAAGAGGGAGAGGGAAAATGGGCTTTTGGCCCAGGAAGCCCAAAAAAATAAAAAAAAACCTTTTTCGACTTATAAAAAATTGCAAAAATTCAAAGAAAGGTTTTAAAAATAGCAAAATCTTCCCAAAAATTTTCAAAAAATTCTAGAAAATCAAATTGAGCACAAGGAACTCAATAAAAATACTTTTGGTGCAAATTTTTAAAAGATGATCAAATTAAAAATTAAAAACACTCTTATTGCTCTCAAATTAATTCATATAGTTGAATTAATTTGAAATAAAATCCAATAAAAATACATATTAGCATATTACATAGCTGCACATCCTCAAAAATCGAGGATGTTACAGTAGCCGTGGGCATACATAGCAGGCCAGTCGGGAACTCCGAGCGTTGCTCAGATGGAGCTAAGAAATACGTATTCATTTATCCATACTGAAAATATGGGGAGGGGGTAGGTTGCCATCTGTATCCTTCAGCCGGTAAGCCCTCGGGCGTAGTATTTCAGCAACCACATATGGGCCTTCCCATGGTGTCGAAAGCTTGTGCTTGTCCTTATTGGACTGGACTCAACGCAGAACCAAGTCGCCAACGTTGAACGTGCGCCCGCATATGTGCTGGCCGTGATAGCGCCGTAAGCCCTGCTGGTACTTGGCCAACCGAAGGAAAGCGATTTCGCTGCCTCTTCAAGCTGATCAACAACGTCTTGTCTTGCTTTCTCCGACTGGTCCCCATCGTAAGCACAGATGCGTGGGGATCCGTGGTCCAGATCAGTCGGCAGCATGGCCTCGGCTCTATATACCATGAAGAAAGGGTGTAACCGGTTGACCGGTTGGGTGTAGTCCGCAGGTTCTAGAGCACCAAGGGCAACTCTGCTACCCATTTGCCCGCAAACTTTTTTAGGCGCTGGAAGATTCGAGGTTTGATGCCTTGCATAATCAGACCATTGGCACGCTGAACT
The DNA here is from genome assembly GCA_019208055.1 of Stipa capillata. Taxonomy (NCBI): domain Eukaryota; kingdom Viridiplantae; phylum Streptophyta; class Magnoliopsida; order Poales; family Poaceae; genus Stipa; species Stipa capillata. Next base: position 8,589 of record JAGXJF010004096.1, read on the forward strand.
TGCCCATTTGTGCGTGGGTGTGCAACTGCGGCGAAGCTGAGACCAATATTATAGTCATCGCAGAATTGGAGGAAGGCGCCGCCAGTGAACTGAGTGCCATTGTCTGTGATGATACTATTGGGCACGCCGAACCAGTACACGATGTCTTGGAAAAACTCGACGGCCCGTGCGGCGGTGATCGTGACAATTGGCTTGGCTTCAATCCATGAAGAGATGTGTGTAGCCCCCGAGAGCCTTCTTGAGGGGACCAACCATGTCTAGACACTAGACAGCAAAAGGCCATGTGATCGGGATAGGTTGGAGTGCCTGAGCCGGCAAGTGTGTCTGTCGGGCGAAGTACTGGCATCCCTCACAAGTGCGCACAATGTGCTCAGCATCTGAGACGGCGGTTGGCCAGTAGAAACCTTGTCAAAAAGCTTTCCCGACTAGCGACTTCGGCACTGTATGGTGCCCGCAGACCCCCGAGTGAATATCGTGCAGCAACTGCCTCCCCTGGTCTTGAGATATGCACCGCTGGAGAATTCTAGAGATGCTCTTTTTGTAAAGGTCACCATCGATCACGACGTAGGCCTTGGCACACCTCGCCAGGCGCCGTGCCTTGGTCTGATCCTGTGGGAGCTTGTCCCATAGGATGTAGTCGAGGAAGGGCGCCATCTAGTCGGGATTGATGACCAAGACCTCTTGCGCAGTCGCTCGTGGTGTGGTTCTTCGGCCTCGGACGCTGTCTCCACCTTGATGGAGGGCACATGTGACTCGTGGAGAAAAACTCCGGTCGGAACGACATCCTGACTGGACCCCAGCTTGGCGAGTGTGTCTGCAGCCTCGTTGTCTTGGCGGAGGATGTGCGTGAGCTCGAGGCCGTCGAACTTGACTTCGAGCTTGCGTACCTCTTGATAGTAGGCTTCCATGACGGGGTCTCTGCATGACCATGCCTTCATGACCTACCTGACCACCAGTTCAGAATCTCCACAGGCGAGGAGCTGGCGAATTCCGAGTGAGGTCGCAATGCGTAGGCCGTGTAGTAAGGCTTCATATTTGGCCATGTTGTTGGACACCGGGAAGTGGATCTGTAGTACGTACTTGAAGCGTTCCCCGTTCAGAGAGATGAGCACAATGCCAGCCCCCGCGCCCTGAAGCATCAGTGAACCATTGAACTAGAGCGTCCAATGTTCGAGGTCGATGACAGAGGGCCGGGATTGGACTTCTGTCCACTCGGCCATGAAGTCAGCAAGAGCTTGAGACTTGATAGCCGTGTGGGGGGCGTAAACTATGCTGAATGTCATTAGTTCCATTGCCCACTTAGCAATCCTTCCAGTGGCGTCGCGATTGTTGATGACGTCAGCAATCGGGAAGGAACTGACCACCATAATCGGGTGTCCTTGGAAGCAGTGGACTAGCTTCCGAGATGTGATGAACACCACATATATGATCTTCTGTATCTGTGGGTATCGCGCCTTGGACTCGGAAAGCACTTCCCTGATGAAGTAGACCAGGCGCTGAACCTTCTATATGTGGCCTGGCTTGGAGCGTTCAACGATCAAGATAGTGCTAATCATCTAAGTAGTCGCTGCAATGTAAAGAAGCAGCGGCTCGTTGGGCATCGGGGAAACCAGCACCGGAGACGTGATCAGGAGCTTTTTTAGCTCGTCGAGGGCATCTTGGGCCTCAGATGTCTAGGTAAAGGTGTCTGATTTTTTTAAGAGCTTGTAGAGGGGCAGGGCCTTTTCGCCGAGTCGAGAGATAAATCGGCTGAGGGTCGCCATGCACCCGGTTAGCCTTTGGACATCCTTGAGGCTTTTCGGTGGCCCCATCTTGACGATGGCATCGATCTTCTCCGGGTTAACCTCGATTCCTCATTCGGAAACGATGAAGCCGAGTAGCTTTCCCGAAGGAACTCCGAAAATGTATTTATCTGGGTTGAGCTTCATGTTGAATCGCCTAAGATTGGAGAATGTTTCCCCCAAGTCAGTTAGGAGATCCCCTTTTTTCTCGGACTTAACCACCACGTCGTCGACGTAGGCCTGCACGTTCCTGCCAATCTGCCCCTGGAGGCAGCGCTGTATGCACCGTTGGTACGTAGTGGCAGCGTTCTTCAAACCGAAAGGCATGGAGATGTAGTAGAAGGCTCCGAGTGGAGTGATGAACGACGTCTTGATCTCGTCATCCTCTTTCATCTTGGTCTGATGGTAGCCCGAGAAGGCATCGAGAAAACACAAAATTTCACAACCGGCAGTGGAGTCAATCACCTGGTTGATGCGACATAATGTAAAGGGATCTTTGGGGCATGCTTTGTCGAGGCTCGTATAGTCAACGCACATCCTCCATTTTCCATTCTTTTGATAAAGCTAGCTGACAGCAGCTTGGCTATCTCTTCTCCTATTGCTTTGCACCTGTCCTCAGCAAAATGGCGCAGGCGCTGCTTGACCGGTTTAGCGTCCGGCCGAACGTTCAGAGAGTGCTCGGCAGCCTCCCTCGGGACTCCAGGCATGTCAGAGGATGTCCATGCAAAGATGTCTCGATTGTCACGGAGGAAGCTGGCGAGCACGCTTTCCTATTTGTCACTAAGCGCAGTCCCGATCTGCATCGTCTTGGAGGAGTCTTCTGGATCGATCTGGATCGTCTTGGTGTCTTGCGCCGACTGGAATGATGTCGATGCTGAAGTCCCGGGGGTGCTTCCTCAACCACAGCCGACTTGAGGCAGTCAAACTCGGCTGCCGCGATTTGGACCACGGCAACATTATTATCCTGTGGGGACCTGGCATCTTGATCTTCAGGTAGACATAGCTAGGAATGGCCATGAATTTGGTGTAGTAGGGACGCCCCAGGATAGCGTGATACGAGCCTGGGAAGTCAACGACCTCGAAAGTGAGGGTCTCGGTCTGGAAGTTGTCAGGTGTACCGAAGGTGACTGCCAAAACGATCTGCCCGAGTGGTCTTGCCAGCTTGCCGGGCACAACCCCGTGGAAGGGTGCGCCGGTGGGCTTGATCTCTGTGCGGGGAATCTTCATGTCGTCTAGGGTCTTGATGTAGAGGATGTTCAAACCACTCCCTCCATCCATGAGGACCTTGGTGAGGCGGGCGCCACGGATAAATGGATCCACCACCAAAGGGAACCTTCCGGGGTGAGGTATGTAGTCGGGGTGATCCGAGCGGTTGAAAGAAATTACGGACTCAGACCGTCGTAGGTACTGGGGCATAGCCGGCTCAATCGTGTTGACTTCACGGTCCGTGAGCTTCTGACGACGCTTGGACTTGTAGCCATTCGGACCGCCGAAGATCATGAGGCACGCAGTCTCCTTTGGGAACTCGTCGCTCCCATCCAGAGGAGGCTCCTTTTTGTTCTGGCTAGGGGTAGAAGGCTTGTTCAGCTTCTTTAAGAGATTGCAGTCACGCGCGAGATGATTTGACTTTGGTCCATGGAAGTGACACGGCTGGCCCATCATCTCCTCAAAAGTGGCATTACCGCGCTGAGGACGACGTTGCGGAGCACGCACAGCAGTGGCAATGAGGTCTCCACTCTTGCGCTTTCAGTGTTTCTTCTTGGGCGACCCGAGACGATCCTTCATTTTGGGAGGACTCGGGAGCCTTACCCTTCCCCTTGTCGTCCTTGGTCGCACTGCGAACAGCTTCTTCACCAGTCGCAAAGTTTTTTGTGATATCGAAGAGCTCGCACGTAGTCTGGGGATCCTTACGTCGCTCTCCCGGACTTCCAGCAGAGAGTTCTTCTTTTTGGAGAAGCGTTGGATGTACTCTCTAAGGGTCTCGCCCACTTCTTGGGTACAACTGTGGAGATCTCACGCGTTCCCAGGTCTGTTGTAGGTGCCCTGGAAGTTGTTCACAAAGAGGGTCTCAAGATCGGCCCAGGACTGGATGCTGCTCTGAGTCAGGCTGATGAGCCAAGCTTGGGCCGAGTCAGCTAAGAACAGGGACAAGTAGTGGACCGTGACATAATCGTTGCCTCCATTGGTCCTGCACGCTGTGTGATAATCGGCTAGCCAGATGTCTAGCTGAGTCTCGCCTGTATACTTGTCGATGCCGATGACTCGGAATCGTGGTGGGAAGATGACGTTGCGGATGCGAGGGCCGAACGCCTTCGGGTCTGCAAAGGCCATGCCGGAAGGAATCGGAGAGCGACGCTGCTTAGTAGTGCGGCAACCGCCACTGTCACCATGGTGGCCATCGCGGTTGTCTCTCCCTGTGTCTCGGCGGGCGTAGCGTCCGGCCTCGAGGGTGTTCCGCACGTCGTGGTCAGGTCGAGTCGGCTATGTACCGACCTGCCGGGGTGATTATTTTTCCCCGTGCCACGATAAGCGCGGTATCTTGCCTCGAGAGTGTCCCGTACATCGTGGTCTGGTCCGAGTCGGTTACAAACCGACCCAGCGGGGCGATGAGGCTCTGGGTTGGTACGGCAACCTTCGGTGGCGTGTCAGTTCCCTAGGGAAGAACGCCGGTTCCGGGTGCTCGCAGGAGAAATTGCGGGGACCTCGAAGATCTCAGCCTGCTGGAGAGCTGCCTCTTCCATCAGGATTCAGAGCCGTCAGAGATCGTCGTAATCTGGGGTACCCTCGGGGATATTGATGGCACGTGCTGCCACCGTGGTGGCGACGAGGTTGTGACTGGGGAGAGGAAATATTTGGACGTCGTCCCTCTCGCGTGTGCGAAATGCGTTGTTGACTTGGCGCTCTCGATCCCGCATGTCCCCGTTGCGATGTCGCTCGTCATGCTGGCGAGCGAGCACAGTCTGCTGCTCGGCCAGTCTCTCCTCCTTGGCGAGAAGGCGAAACCAGGTGGCTTCCAATTGATCGGGGGTCTGATCCGCGATGGGGATGGACTAGTCGCCTTTGTTTGCCAGAGCGTCCGAGTCAGCCATGAAGACCTCCTGAGAAGGATGGTAGCTTCCCGAACTCTCGAAGTCGTCCGAGTCGTAGTCGAGTACGGGTAAGAGGGACTCGATCGTGCCAACCAGTCGGGATCCCTGCTCGACGGATGGAAACCCGTGTTCAAGCAGTAAATCTAACTTTGGCACAACCTCTTCCTCGGAGATAACCGCCAAAGTCATCGACTCTGAGGAGAATCCCAGTGGGGAAGAGGGCGAAGCCTCTGTCGACCGGTTGGAAGCCGAGTCACAGAGGTGAAGTTTGCCGAGCTTGTCGACGGTGAAGTCCAGTTTCTCGAATCGGAAAAACTGTCCTGGGTCAGCGACAGGATCCAGGGAGCCAAAACTCATGATTCGGCCCGGAGAGAAGTCGCCATTGTTGTTGGAGAGACCCATCTGGATCTATTTAGATGGATCTATGCGCACGACCCCTACCTGGCGTGTCAACTATCGGCGTTTTGATCCGGCAATAATGAATATGGGGCAGCGTACGCGTAGCAGATCTAGATGGGTGCACATGAGACACAGAGTTTAGGCAGGTTCAGGCCCTCAAGAAGAGGTAATGCCCTACGTCCTGTGTTTGGTGAATTGTATTGCTTGTGTATCGTATGCTGCAAGACCTCGAGAGGCGCTCTCTAAGTTGCTAGGGTTTGTATGTGTAGAGGCTTTCGTATGATCTACCGATCGGGAGATCCCTGTCCTGCCTTATATAGACGACAGGGGCAGAGTTACACGAACTCGGATCGGTTTACAAGTAGATTTCCTAATCGGTTACAACTAGAACCCGAGAATATCGGGTAGGTACATGTTTATATCTTGTACTCCAAGTTGATGAAGTGCCCCTGTATAGAAGTCGGGTTCCGAGTAGTCGACCCGGTCCACCCTATGTTCAGAAGGCCGGTTTTGTCCTCCTTGATGATACCCGGTGCTATGTCATCGTCACCTACCTAATTATTATTTTGGAGAGAACATTGCCTCTTGCTTCACATAACTTGGAACCAGAAACCTTGATGGTGATTTGTTATATTAATGGAAATTGTTTAAGCTAACATGTATAATAAAGAAACACAACTAGTTAACCACTGGGAACTATTCGCCTACCTAACCATTATTTTGGAGAGAACATCGCCTCTTGCTTCACATAACTTGAAACCAGAAACCTTGACGGTGATTTGTTATATTAATGGCAATTGTTTGGAAAATGATCACTGGTTGCACATGGTGACATGTGCATCCATTAACTTTAGTGATTTTTAAAATTACATACAAGTTTTTAAAAAATCTTTAAAATTTATATAGGTATATGATAGGATGAAGTTTAGACAGTTAAATTTTCATAAAATACAATATGCCAATTTGCGACCTGTGCAAAAAAACAAATCTGTGCATATGCCTCCCTGTGTACTGTTCATGGCTATCCAATGTGTTTTTTTTGTTATTTTTGTGCAGATCACAAATGGACATATTATTTTACAACAATTTAACTGTGCATACTTCATTCCATCATATACCGGTATAAATTTTTTCAGATTTTTTTAAAACTTATACATGATTTTAAAAATCATCAAAGTTAATAGCTACACGTGCCATCATGTGCCATTTAGCCGAACTCCAATTGTTTAAGCTATCATGTATAATAAAGAAACACGACTAGTTAACCACTGGGGATAAATTCAAGCTGGCGAGCGTCAAAATGATTACAGTTCCTGATGCTGGGTATGGTGCAAGCTGGTGGCGTGTGGCCGTGGGGATGGTGAAGGACGAGGTGGAGATTCTCTTGGCAGGCAGGCAGCTGCATACCGGGCAAACGAGCACGGAGGTTAGCGGTGCCAGAAAAATAAGGGGTAACGTGCTCTCGAGCACAATCACATCTGTGTTGACTTGCAATTTTACCGGGCAAACGAGCACGGAGGTTAGCGGTGCCAGAAAAATAAGGGGGTAACGTGCTCTCGAGCACAATCGCATCTGTGTTGACTTGCAATTTTGCATCCATCGGTCAGGTAACCCTGTTCTACAAAGCTTCCATCGGAGCAGCATAGCAGACGCTCGCATTTTGAAACCTGCCACCACCCTCTGCTTCCACTCTTTGCTACTTGATTACTTCACCATGGCCGCGGTGCTTGATGCATTCGCGGGCAAGCTGGCTGACATCCTGGCGCGTATGGTGAAGGACGAGGTGGAGATGCTTTTGGGCGTGCCCGGCGAGATCACCAAGCTCGAGACTACGCTCGGTGACCTCAGCAGCATCCTGGGCGACGTCGAGAGGAGGCGCATCCGTGACTCCGCCGTGGAGCGGTGGGTGAGGGTGCTCACGGATGTCATGTACGACGTGGACAACATCCTTGACCTCTGTCAGATCATGGAGGGGGGACAAGACCCGATGACGTCCCAATCTACTTCAAAGTGTCGGAACATCCCGATGACCTCCTGCTTTCGCGACCCTGTTGTTGCGCACGGGATCGGAAAGAAGATTAAAGCACTCAACCAACGGTTGCTGGATATTGAGAAGAGGAGTTCCCGCTTCGGATTCATCTCCCAAGCAATCAACTCCTCTTTGAGTTATTCTGCTGATAAGGCCGACAGTTCTCGGCGAGAGACCGGACCTGCTATGATCAGATCTGACATTGTTGGAGAGAAGATCGAGGAAAATACAAGGAGGCTCGTCAATCTACTGGTCAAGAAGGCAGATGCTCGTGCAGGATCAGACGTTGCTGTTGTGGCTGTCACTGGCACTGGTGGGATAGGCAAAACTACCCTTGCTAGGATGGTTTACAACGACAGCATGGTGGCAGAATACTTTGACACGAAGATCTGGTTAAGCGTTAATAAAGATGCCAATGAGATCAACATCCTGCAAAGTGTTGTATCTGCTGTTGGGGGTAATTACAATGGCCTTGCTGGTAACAAAGCCCTACTTGAGGATGCTTTGAAGCAAGCGGTGAGGCAAAAGAAATTCATGTTGGTGATGGATGATGTATGGAGCGATAAGGTGTGGAATGAGCTGCTTAGAGCCCCGCTTAACGATGGTGCTCCAGGGAGCCGAGTTTTGGTGACCACGAGGAATCTTGGAGTTGCTCATAAGATGAGAGCACATGACGTCCAACAAGTTGACAAGCTAGCCTCAGAGGATGCTTGGTCCTTACTAAAAAAGCAGGTCAGTGATTTTAACACGTCATGCAAATTCACACGCATATCATGGTTGTATGCACGACCATACAAATATCGAACCAATGCTCCATTCGTACAAATCATCCAGTTTGATAGTTACGATGGCTCTATCAGCGACAATTAACTGAATAACTAAAGTATATTAAGAAGTGCAGTATTTCATTTTTTTATTTGTGATATGTTAGTTATTTACAATATTGAACATAAGTGAGTAACACAAAATCAAGTTAGGACCAACTTAACTAACCCATGTTCTATTCATAATTCAGTGTCATGTATTATGAGTCATAGGCATCATGAAATCTACAGTATTTAACAAATATGTTAACAAGGATTTACAATGCTAAGAGGAAAAGTAAATATGCTAGAAATACAAAGAAAAAAACACTAGCTCTTAATTTGGTGGATCCTAACTATATAGCGGCATAGCGAGTAGCTAAAGTGGCATAGAGATACAATTTACATGATGTTAGAATTAAACTAGGGATAGACTTTAGCACGGTTGCTTGAAAAAAGTTAAGTTTCAGTCACACTCTGAGGCATTGGATCTATATTCTAGAGAATCTAGTCTTTCCCTCTCTTCAATATAAGCTCTTTCCACCTCTCCCGCCCCTCCCCCAAACTCTACCGAGCCCACAGCGCCGTCATCTCCTAGCCCACCACCATCATCATTCCCAGCTCCGGCAAGCCTCCACCGCCCTCCTCCCTGCCCCCGGCGGCTACTGTCGCCGGATCCGCCTCCACCTCCCACCACCACGCTAACCACTCACACCACCGCCATCTCCACCATTGTCATGCAGCCTCTGCCTCCGGCGGTTGCCGCTGTCGGATCCATTGCCGCCACCACCCTCCTCCTTGTCGACTCGCCCTTTGGCACCAGCCCACAAGCCGTCTCCCCTGTCCGCGGCTGGCGGTGCTGCAGCGCTGCCTCGCCGCTTCGCCCTAACGCACCACCGCCACGATCGGTCTGCCGCACCCTGCTGGCCTTCCCTCTAAGCTCAGGGAGCACAAGTTCGTCTCTGGCGTCATTACCCACTACCCCAAACTCCCAACCCCTAACCTCTCTGGTGAGGTTCAGGTAATGAAGCTCTGGCTAGGTCCACGTCACCGTAGTGAAAGAAGAAGGAGGAGGTTGAGCAAAGAAAGAAGAAGCACATGTGACTGAAATTTAGGAAAATCCGTTAAACTTAACCAAACACATATTAGTCTATGTTCGCTAGAAAGGCACACCTTACAATCCTCTCATTCACATTTGTGCGAGGAGGAGGGGGGGGATTAATCTCATTCCTAATCAGATATGGAACAAATATTAAAATTTCCAAAACAAACTGTATCGTACCTATATTATTTTCTTAAAATGGATAACACGTCTTCCAGAACAGAACATTAGAGTCCCATGAATTATTCTTGCAAAGAGAACTCTATTATGCCACACTTGCTAAATTACCAGCGTTTAGGATTAGCAGCGGAGCCTAGGCTCTGTCGTGCATGCATCAAGCTCTCGCTCACAAGTGATGACACAATTTTCCAACAGGTGGTTTTGAATGAAAGTGATGAATTTGAGGTCGATGGACTAACGGATGTTGGGACGAAGATTGTAGAAAGATGTGACGGTTTGCCGCTTGCAGTTAAGGTGATCGGGGGACTCTTACTCAACAAGGACAGAACAAGAGGTGCTTGGATGGGTGTTTTGGACAACGTCGCATGGTCAATTACTGAAACCAACGATGATCTTAACAAAGCAGTCTATGTGAGCTATGAAGAATTACCACCTCATTTGAAGCAATGCCTTTTGTATTGTTCACTTTTCCCTAAAGATGAACTAATCCACAGGGCAATTATTGTCCGGATGTGGATGGCGGAAGGTTTTGTACAATACAACACGCGCTCAAAGCTACCTGAAGATCTGGGATCGGAGTACTACAGAGAACTAATATCAAGAAACCTTCTAGAGCCAACCGGTCACTGGTACGACCAATCAGCGTGCAGAATGCATGATGTTGTCCGCTCCTTCGCCCAACTAGTAGTGAAATATGAAGGACTATTGGTTAACGAGGGACAGAACGTGAGTAGCACTCTTGGTAATGTCAAGTTACGCCATCTATCCATATCAAGAGAAGTAGCACAGTCGGGTTCTTTGCAAACACAGGTCTCGCTCAGAACACTGATGTTATTCAAGAGCCCCATGGTCAAGTTAAAGGATTTCCTGAACAAGCTTCATTGCCTCCGGGTATTACATATAAGTGATGTAAATCTTGTCGAGCTGCCAGAGTCTATTTGCCACCTCAAGCATTTAAGATACTTGGGACTTAGATGTACAAGCATACCTACAATCCCCCAACGCATAGGTGATCTAAAACTTCTGCAGGTCATTGACGTTGAAAGGTGTATAAATTTTTCTCAACTTCCAGAAAGCATCTTGAAGCTACAGAAGCTAAGGTATATCAGCTTAGAAGGCACCGCAATAACCTCAATTCCTCGTCATTTCGGAAAGCTAGAAATTTTGGTCAAGTTAATTGGGTTTCCAACCCATTCGGATGTTAACTCAGATGATTGGTGCAGCTTGGAAGAACTAGGGTCTTTGTCGGAACTCAGGAGACTTCATATAGAAGGTTTGGAGAAGGCACCTTCTGGTTCTGTAGCTTCTAGAGCAAAGATTAGTAGTAAACCTCACTTAAGAGAGTTAAATTTGTCATTTACTAGAAGGCTTGCATATAGTGGAGACCACATCAGCAAGGAGGAGCATGAGCGAATCGAGGGGGTGTTGGGTAATCTGCGTCCTCCACCTTCCATAGAAAGTCTTACCATCAGGGGTTACATTGGACGCCGGTTACCCCAGTGGATGACAATGATGTCAGTCTTTGAGAGCTTAAGGCGGCTGGACCTATTGGACTACGCATGCTGCGAGCAGCTCCCTAATGGCCTGGGCCAGCTCCCCTTTCTTGATTTTCTTTGGGTTCAACGTGCTCCGTCCATCGAGTGTATCGGGCATGATTTTCTCCTCCCCTCCTTAGGTTGTGATGGCGCTGGCATGGAGAAGGTACAAGCGATGGCAGGAACAGAGATCGTCGACAAGAGGCAGCGTCATCATCTTTCTCGCGGTACTGGTGTTGCATTTCCCAAGCTGAATAAAATTGGTTTCAAGGGGATGTTGGAATGGAAGGAGTGGGAATGGGAGGAGCAAGTCCCAGCGATGCCTGCTCTAGAGATACTTACAATTGGCAACTGTAAACTGAGTCATCTCCCCACTGGACTTGCATACCACGCAAAAGCACTGAGAAAGTTAAAGCTAAGGAATGTCTCGCACTTGGTGTGTGTAGAGAACTTCCCTTCACTCGTTGAGCTGCTGTTATCTGGCAGCCCAAAACTAGAGAGGATCTCTAACAATCAAAGCTTGCAACATATTGAGATTACGGAATGTCCAGGGGTAAAGGTACTGGAGGACTTGCCGTCACTCCGAAGCATCGATTGGGGTGATTTGGATATCGAAGAGCTCCCAAATTATCTTCGGGAGGCAGAGTTAAATAAGTTGATTGTACATTGCAGCCTAAGCTTGCTCAAATTGATATCCTTACAAGGTGCCACGTCTGAGTGGGGAAAGATTCAGCATGTGCAGCAACTGAAGGCGTATGGATTCCAACCGCCAGGTCGTAGGTCGGAAAAGTATATCTTTTACACCAAGGAGCCCTATTCCTTCGAGACAAACATCGCTCAGACATCCGAGTCTACAGGTTGTTAAGCAATAGTATCCTGTGCAGATAAGACTTGGGTTTAAACCTTTAACTTGTGTTGTAATCCATCTAACAACCAAACAGTTATAGATTCTCTTATTAGAGTTACGGTTGATATCTTGTACCAAGCTGTGTATATATAAACAATGAGATGCGTGATCAATTGATCATCGCTTGCAGCAATACCTTCCTCTTTACATGGTATCAGATCTCTAGACAAATGTCGCAAGATTCTAGAACCTCCAACACTCTAGTTCTCTCCCTTTCGCCATCTTCTTCCTCTTCCACCAACGTCATGAACAATCTCAACAACATAGTTACCGTCAGGCTCAACTGTGATAACTTCCTTCTCTGGAAAGTGCAGTTTCTCCTAGCTCTCTACTCCCATGATCTGATTGGGTACGTAGATGGCACCATTGTGCAGCCGCCGGAGAAATCATCCAGGGCACCGGCGCAGCTGCAACCGAGGTGGATAATCCGGCGTACACCACCTGGTTTCCGTCGTGACCAACAAGTGCTCAGTGCCCTCTTCTCCTCGCTCACAGAGGAAATTCTCTCGCATGTCATGTTTTCAAGGACTGTGAGGGAAGTGTGGTCAACTCTGGACCGCATGTTCCAGTCTCGCTCTAGGGCACACGTGGTGCAGATCCGCATGCAAGTTACCACACTGAAGAAGAACAATCTTCCTACAGCTGATTACTTCCAGTAGATGAAGTCACGTGCCGATGCTCTCGCTGTAATTGGCATGCCTCTTCGTGAAGATGAAGTGATCTTGTATATCCTGGCTGGACTCAAGTCAGATTACGAGCCACTGATCTCATCGCTCACAATGAGAACCGACCCTATCTCCCTTGATGAAGTCTACTCCCAACCTGTTGAGCTTCGAGCATCGCCAAGAGTTCAACGCCTCCTCTCATAGCTTTGGTGCTGCAGGCTCAGCAGCACCCTTTATCGGTGCATCTGGTTCCTTAGCCAACTTCTCCAGTCGACAATAGGGACAAGGTTCAGGCACATCTCAAGGAGGAGGCGGAGGACAGCGTGGCAAGGGCAAGAATCGTGGTGGCTTCGGTGGCCGTCGAGGCAGCGGCCGAGGTAACCAAGGTGGCAATCAAGGCAGCGAGGGCAGCAATTAGAACAACAGCAAGCCACGTCCTGTCTGCCAGCTCTGTGGCAAGGTAGGACATGTTGTTGGTCGATGCTTCAAAAGGTTTGACCACTCGTTCTAGCTGCTTGATCAATCAGCAGCGATGATCGCGATGACTCCGTCATACCAGATTGATCCAACATGGTATACGGATACTAGCGCCATGGATCACATCACTAGTGACCTCAATCGCCTCACCGTGTAGCAGAGGTACAACGGTTCAGACCAGGTGCAAGTCGGCAATGGCACAGGTTTGCACATCTCCAACATTGGTCATTGTTCCATTAATACGTCTGCCAATCATTTTCTTCACCTTAATAATGTCTTACATGTTCCCCAAATCTCCAAAAATCTCATATCTGTCCATAAGCTCACACGTGATAATGATGTTTTCTTCGAGTTTCACATAGATTACTTTCCTGTCAAGGATCGGGTGACGAAGAATCCAGTGTACCGCGACAGATGTGAGGGGGGGTGCTCTATCCTATGACGTCGCCATCCGTTCCAGCCGTGTTTGTCAGTCCAACAATAAGCAAGGATTTATGGCATCGTCGTCTTGGCCATCCCTCTCCCCAAGTAGTTCAGTCCATCTTGCATCTTAATAATTTGCCTACTTCTAGTTCTTCGCCTGCGTTGATCTGCGATGCATGCCAGCAAGCAAAGAGTCATCAGTTGCCATATGTTTCTTCAGCTCATGTGTCCAAATTTCCTTTAGAACTTATATTCTCTGATGTTTGGGGTCCTGCTACCCAATCTATTGGAGGTTACAAATATTATGTCTTGTTCATCAATGATTTTAGCAAGTTTACATGGCTTTATTTGATTCATGCTAAGTCCGATGTTGAACATGCTTTCTTTTCCTTCCAGCGTCATGTTGAATGTCTCCTTGATCAAAAAATTAACTGTGTCCAATCTGATTGGGGAGGTGAGTACCAGAAACTTAACAAGTTTTGTCGTTCCGTCAGTATTGAGCATCGGGTCTCTTGCCCTCACACGCATCAACAGAATGGCTCAGCCGAGCGAAAACATAGACACATTGTTGAAACCGGTCTTGCACTTCTCGCTCAAGTAAGTATGCCCGTCACCTATTGGGATGAAGCCTTCCTCACCGCCACATATCTCATTAATCGCTTACCTACTCGTGTTATAGATAATACGTGTCCCCTTGAGAGATTATTTGGTATCAAACCCAATTATTCCTTGCTTAAAGTGTTTGGGTGTGCTTGCTGGCCACACCTTCGACCCTACAATACTCGCAAGCTTCTTTTTCGGTCCACACGCTGCGTATTTTTAGGGTATAGCCATCAACACTTGGGATACAAGTGTCTAGATCGCTCCACGGGCAGGATATACATTTCTCGTGATGTCATATTTGATGAACAAATCTTTCCTTCTCAGAATCTTTCTCTGTTACATTACGACCTGCTGATCCATCCCCACTTGTGCTTTTTCCAAACGATGGCAGTAGTACTAATTGGATTAATGACTCTCCTGTTGCTCGAGATGTTCCTGTTGCCCATGCAGATGCTGACAATGCTCCGTTGTCACCTGGTGCGCCTTCCTCTCCAGCTGCAGCTGCATTGTCTCCCTGAGCCTCCAGCATCATCACCTGAAGTAGTGCCCTCCCCTAACGCTACTCCTGCGCTCCCTCCGCAGCCCGTGCATCCCATGCTCACGTGGCTCAAGAATAATATTCGGTAGCTCAAGCAGCGGACGGACGGAACTGTCACATACATGGCTATCATGCATACCAGGGACGACGTCGAGCCTTCTTCCCACACATTGGCCATGCAAAACCTGAAGTGGAAGGCTGCGATGGACGACGAGTTTGCCGCTCTCCAGTGGAATGCCACCTGGCATCTCGTTCCTCCCACCCCCGGGGTGAATGTCATTGACTATAAATGGGTTTTTAAGCTTAAACGTTGAGTTGATGGGACTGTCGACCGTCACAAAGCCCGACTTGTGGCCAAAGGATTCAAGCAACGTCATGGAATCGACTACGAGGAAACATTTAGTCCAATGGTCAAGCCTACAACCATTCGGATATTGTTATCCTTGGCAGTCTCTCGTGGATGGTGTCTACGCCAACTTGATGTCCAAAATGCATTCTTGCATGATGTCTTACAAGAAGATGTCTACATGCGGCAACCTCCTAATTATGAAGATTATCAGTTTCCTCACCACTTGTGCAAGCTTGAAAAGTCTCTTTACGGGCTGAAACAAGCACCGCGAGCGTGGTTTTCTGGCCTTAGCTCTCGTCTCCAGGAGATTGGCTTCGTTCCCTCCAAGGCGGACGTCTCGCTTTTTATCTACTGTCAGGGCACCAAGGTGATATACATGTTGATATATGTTGATGATATTATTGTCATTAGTTCATCCGATGGTGCAACAGATTGGCTTCTTAGGCAACTGCGTGATGATTTTGCTGTCAAGGACCTTGGCACACTTAGCTATTTCCTTGGTATTGAGGTACATGCTACATCTGATGGTATGCTTCTCTCTCAACGCAAGTACACTGCTGATCTTTTGCACAAGACAAACATGCGCATGGCCAAGCCAGGGACTACACCTATGGCCGTGCATGAAAAATTGTCCAAGGACAGTGGTACTCCTCTTTCCGATGCTGATGCCACCCGGTACAGAAGTGTTGTTGGTGCCCTTCAATATCTTACGCTCACTCGGCCGGACATTGCATACAGTGTCAACAAAGTATGTCAATTTTTACAAGCTCCGACTGATACTCATTGGTCCGCTGTGAAATGAATCCTTCGTTATCTTCATGGTACGATCAAGCTTGGTCTCAAGTTGTACAATTCTTTGTCGACACTCATCAGTGCTTTCGCCGATGCCGATTGGGCCGGATGCCCTGATGACCGTCGCTCGATAGGAGGGGGGTATGCTCTCTTCCTTGGTGCCAATCTTGTGTCGTGGAGCTCGAGGAAGCAACCGACGGTGTCACGCTCGAGTACGGAGGCGGAATACAAGTCGATTGCAAACGCCACAGCTGAGGTGATATGGGCACAAGCCCTCCTTGGTGAGCTTGGGGTGTTTGTTGGTCATGCCCCTTGTTTATGGTGTGACAACATGGATGCTACCTATCTTGCTACTAATCCTATTTTTCATACACGTACAAAGCACATCGAAGTGGACTATCACTTTGTCCGGGAGAGGGTGGCTCGCAAAGCGTTGGACATTAGGTTTATTTCAACAGGAGATCAACTTGCCGATGTGCTCATCAAGCCGCTTTCTACACAGCTCTTCACAGGTTCTGAAACAATCTGAACATGATGCCATGTCCAGATTGAGGGGGGGCTGTTAAGCAATAGAAGCCTATGCAGATAAGACTTGGGTTTAAACCTTTAACTTGTGTTGTAATCCATCTAACAACCAAACAATTCTAGATTATCTTGTTAGAGTTACAGTTGATATCTTGTACCAAGCTGTGGATATATAAACAATGAGATGCGTGATCAATTGATCATCGCTTGCAGCAATACCATTCTCTTTACACAGGTACACTGTGTTGATCTTCCACGTTTCCATTCCTCTTATCCTACTACTCTGTCTAAAAATGTTCATATATGTACTTACTCGTTCATTTACCATTTAGCGTGTACAATCTGAATGTTCTTGTCTTTTCCTTACTTCACATGATCGCAGGACAAATGTGACGATGAGGTAGTGGAGGCATAGAGAAACAATGCATATGAGAGCGAGCAGCTTCAGAGATTTACTTGGGGCAGGGGTATCTTTTTTCCTGAAGAGGTGGTCATCCATAACCAAAAAAAGGTCACGGTATTCCATTCTTGATAGGCATGCATCGGATGCTAGTTGTTTGGTGTTCAGTAGGTGATGTGCTTATCTAGATGATTCTTTTTCCCAAGAATTGATTGCAATATTTTCCTTTTTCAGATGTGTAACTTTCTTTACGGTTTGTCTTTACGATCTCATCGTCGGCTTCCTGCTCGCCGCCGACCTCGGCCACGACATCAACGGCAATTGCTATCCGAAGCAGCGGCCGACCACCGCATCATACACCGGGTCCCCAGTCCCAACTCCTCCACAACATCTCCCCTGCTTCCGCCTCGCCCTCCATGCCGCTAACATCGCCATCGTCGAGGCCGTTGATGAGCCGACCACCGCGTCACACACCTCGTCGACTTCGACATAAGCGCCCCGCAGCACGCGGTCCTCATCTAGTGCCTCGCTGACCGACGCGTGCCGGAGACCTCATGAAGGTGCGGGCTGGAGACCGGTCGTGGTGGCGCGCTGGAGGCAGGTCGCTGCACTGGCAATGGAGCAGGTCACGTCGTCGGTGCCGTGGCGCGCTGGAGGCGGATCAGGGTCTCGGCCGCTAGAGCTAGTTCGCGGTAGCGGTGCTAGTCGCAGTGCGACTTGGCTACCGTTTCTGAAAAAATCCGGGGGTGGGCGAGATTTGTGGTAATCTTGGTTACCAGAAATAACCGGCCATTTTCCGACCAAAATGGTTCAAACGAAATTTGAATTCAAGTAACGGTTACCGCCCGGGAAAATTTGAAATTGTTACCGTTTGGCTGTTACCGCCGGGCGGTAACCGCCGATTACTAGACGTTTTCTCAGGAGAAATCACAGAATGCACAGAAATAGCAGGAAAACAGAATAGAATGCTCAGAAATGCTTATAATTTGATAGGACATACCTAGAAATGCATAGATATGGCACAAATACATACAAATCACAGGATATGACAAAAATATAGCAGGGAATACATACATTTCAGAGAAGATCAAAGGAAAACAGCAGCAGGTGTCCATCAAATAACAGTTTAACAATCCAACAGTCCATATAATCCATACTGAGCATAAGAAGCAACCTACAGAAATCATAAAATAGCATCCAACAGTTCATTACAGTCCACTAGAGTCCATTACAGTCCGTTAGAGTCCATTATAGTCCATAAGAATCAACATGAGTCCATCAAAGTCCTATTGCAATTCATAAGGGGCACTGCACAACAAAACAACAAGCATTGCACAAAATAAAATTGCTTCCTTTAGGCTTCCCATAATCTTCCTCCTTGACCTCCTTCCAACAAATTAGGCTGCATTGACATAACAAAAGATAATAAACCCAAGATGCAAAATAGTAGAGAAAAATAGAGGTATATTAGAGGAATATGTCTCTAGTCTCTAAAAAGGATGCCAAAACATCACCAAAACAAGCTACATTAAACGAAGCAACAAACTAGAAATGAGAGGAATTTACCATGTTTCCTCGTGGTAATGGTGTCCAACAATTTGATGCTCTTTATCTTCCTCCTAGTAGACTTGCGGCACGAAGGTTCATTTTCACCACGAGGCAACGCCCCTACATCACCTACAAAACATATAAATTAATAGTTGCATCAATACATGTTAATATAAAGTTATCCACAAAGTGTGCAATATAATAATGTCATTACCATCATTGTCACCACCTTCATCGTCACTAATGTACTCAACTACCTCATCATCCGTATCACCATCACATCCTTCTATATCCTCTTCCTCCTCTTCCTCCTCATTGATTGTTGTTCTCCCTTTCTTCCTCTTACCTAGTCTACCACCTTTAGAGACCCTTTTTCTTGCAGAGACCTCAACCACAACTAGACAAGGTGAATAACATTCACGGCCATCGTACTGATCCATCAAAGGCTCGGACTCGCTCATTGAGTTGGCCAACCAATCCATGATCGGATTCTCACTATCAAAGAGGGAGGCATTCATCAACATTCCACAAGGATCAACCTCTCTCTCGGTTGCCTCACTTAACATCTGTTGGATCCGTAGCTTGAGGTTGTAGTGGACATAAACCAATTTGTGGAGCTTTTCAAAACCAAGTCAATTCCTCACTTGCGTATGCACCAAAGCAAATGTGCTCCAGTTTCGCTCACAACCACTTGACGAGGTGCACTGTGATACAATTCAAAGAGCATACTTCTGAAGGGTCTCGATATCTTCCCCAAATGTCATCCACCACTGAGTTGCGCTCAAACGATTGGATGCATTGCGAGGCAGCATTCCTTCCAAAGGCCCTCTAGAATTAATATGCAATTCCATCTCTTTCATTGCCACAATAATATCTCCTGGGTCTGCTATCTTCTTAATTGCCTTTGTGAGTGCTCTCACATATGACCGGTTGTTTCCAAGCTTGTACGCATACTGCGCTTCAGGATCAAGAACACCAGCTATAGATGGAAGAAAGCAATATTATAGCTAAAAGGCAAGCAATAATGGAAGCAAGCAATAATGGCAGCAAGCAAGAAAATTCTAGCAAAGAATAGCAAAGAATATAAGTTAGTCATTACCTGCCACCATTAGCGTGTCTTTGTATAGATGATCAACCCTCTTGTCCACCACCTTTAGGTATCTGTCTTGATCAAGAGATCCATCCTCAAAAACACTACTCAATTCATGTCTAGCATGCAACATCCTAGACATAAATCCAGAGAGTGAGCCAGCCTTCTGTGAATCAGCATACCTAAGTATGATATACAGTGGTCTAACCACGTCAAGGACCCACTTCACGTTATCCCACCAACCCCTACTTGTCAAGCAGTCATATGTGAAGTGATAATCATCATCTTTACTCCAAGAGTTGTTACTCCACTCCGGAGATGTCATCCACATTTTGAATGTTTCTTGCTTATCCCAGAAACTTTGTAGGAACATAAAGACAGTTCTGAACCTTGTGGCGTTAGGTCGCACCAGCTCTCCACCAATCTAGGCTTTCATTTCAGCATGCAGTGTAGAGTGATTGTAGAAGAATCTACATATCCTCTTAGCATTGTTGACCACTGACTCAACCTTAGGGAAGCATCCAATCTCCTTCAACATGAGGTTAATTGTATGAGCTGCACATGGCTGCCATGTAATGTGTGGAAACTCCGTGATGAGGTCAAGCGATGCTTTCCTGAAGTTGGATCCATTGTCTGTCACAATTTGAACAACAAATTTGGCTCCAATCTCATTGACAACCACCTCCTTCATGTGCTCATACACGAACTGGGAATTCTGAATATTCCCGGTGGCATTGACAGATTTGTGGAAATACATGCGGCCATTTGAGAATACCATGAAGTTTATGATGCTCATTCTTGAGGGTCCTGTCCATGAATCAGACATGACAGTAACTCCATATGTGGCCCAATCTTCCTTGAAATTGGTGACGAGCTACTGCAACTCATCATAGTTCGACTGCAAATATGTGCCATCAATGTCCGACCCTCTAGGGACAGCCACTCCCTTCCCTAGGTTTTGTGTCAACTTCACTGCCCCTAGAAAGTATGGACAATTAGCTTTGTGCCCAGGGATGTCATTAGCATTGAACCACTTCGCCCACCCTTTCCCAAGTTGTTCCGCATAGTCCTGCCTGTTAAGACACACCTCTATTGTTTGTTGTGGCCTTGACTTTGCTCTAGCCAAATCAATATCAAAATAACCTTTTATACCGCTGCTGCTACCAGCTTGAGTGCTACCACTAACTTGACTACTGCCATCAACTTGACTGTTACCACCGACTTGACTGCCGCTCCCACCGACACTGCTATCGGTGCCTCTACCACCACGATAATTATGCAATGAAGCTTGCAAGGTCTTCTGCAATACACCGTCAAATTCATCCTCACTGTTGATATGAATTGCCGAACTATAATTCAACCCATGCACGACCTCATTGTCCACTCTCTTTCGTGCTTCCTTCTTCCTCCTCCTCTTAGTCTTCCCATTTGTAAGCACATCCCTGAACATGTTCACCTCATGATAGGGCGCACTCGAGCAAGAGGAGCAATCACCGGCTTGTCCAGCTATATGCTCCTTCAATCGGGTAGCACCCCCACCATGCCTAACCATTGCACAATATCCACATTCCCATCCATTTCCAATGGTTGGAACCCCATGACACCATATATTCTCAATATTGTCGGCACCTACAATTTCAGTCCGATAAGGCGAATCGAGTACTATACTACTGTATAACCAAGGTAGTAACATACTCTAAGTAATAAAGGCAGTAAAAAAGGATATACAAACAATGCTATAAGGCAGATGAATTTGACAATGTGATAAGGCACATAAAAACAGAAGCTATGTATTTATTATAACATACATACAGAAGCTATGTAATCAAATGCTATCTACAGATGAGTGATTGAGCAGCAATATTTAGATATGATCACATCTAAATTGTAAACTAGAACCATGCACAAAATAATTGGGCCCAAATCACGATTGAACAGGGAACATTTGTAGTAAATTACCAATTTTAGGTTGTGGAAATGGTAGTGGTACATCTGGACCTCTGCCACAGCTGCTACTATCCCTGGCCACACCTGAGGCAAAGCCTATTCCGCTGCGCATGGGCGGCAAACTTCCCTTGCCATGGCCGCAAATAGGTGGTGTCGCCGAACTGGGCTGCCCTTGGGCAACACCATCAACCACCTCCGATGCCGGTGCCCTCGCACTGTCCCCTCTGCCCCGGCCGTGCCCGTGCCCGTGCCCAACAAGTGCTTCCACTCTCCCAAGCTCGTCAACTCTAACCCGGACATTGGAGATGGTCGTGTGTGCATTGCCTCTTCCCTGGCCGCTGTCGACGAGCGCGCCAGCGGTAGCAGTGACCAGCTCCTTGCCTACGCCGCCGACATCCGCCTCCTTATCCTTGCCTTTGAGGCTCCTCAAACGAGCACCAGCATCATCCATGGGGGACACAGCTGTGGCAGCAGAGGTGGGTGGCCGTCGCTCCTTGAAGAACGCCGACGCTGCCACCGCCCAGAGAACGCTGCTGCCGCCGACCAGAGAATCACCCGCTGTTGCTGCCGAAAGATCGCTGCCGCCTAGGTTTGGCTACCACTGTCGCCGCACAAAGAACGCCGCCGTCACTGCCCAGAGAATGCAGCCACCGCCACCGCCGCTGTTGCGCCACCGAGAGAACGTCGCGGCCTTCGCCGAGAACGCCGCCTCCGCCTTCGCCGAGAATGCCGCCATCGCCGTCACCGAGAAGGCCGCTGCCGCCGCTGTCGCCGAGCACGCCGCCGCGGCCGCTGTCACCGAGAGAACGCCACCACCGTCGTCACCAGAGAACGCCACCGCCGTCGTCACCAGAGAACGCCACCGCCGTCGTCACCAGAGAACGCCACCGCCGCCGCCGTCGCCACCCGGAGAACCCCGCCGCGGCCATGGTATCGGGATGGGAAAGGGGATGGAGTGAAAAATTTGAGAATTGAGAGGGGCTCAGGTACGGGTAGGGCTAGGGTTTTTTGCCTTTTCGTCCCGGGTTCAAAATTTCAAACATGCCGAAATTTTTTGGGCGGGAGGCCCATTTTCCAGGAGGCCACGGTAAACAAGGTTACCGACTGGTAATCAAAACCTTACTGCGACCTCAGAGAGGAGAGGCAAGGGATCGTGGGGTGAAGCCGTTAAGGAGAACTAACTAGATCGAGCGGGCATGGATTGGGTCTGAACATGTGCTTCGGGTCTTGAAGGATATGAAATTGACTAATTTCTTCTTCTTAAGGACGCTTTGAGATTTATGTAAAAAAATTTAGAAGAGTATAGAAACATTTGTCTATTTTCTTTTTTCTTCAGAATTTTGACGCGTCGATGAAAAAACACTCCTCCTCTTCGGACATCGCTAGAACCACCAAGTCCTTTTGCTTTGTTTTGTCTTTTTCGGGGCTATCACCTCAAATGCCGGGGGTGTAAATCTCCCCCGTTTACTCCGCCGCACCCTTATCTCTTTTCTCCACATTCTTCCTCCTTCTCTCGGCGGGCAAGATGCCCACGACGACCGCGGCATAAGATGAGTGAGCGGGCGAGACGGACGAGGTGGCCGGCGAGATGGGAGAGGCGGGTTGTGGTTGGCCTGCACGTCGGAGGGACGCAACGGCCATGGCGAGGTAGCAGCGAGGTGGGCGACGAGGTGGCTGCGAGGTGGCGTGTGGCTCACGCGAGGTCCTGAACATAATTCGCTCGTTGTATTGCCTTCAAGAGAAATGGTTGCCTCTAGTTTTCCATACAAATTGCATTACTAGCACATCATTGATGCATCAGTGGCAACTAACGAAGTTCAAATGTTGTTGCTGGAGCTGATGTTCTCCTTGTCGGGGCGTACGCTGGTATTTCCATCATAGCGCGTCTAAGTTTCGGTAGAAGAAATTGTCTTTGTAGTGAAGAAAAGGTATACAAGCAATGAATGCCTAATTTATGACACCTCATGAAATGCCAGCAGTTTGCAATTGTGATGCACTCCGGCAATTAGGCGTCTGCACGTCATCGTGATGTCATCTTTACCGCAGCTTGTACTAATTGCCGTGAACACACATGCAGCCTATATGCAATCAGCGTCAGCTGCGGGCCACGCGTGTGGAGAATGTGGGCACGGTGGCGAAGGAGAATGTGGTGTGGGCTTCGGTCCTTGCCGGCATGCATGGCATCAACTTCGGCATCACCACAGGTTGTAGCAGCCAGGCGCATCACGATTCCGTCGAGTTTGCCGTTTGCCGATTCTTGAATACACACATACAAACATGTAATTTCAGGATTTATTCGCTTAGTTCGCTCGATGATCCGCACGTGACATGAAGTTCCAGACGCGTGTCAATCATGGTTGCTGCAGGCCAGGCTCACAGGGAGCGACTTAATTCAGAAAAGAAGCGTGCAGCTTGCTGAAAGTCCTCTTATGTATTGCCATTATCTTCTTAAACTGAAAATTTAAATAGTTCTTCCAGATTTCAATGCTGTTCTTGGTGACTCAGATGGAGGTTTTGTTGTTGCTCCGGGCAGGTGGATAGGCATGCCTGCTTAGCTGGTGCTTTCGTTGCAGAAAATTTTGTTTCTTACTTTGGGAGGCTCCATTGGGCTTTACAAACTAGAAGTGCTACTTGTTGGGCACCCGAATTTGGATAATTTTATTATGTATTCAGATTCTGCGGCCATCAAGTTATGCTCGTTCATTGCGTTCCACGGAACTGGATCTTCGATTGCCCATACAAAGACTGGATAATTTTATTATGTAATTGCTTCTTCGGAAGGCACAGTTTCAGTCCATACACAGACTTTGATTCTTTGGAAATGTCTAATTGCCCATGTGCATGTAATAACGTGATGCAATAGCTGCCATAAATTGAGTTGTATAGATCAAGGTTGTGATTATCGTGTCTCCTCTTTTTCTGTGCATTCCCATTGGCTGCCTTTTGCGTGCTGATGCATCAACGCTGTGAATTGTCTGTAAATGGAATTAGGCGTAGTCCAATCGTGGAGAGACTTCTTATGGATTCTGAACTTGTAGGGATCAACAGTTTCACATCCAGTTCTGCAGTGTCATATACTGATATATCTCTATGTTGGGTACCAGGAGGAGTCCAAAATGTGAGAATGTACAAGTGTGATGTATTTGTGTTCGACAAAAGCGCCGTCTGTTAAACCAGAACTAATAGTATGAGTGGAGCCTATTGAGGATCCATATGGCCTGTCCATTGTTGATGATAAGTTGGATGCCATTATTGTCAGGTATGTAAAGTTGCACTGTCGCATTAGCTCCCAATAATGGTGGCGATATCATCGCATTTTCCCAAGGAAAACCCATCTTATAGTATTATTCTTCTCCTGATCTCCATTCTGTACATGTAAGGTCTGTATGAACAGACCTATTGTGATGAACTCCTCCAGTAGGGGGCCCTCAGTTGTTCTCAGACCCCAACTTTTGTTTTCAGTTATACAGGCCTGAAGTCACTGAATTGTGTGCCTTCTGAACGTTCCCTGAAGCGAAAAAAACATCGAGTGGAACGCAACTGAGATGTTACCATTCCATTTCCATTTTCTGAGAGAAGAACTCGATGCACTGGCACGGGTACCGTTCTTTCAGTAACGCAAAATCCAAAGTTCGTAACGTCTTCGCCCTTTCAGTATTATTATTTTTGGTTTCTGCCCTAGATGAAGGCAGTTATGTTAACTAAGAGGGCACAAGCCACCTATCAAAAGTAACTGTTATTCCTATACAGCGAGCTGATACTCTCTCTTTTTTTTTGCGAGAAAAGATTAACTTTAGTACTAATTAACAGGGATACAATCCGCACTCACGAGCGGCATAACTAAAACCGGAACATCACACAATTGAAAGTTAGAACATCTTTGAACTCTAGCAAAACTTGCCAACTGATGACCCTATTCTGAAAACGAGTACATTTGAGAGAACGAACTTCCCTCTCGCCGGACGACAGCAATTGAAGTTCCCTAATGATGAATGCATGCTGCGAGTTACTCCCAGTTCTGCTCTTTGCCGCCTGAATGCCATCATACAGTGTAAGATTGCTGAATGGTGTCGATGTCCAGGCCCTTCAGCTTCACAACTGACTCTACATGCCCCTTCAGCGTGTGAAGCTCCCTCAGCCTGCAATGATCAACAAGTCCATTCGTTAGCTTTACATCATTATCGTGAAACATTATACAGGAGAGGCAAGTTGGAATCATGCAACTACATGATGCGAAATTCCCACAAAAGAATGATGCTCCTTTATCACAAAAAAAAGGAAAAAAAAAGAATGATGCTTCTGATATTGATAAGCAATTGATGCAACAAGGACAAATTCTCCAATAAAGATCATCAAGCATGACAGATCATCCAAGCCACTGTTGTGGTCCTACCTTGCAATCTCAGCCCTCCGTTTTGCCTCTTCGGCCATCTGATTCAGTTCATTGTAGCCCGCCTTCTCAGGGAACAGCTTGGCATCTGGTGGCTGCAGCCCATGGAGTGTCCTCTGTGCATGTGCCCACTTGAGTTCCCTCTCTTCCTTACCAAAGTCCTTCTTCCTTGTAAACGCGACCTGTAAAAACCAAATGGACCATTAGTCATAAATGCATGGAATTCCGTCGAGTAGGTATGGGCAAGAAGTCAACTATGTAATGTGCATTCATCCCAAAAAAATTTGTAGTGTGCATTATCACCCTTTGCTCAATGACAAGATCCCATGCTTTCCCGCTCAGAGCATATCGGATAAGGAACTTGATGACATCGAGTGGGAAGTAAAAAACAAGGTTGTAGAGCCACACAATACCAGCCCAGCCCCATCCAATGCCTTTGATTGAAGTGAATGCCCAATCAGCATAGACAGCGATTAATGTAGCTATCTGCATTTGAAAGGGAAAAAAACTTGCTCAGTGGGACTTATCCCCACAAGAGAATTATCAGGCAGTGCAGAGCAAGAGAGGGTGAGAATACCAGCTGTGCAACCAAGAAGGCAAAGACAAGTAGAAAGCCAGGGCGTTCGACAAATGACCAGCTGCGAGACCTTGTGACAAAGATAAGAGCTTGACTGATGGTGCTGACTTGAAGATATACAGCAGAGGCAAGCTTCTGGAAGTCATCTTGAGCTGTCTTCTCAAGGCTTTCGACATGAAAGATCTTCTAAAATTCCATTGTACAGTAAGTGTCAATGCAATTCCAAGAATCAGATCATAAAACATAATTGTCGTACAGTCACTAGCGTCATAAGCCAATTCGTATCAAGATGTTCTCAAGAAACTGTCTGAAGTAAAAAAAACAAAATCAACAAAACCGAATCCAAATTTGTTTTGTCATTTTTGGTATTCCTTACAGGGAAAAAGTTAGTCTTGTATGCAGCCCAGAAGAAAATGACAGTCATCATTGCTAAGTATCCACCAAGCACAACTCCAGTCGTGAAAATTTCAGCCAACTTCCAGCTGTCAGGTAGTGGAGAAGGTTTTACCCGATCTTTGGATATAGTCATTATGGTACCTGTTCATACCAGAAAATGGTTGAAGTGAAAATGGCAATTATATTTTTCTACTTTCCACTGCTGTATTGTGAGGCACAGGAGGGATCGAGGGAACAAGAAACTAATGTACCATCATTCAGAATTGCTATGATCAGGACCATAAATGGCGGGAAATCAAACTCCCATATGAGGGCAAGCAGCATAAATCCAAGCTGTTGGAATATAGAGAATCAGATGCATTAATCACTAATTAAACATGCAAGGTTCATGGACATGATTTCACAGATCAAGATGAAAGCATCATATAGGGGAACATTAGTGTTAATGGGAAAATAATATAATCACAAGCACCTAAGAGAAGCATCGACTATGTAACCAAAGGAGGAGCCAATGCACTTGGGAAATCTAAAACTTCTACTTCAAAAGTAAATTCAAGCAAACATACCACAATACGTATTGTAATTGAGACCGCATAGATCTGTAAACATGAAGGTGGATTAGCATATAAGCTAAATAACAAAAGCAAAAATTAGGGGAAAGCTCTTAAAAAAGGGGGGAAATGAAAAATCTCTTCCAGTAGGTTCCCATCTGACATACAGTGTAGTTCTTCATCCGCTGGAAAATTGCCCGACTGGTAAGGACGGCACTAATGATCACACTCAGGCCAGGTTCTGTGAGTACAATATCAGACGCACTCCTTGCCGCATCAGTCGCATCAGCAACTGCTATACCGATATCAGCTTTCTTTAGAGCTGGTGCATCATTTACACCATCACCAGTCATTCCACAAATGTGCTTTCGTGCTTGCAGGCGTTTCACAATCTCATATTTGTGCTCTGAGCAAATAACAAATGTTACTTTTTTTTTCTTTTTTGACTTTCGATCCTTTAATTTTTCGTACGTTATTGATTACAACACATACCTGGGAATACGCCAGCAAAACCATCAGCTTTCTCAATTAGATCGTCAACTGGTAAAGCAGCAATAGACTCATCCTTGTTCTGTCCCAGCAAAGCAGATGATGGGTACATGTTTGTACCCATTCCTAGACGACGCCCTGTTTCCTTCCCAATCGCTAGCTGATCACCTGAAGATTAGAAAATAAGATTAAATTCGTATAATATGAGGACCAACAAAATTATTGAAAATATAAAAAAAGATGCAATATATTTTCAGTGCAGCATCAATTACTGAGGTTCAGTGTTCCAACTCTACTTATGGCACAATTTTTTAAAGGGATACTTACAGCATAAATTACATATGAAAACAAATGTTGCATCAGGATTTAACTAAACAAACAAAGATAAAAAGAAAAGAGGAATTACAAACATCATGTCGGACATGTATGGATACATTTATGAGATGCTGAGGTTTCTGGAAACTGGAACCACCCATGTTTTGTTTGGCTAAATTTTGAAAGAAAAATAAATCAAGATTTGATGTTTGGAACTTTTCTGCAACGATATTGAACTCTTGTACTGCTAGTCACTGAACCTAAGCAGAAAAATTAAGTAATTACAAACTATATTGAATGATGTAATTCCTGCATCTTGAAAGAAAAGTAGAAAATGCATATGACCATGATCTATTGCGATGATGTATGACAAATGCACATGAGCACAAAGTACAGACATAAGCCACTACAGTACTTGCAGTAACTCTCCTCTTGAGAAAATGCAGTGACTCCATTTTGTTCAAATTGCTAAGATCTTGTGTTTTTCTCCACTAATATGTTTTATTGAATGTTCTGGCCTACAGTCAGATTTCAAGGGAAGGTGCTCGCTTCACTCTCAGAATGGAATCCATTACTGTGTAGAAAAAATGGCAGCGGCCTGTGCAGTGTCCAAGCGTTACTCTCTGGTCTGCACTATTATGGTGATGATGGTCCCAAGACTCCGAACAAAGACAGAATAGCAATGGATGGTTTCATTTTCTCATGATATATTTCAGTTCTCATTTATGATTCATCAGGACCATGTATTCCTGATTAGGATTCCTGTAACACCAATGCATCATACATAACAAATGGACACTGACGATAACTTTACCACCATAAAAAACATAACCCCAAGAGAATGATTTATTTTTCCCCTTTTTCTAGAAAATGGGATAACATAAAAAAAACATGGTGTCCAAATCGAAATTGGATTTTTTTAAGAATTGAGGAAAAAAAATAGTAAGAGTTCAATTGGAAGTGTACCTGTGATCATCTTCACATTCACACCAAGGTTAAGTGCCCTTTGAATTGTTTCTGCGCTATCATGCCTTGGTGGATCAAAGAGTGGCATGAGAGCAACGAAATGCCATCGCCCACCTTGACTCTCTTTCCTCCTGTCTGGCACGTCCTACAAGGCAGAAGAGAATTGCTACCACTAAATTCCGGTTTTGCAAGCTTCAGCTGCACTCCGAAGGATTATCCTAAGAATTTTGCTCACCTGATATGCTACACCAAGTGATCGAAGTCCACGTTCTGCAAATTTGTCAATTATAGCATGCACTTTTTGTTCTATCTCTGATTTGTTGTGGGCCAGCTTGAGAATCTGCAGGTCAATTTGTGGATCACTAACACCATGATGCAAATGACAAATTCCGGTAGTGCTTTTTGCAGCTATTGCAGCCGAATTTTTTTATACCTGCTCTGGTGCACCTTTACTAACACGGTACATCTTTCCATCACTATCAATGTATGTCAATGCAGTTCTTTTGTCAGTAGGATTGAATGGCAGGAAATGAACCTCTTGAATACCAGCACGTGCCTACCAGAAATGTTGCCAGGTGTTCATTTCACCAAATAATAACAACAGGTACACCTCTTGTATTCGACAAATTGATATACCTCTTTTGGATCAGCTAGCATGCCAACTATCGCAGTATCAATAGCATCTTGATTTTCTATTCTCGATGCTCTAGCAGCCATCAGAATTACTTGGTCCTGAGTTACTCCTCTTTCAAAAACCTATAGACCAAAATTGTATATAAATGCTTGAAGGTCAGATGTGAGATAACAAAAATGGGTGCTCAAGTTAACCTCAATGAGGTTCTTGTCCACACTGAGCTTATTTAAAGTCAGGGTTCCAGTTTTATCACTGCAAAGAACATCCATGCCAGCCATCTCTTCAATTGCAGTCATTCGCTTAGTTATAGCTCCCTGCAGAAAGAAAACTCAGGAATTGAGTACATAGTGCAGAAGTTCTGCTCTGGTCACAATATGGTTGACATTATCCCCAAACATGATGCAAACCTGTTGAGACAAGCGGTGAGACCCAATTGCCATGGTGACAGATAGGACTGTGGGCATCGCTATGGGAATGCCTCCAATGAGAAGCACCAAAAGGTTGTCAATCCCAGGGCGGTATGCCCTGTGCTGGATAGGGTACATGACGATAATCTCAACGAACATTCCCACAGCAATTGAGCAAATACAAAAGTTCCCGATGGCTGTCAAGACCTGCATCAATCGAATGATAATGAATGCAACAATGAAGTTATGATTCAGATGGATAACAATGTCAGATATAAATGTATCTGAGGCTTCTCAATCTTGCCTGTTGGAAATGGCCGACTTGATTGGTCGAGTCAACAAGATGTGCAGCCTTTCCAAAGAAAGTGTGCACACCGGTGGCTATCACAACAGCCTCGATCTCACCCTGCTTAACCGTTGAGCCAGAGTAGACGCCATCACCAGGACCTTTGGTGGCTGGTAATGATTCCCCAGTCAGTGCAGACTATAAATAATGGATCAAATTATGAGATGAGAAAACCTGAATGGCATAAACAAAAGGCTGCATGTGACTGAAATGTGCACGACAGAAAGAACCTGATCAATCTTCAAAGGATCTCCGTCTAGGAGGCGGGCATCTGCAGGGATGATATCTCCAAGTTTAATACTGATGATGTCCCCAGGCACAAGGACAGCTGCCTCCTCCTCGGTCCAACGGCCATCACGAAGCACCTAACCACCAGCACAACATGAGTTTCACAGTTCAAATGGACTCCACCAAGGTAATACTAATACATGAAGAACAAAGTGAAATATCACAAAGTAAGGACCTTGGCTTTCGGTGCAAGACGGGCCATGAGTGCAGCAGCAGCATTGCCGGCATTGTTTTCCTCGATGAAACTGATAGTTGAGTTGATAAACAGCAGTGTGATGATACCGACAAAGTCCTGCCAATCTGGTGGCTTCCCCTGATGACATAGCACATCTCATATATTGTTAAATAGCAGGACATACGCTTCATTCATCACGAAACTAAAAGACAACAATCAAAACTGAGGAAATGAAAATTTTGTCATATTTAAGGTCTTACCCCACCGTTTGCCAATGCAATGGCCATGATAGCTGCAGCCTCCATGACCCATGAGAGTGGGTTCCACATGAACCCCAAGAACTTGAGGAACTTGCTCTCCTGCAGCCATCAACATTCCAATTCAACGACGCACACAACATAAATGAGCCAGATAACATCATTGCCCTAAACTTGACAAAATCTTTTCCAAGAAATGAGCTGAATAAACCTGACCTCCTTCTCCTCGAGCTTGTTTGGACCAAAGATTTGCAGGCGTTGCTGCGCCTGCTCGGAAGTGAGCCCCTCGCGGCTGCATCTCAGATTCTCGAACACTTCCTCAATTGGGATGTTCTCCTGAAATTTTGTTGCAACACTCGCATATAACAAACCAAACCAGCTCCATCAACAGGAAAACAAAGTAACCAAGAACCTGCACGTTTCAACATGCAAGTACGCAGCAACCTACTACTTCACGGAACCAAGAAGCAAGTTCCAATACAACAAGAATCAAAGCACATAATTTTACCACAGAGTCAAAATGACCTACCAAAGAAACAGGACCAAGAAAATTAAAGCAAGACATCAACATCTCCATGGCACAAAAAAACTAAATCTTCAGCCAGGGCTTATCACGATCAGAACGAGTAGAAAGAACACGAATCACTAAAATAATAAGCAAGCATAATAATTATTATAAAAAAAGGAATTCTTATTCTAAGGACGTCACCTAGAATTCTAGAGTTCGCAAAAATTAACAATAAACCATGCCAGTTTTGCCGCGCACCCAGCCCACCAGCCGAAAAAGAATTGACCCACTACAAGAACAAGAGCTAGCAGACCAATTCCTGCCACCTTGCAATGCTAAAACCCGATAAACCCCCCAACCACGTGCCGATTTCCGCTACGAGTTCTACTCTACACCCCCAAGAACCATCAATCCCAAGAGCAGAGGACGTTAATTACCAGGTCGACGACCTCCTTGAGGACGGCGTCTAGGTTTCCCTCCTTTTCGGCCATGGCGGCACCCCACTCTGAATCTCTCCCCAACTAGTCTGCCTCTCTCTCTCTCTCTCTTCTCTCCTGCTCTGCTCTCTGTGAAATATATGGTCTTCTCTTTTGTGTGCGCGAGAGAGCAGAGACAGTTGGCAACTGATGAATCATCTGATTCTGAAGTGGACAGGAGTAGGGATTGGGTTTCCACGCGTCGCACAACAGACATCAGGAGAAGAAGAGAAGAGAAGAGAAGATGGTGGAAGAAAACTACAAGAAATGGAAATCTAAAAAAGAAAAGAGAGAATACAAAACGGTAGGTAAAAGGGAACATATATTGGGTTACCACGTATATTGTACTGTAGTAACATTTTAGATTTAGCCTGAACAAATTAGACCTTGGTGAAATTCACTTAGCCCAAAATTGGTTT
The DNA here is from genome assembly GCA_019208055.1 of Stipa capillata. NCBI lineage: Eukaryota > Viridiplantae > Streptophyta > Magnoliopsida > Poales > Poaceae > Stipa > Stipa capillata. Next base: position 40,965 of record JAGXJF010004096.1, read on the forward strand.
CCTTCGGGGAAATTCTCTAGGTAACATGATAATGTATATCATATTGGCTAGATACTAACCTACCATGCAACAGGCAAAAGTTGGTCGAATCTGTTGTTCGGAATGGAGGTCCGCTTTAGTCTAAAATTAACTAAATCGAGCAATTAGATCTTGATGTAATTAGTTTAGCTTTGGTTTCCTTTGAAATTTGTATGTTTACAATTAAGAATGGAAATTCATATGATGACATAGATGGCACCATAACTATATTTACAACGAGGAACACGTAATAAATCAAATGTGCACAGTAGTACCAGGAGTAGAATACAAATCATGTGAGTGCAAAATACGTCCTAATTAACATGTGTGACTGTAAAACATGTCGCTGCTTATACTGCGTACGTGACTTTAGTTTCGATCGGTAGGAATACCACTATTTCAGTTGATATCAACAAGCAGACAATAGAACTGATGCCATGATACAACATTGCGACACGAAACCAACATGGTTCTTTAGTACAGAAAGCCTCTGGGTCACATGATAGTGACGATCCTATATGCATAGATACCGGCCTACCAACTGGCGAAAGTTGGCCAACTAATTGTTTGGAATGGAGATCCACTTCTTGTTGTTTGGTCTAGACATTTAACATCAGGCAGATTTGAAAATACTCGAAATATAAAGCAACTTCTTGTACAAAATCCTACAAACTCTTGTGTATATCTGGAACCCAAATGTTTCAAATCTAGAACGACGTATTGGTTGCTCTCTTCTTTTCACTAGTGTAATTTAGTTCTCCATTTTCCTTCGTTGAAGCACTAGAGAATAGCTTCTGTGCTCACAGTTGATTGACAGGTGGTGATCCTAAAGTTCTAAAGAAACTCCGGATGCGCAATATCCGAGTGGTCTAATCAACGTGGGATCATGTGACACCGAAGCAAATGATAAGCTCCAAGATAATGTTTGAGATTGTTTTTGTTTCATCCCTTTCTTCTTCTTTTGCAGTGAGATACAGCCACAGTCCTCCCTTGCTTTAAATCGGATAGCTCTAAAAGGAATTGATTGCTGCGAAAATTCTTGTGACATTCCAGCACTAGGAACAGGCTCTCTAATCTTCGTTTTAGCTTTAATTCAAATGATATTTCGAACAAATGGCGGAGAGTATGAGTTCAGCGGTGCTGTGGACTGTGTGGTTACGTAGTCCATGTGTCTGATGACTTCAGAAGGGACATAATCATGGGATTAACTTAGACAAATCAATCAAGTGAGTGAAATAGCACACATGTTTGTACGGATACAGTCATACTCCCTCCTCCTTTCTTGGAAATGAATAATTTAAGGGCTCGTTTGGAATTGAGGATTTTCACAGGATTTTCAAAGCCAACTCGATTCCATAGGAATTGTTTCCTATGCCCCCCTTTGGAACGGAGGAAAACGCTCCTCCGATTCCTCTGGAACACTGTTTCTAGCCTGCGATTTCACAGGAAAACGAAAATCCACTCCAACCACTTGGAAATTTTCCTATGAGCTTATCATCACGCGCACCACGCTGAGAGAGAGAGAGGGGGGGGGATGTAGGATGAACACAGAGAAGAGAGCTTGGCCGCCATTAATGGCAACTCGAACTCGGCTCGAATGCGCTTGCAGGAGCGGGTCCTTCCACGCGCGCGGGGCAGGGGAGGCGAACAGGAGGAAGAGGGAGTCCGCCGCCACTCGGTGAAAGACCCTCCGAGCTCCTCCGGCGTCGGTGCCGTGGCAGACAAGCTCCTATGACGTCGGTGGTGTGGCAGGCACAACTCCAATCTCGCCGCCGCCGCTCGATCTGAAAAGATTTGCTCTGGAATTTGGGCTCCGTCGAATCAATTTGGTCTGGAAGGGAGAGAGAGACAGAGAAGGGCGCCTGTCTGGGGAGGGAGTGAGGCACACAGGCAAAATGGCATATTTGGCATGGTGACTACGGTCAATTCCGGATTTGGCCACGCTATTTACGCAATGACAAAAGTAGCACGGCGACACGAGAGACAATGCCGCATGGCTACTGTCGGACTGGATGAGCGCGACGCACAGACGTCGGACGTGCCCGGCACGACTACGCAGCGTCGGACTCGGGCGAGTCGACGCACAGCCAGCGTCGGACTCGGGCCGGGCGACGCTAGCGTCGGATCCCCCCAATGCGACGCTGCCCGATTTTTCTTTTTTTTTCTTCCTGGTTTGGGCAGAGCGAGCGCTGCACTGAGAATTTTTTTTCGTGCTTCGCTTGTGGTCTGGGCAGACAAACTTGTTTGCTATTTTGGGAAAAAAAAGTACCTATATCATCATATCTATTTTGCTGGTTTAGAGAGAAAAATATGAGCATAATCAAAATAAAATAATTTTAAAGAGCTCTAACAAAATTTAATATTTTGTTATAGCATGTATTAAACCCAGCAATAAATTCTTTTACAACGAGCATATCTGATATAAACAAACTCACGATAATCAGCCTCTTCCTCTCTTATGCCTTCGTGGCATGTGATCCGATGGGAAGGTGAACTGTGACTGCGATGTTGGGTTGGTCCGGAGATTATAGGGTGGAGATTGCTGACTGTCTTGCGTAACATCCGGTTGTGTAGGAATCTGGCTGTAAGGAAGCTCGTCAGCTTGAAACAAATTGTCTATCCAGTGATCGCGCTGAGAGCCCTCCGCCATATCGTGGGATGACGCACCCTGGTAAGCAGGTCCTCCAACGAGGGACTGATACTGAATATTTGAACGAAAATACGGGTTCTGCACAGGAAAGGCACTCTCGTCCATCGGCGGCGAATCGTCCATCGGCGGCGAATCGTCCATCTGAAAAAAAAATCGTAATGAAATGTGTAAGATTAAATTTAAGCAAGTAAATAGTTGGTAGGTTAAATTTAAACTTTCGTACCTCTCTGCTTGCACCTCCATGAGAGCTCTGGCCCTGCGCGTACGGCAATTCCATATCGTACTGAGGTGACAAAGTGATAAATTGCTTATCAAAAATAATTTAAAATAATTGTAGCACTTATTTTCTTTACTGATTAGAAGATACTACAAGTACCTCCCGAAGTGCGCCTCTCTCAGAGCTCTGGCCCTGCTCGTGCATCCTCGGAAATCCTGTATGAGCTCTCGAAGACGCGTTCCGCATGAGCGCCGTGTCAGCTCGCATGGTCGGCTACGGATGCAAGCAGTACTAAAGTTAACATGAGCATGAGTAAGATAATCTCCGACGTTTAAAAAGACATACCTCTCGATCTCGACGTCCAGAAGCGGATACTGAACTGCGGGCCTGACTTGGTCCTGCCTCACTTGGACACGCTAGGCTTGATCGTGCGTCACTTGGATGCGCTAGGCTTGATCGTGCGTCACTTGGACGCGCGGACCTCTGCTCGGGCATGTTGAACGCACTGCTTATTATGTCATCAGACCGACCGCATCTTAAATTTTTCAAAACGGCCTTCGCATCTTCATACATTTGCTTCATCTTTCGTACAAGGGAGGGGTCCTGATTATGGTGTGTGCGAATGACGGAAGCGGCAGTATCCTGCATGTGCAACACCCTATCGAACTGCATGAAAAGATCGTCATGTACTTGAGGGTTAAAATTCGTAACCCTAGAACCTCATATGATTTCTTACCGTGTCATCACGAACCGAAGCTCTGTGCCGATCCATCGCTAACCGTAGTTGCTGAGAATGCGTGAGTGAAGCTGGTCTCGATGGTGGATTCGAAGTGAGCCTAGTGCGCGTCCTCTGCACATACCAGCGTATGTATTCATCATACGTGCGCTCGTCGTACGGCCTACATATAACTTCATATTGTAATCATCCACATTTATATAGTTGTTCGCACACATGAAAGCTATTTACCGGTCTTCGCGGACGACCTCCAGTGGAGCTCTATTATCCCAACTGTCCTTCCATACGCGTTGCACCCCCCTCCAATCGTCATCTTTTCTGCTTTTCCTATCCTGCCTGTGTTACAAATATGACATGACAAAAGGTATTTGAATGAGCACTGTACAGAAATGAAAATATTTATAAAGTTCGATCATGACTTACTCATGAACCTTGCAGTCGAGCTCTCTATTATCTGGAGGGGGGACAAATTGGTAGAGACCAAATTGTCTCATGACACGCCCCGGTGAATACGGTTCCACCATGTGTGAGAATACCAGGTGCGATGTTGTCAACCAGAGGTGCATATCCATGAAGCACTGACCTGACAACCCTGCAGGCGCGACACTGTAAATATGATCTGCCGTCCAGGGAAACCATATGACGCCATTTTGGTGCAACATCTCGAACTCCTGGTGGTAGTACACGTAGCACCGGGCCGACACTTCTCGAGCCCATGCTAGCGAGCCGTATGTCCACCTAGTCCCCATAGTTGGGTCACCGCTGTATTCCTCACCTACGGGGTACGGGTGGACCGGAACTGTGATCTGTGGCCGTCCAACTGGAAAGTGCTCCCACGACCATAACTGAAGCAACGTATGACAGAGATTTAGTGTTGGATCTTTGGCATTCTTGTGCTGTGAGGCGTCACACAAACCCCGGTAAAGAGCACAGAGCACTGCAGATCCCCAGCTGTACTGAGGGATAGCATCGAGCGGGTCATCAGCCAAAGACTCAGCTAGGTGGATGTAGTTCGGATAAACTACATTACCGTGTGAAGTAGGAAACATATACGCACCGAAGAGGAACAACAAGTACGCAACAAGGTGGGTGCTCACAACCAGTGCGAGTTGTCCTCCTGCGAGATGGCTAGGCGTTGTATACTCAGTTCATCCATTTCGGCCGCTACCGCTATTTGAGAAGGACCACCACCCCCTTCTTCTTCATTGTCATCAGATTTTTCGTTAATATCTTCATCTTCATCCAACTCATTCACCATGTTTGGTATGATTTCGTAGCAGTCGATACGACTTGACCAAAACATACCAGCATTTTCATTCATGACGAACTGATCGTCAACCACCATGGGATTGGCATCTGCCGCCGCCACTGCTTCAGTTACTTGATCTATGGCAGCAAGTTGTCCTTCTCCAACTGCACTGCAGCCTTCTTCACCGCTCAACAGCGGAGGCCTCTCAACAAAATTAACGTACACCATCGGTCGGCCGTACATCGCGGCTCCAGGAGTGCTGACAAGCCGCATGTACCCACCCCATGATGCATTGCCCGTCACCTTGTGTAGCTCCCAGAAGGGGTCAGAAAACCCATCATCCGGACTCCTACACGTTACTGCCTCTATCACAAGCTTCTTGCGTGCTGTCTCTCGATCGAACTCACGGCGTATGCACCTTCTCAGGTCCAGCAGGCTTATCTCCTCCAACCCTTCAATTTGTGCAACCTTGTATTGGCATTGCGATAGATCTAGCCCACAAGGCCCATCCCGCACTACGTTTGCACCATAGAAAACTAACAACTGATTCATCGTACCTATATACACAGGCAACAGATTTTAAATAACGACCATTTGCTACTTTAACATGTAAATATTGAATATTCTTAACATGTTCTCTGATATATTGGCATATATAAAATATTCATATATAGTATTTCTTCCATTTTCATTTAAATTTTTACTTCTATTATTTGCACATATAAAATATCACTACCATGTCTAACATTGATATGTAGCTAATTTTTGACTACCAAAAATCTAATCATTATTATCATGTAAATAAAAATTACCTCCACTTGAAGCTTCTCACTTTATTAACAATTTTTGTACCAATAGAAACCGCTGATACGCTTCTCACTTTTTGTACCAATAGAACCGTTGATTTGAACTATGATAACGCAATTTCCTCTTCTCTTCTTGCTATCTTCTTGTCCTAATATTAATCATTACAGTATGAATAAAAATAGCAATATTAACTATACTTGTCCATAGTAATTATATGACACGAAATAACAGTGTGCCAAAGTTTACAAAATAATAAATAAGCTAGTATTATTATAGTTCTCCATATCAATTATATCACATGAAATAACAGTGCGTCAAAGTCTAGCATAGTTATTTACCTAATTTTTTCACTAACATAACAACTTATCATTATCATTATTGAAAAAATTACCTCCACTTCAAGCTTGTCACTTGATCTACAATATATTCTACTAAACGAAATGCTAATTTTAAGTTTGCTTACCTTATTTTTTCTTCTATTCTTTTCTCCTTGCTGTTCTTTCTCTAGACCAGTTCTACCAGCACATAAATGGAGAAGAGTACAACAAGCTACTGGAGAATTGAAGTGAAGTGAAGACAGTGAGATTTTAGAAGCGCAGGGGATGATGAGAGAGATAACAATATGCTAAATAGAAAGCTAAATTAAATTTTACTTACCAATTTTCTTCTTCTAATCAGGAGCTGGAAAGAAGCACCGAAGCGAGATTGAGAGAAATGAGCTCAGGGGGTTCAGGTACTCTTGGGAAGGGAATAAATTCAAGTGTTCTACTTCTCTTTCTTTTGCTTCTGGACAAGAACACAAGAAATCAAGAGCTGCGAAGAAGCACCGACGGCAGACTAAGAGAAATGAGCTGCGGGGTTCAGCGGGGGTTCACGGGAAGGGAATAAATTCAGTGCTCTCGTGATCAATTTGGCTGACAAAAGCCAGCTGAGACAAATTAAACAGTAAAAAGTTGAGACAAATTAAACAGTGAAAGAGTGACAAATTGAAGCAGTAAAAGAATAAAGGGATAAAGGGGAGCTGTCGAGTCGCCGTCGGACTCGGTGGATCCGATGCTCACGGAGTGTCGGACTCGCGTGGGGCGACGCGCGCCGAGTGTCGGATTCGGGCAGTGCGACGCGCGCCGAGTGTCGGACTCGGGCGGTCCGACGCGCGCCCGTGTGTCGGACTCGGGCGGTCCGACGCGCGCCCGTGTGTCGGACTCGGGCGGTCCGACGCGCGCCCGTGGGTCGGACTCGGGCGGTCCGACGCGCCGTGTGTCGGACTCGGGCGTTCCGACGCTCGAGTGTCGGACTCGGGCGGGCCGACGCGCCGGTGTCGTGATGGGTGGATCCGACTGCGGTGCGTCGCTCTGAGCAAATCCGACGCTAGCCACGTGTCGTCCGTCCCGCGTGTCGCCCGGTTAGTTTTGTCATTGCGAGAAGAGCCCGGCTAGATCCGGCATTGACCGGAGTCGCCCTGTTAAATATGCCATTCTTCCCTCGTTGGATAGGAACGAGCTGCGTTTGGAGATCGCTTCGATTATGTGTCTGCCTTTAAAAGGATAATTACGTGTCTGTCAAAAAAAAATTGCGTGTCCAACATGCCATGATGTGTCTGGAGATGACTTGAATGACAGGTGGAACCGACTTTAAATGGATGCTTTGACTATGTTTATTAGGATATTTCTCAAGTCCTTGTGTTCCAAACAGTATATGTGGAAGTTTTCTGGTGTTTTTCAATCCTCTATTTTTCATTTGTATTCTCTTTTTCATTTCAGCGTTTTATCCTATTCCTGTGATTTGCATTCCTGCATTCCAAGCGAAGCTTAACAGTAGTTGCGCGACTTGTTCAAACGGTTCCCTAGTCATCATTAATTGAAGAATGAGAACTCATGCAGTTTTTCTTTCTAAAAAGTCTTTCCTTTTCATTTGAAAGGGTAAAAAGTCGTTTTGGATGCTAAGAAATTGAATAACATAAGAGCGTGTGCATTAAAGCCGATTTTTTTTTGGAGAGCTTCAAAGCTAAGTTCCAACTAAGGAAAGTGCAGCTTAAAATACAGGCGGGTCGTCTAAGGGCCTGTTTGGTTAGGCTGTGGCTGTTGATAAAGCTGCTATTGGCTAGCTGTTTGGAAAAGCTGCTGTGGCTGTGGGAAAGTGACCATATGGCTTCTGGTTGATCCAAACCATCTACAGTATTTTAGAAAATAAGCACTGAAGTTTCAGCACATTGCAAAAAGCTGGCAAAAGGCAGCTTTTTCAAACAACTGAATTTGCACTGCAAAGCCCACAGCTACCGTTAGCAAAAGCTGCTGAAAAACTGACCGTTTGGTTGGGCTGTAGCTTTTCCAGTGAAAAGCTGCTGTAAAATCCAACCAAACACCCCCTAAAACCTAGTGCAAAGTGCTAACATAGCTATATTATCCGGTGTTATGTTTAACGAAAGCAAGGCCCTGGCGCAACAAATGTCAAATTAGGTGGTTAGAGCAATTTACTCTCTATTTTGTAAAACAAAAAAAAATTATCATAGCTATCTGATATAAAGATGTTCATCATGATGAGAAAGTGGGATAGAGATATAGAGACCCCGGAATCAAATCTTGCAGGCCAAATACTTGGCATGAAAGACCAGATGCTTCCAGGTGGCAGTAGCCAAAATGCAAAAAGCAATCTTCGGTAACTTAAGTTGCCTCCATCTTTTCAGCCTCATGCAAATGACTTGGTTAAAAAGTGAATAGCAGATTATTTTGTTAAGAACGAAAGCATCAAATTACAGAGCAACACTTGTCCGTGCAATGTGTATTTCATGACAAAAAAGGGACCTTACCAACTTTGACAAGTCACAGTACCGATAAACCCCCCAACCACGTGCCGATTTCCGCTACGAGTTCAACTCTACACCCCCAAGAACCATCAACCCCAAGAGCAGGGGACGTTAATTACCAGGTCGACGACCTCCTTGAGGACGGCGTCTAGGTTTCCCTCCTTTTCGGCCATGGCGGCACCCCACTCTGAATCTCTCCCCAACTAGTCTGCCCTCTCTCTCTCTCTCTCTCTCTCTCTCTCTCTCTCTCTCTCTTCTCTCTCCTGCTCTGCTCTCTGTGAAATATATGGTCTTCTCTTTTGTGTGCGCGAGAGAGCAGAGACAGTCAGCAACTGATGAATCATCTGATTCTGAAGTGGATAGGAGGAGGGAGTGGGTTTCCACGCGTCGCACAACAGATATCAGGAGAAGAAGAGAAGAGAAGAGAAGATGGTGGAAGAAAACAACAAAAAATGGAAGTCTAGAAAAGAAAAGAGGGAACGCAAAACGGTAGGTAATCACTCCGTCCAGAAGATAGCTTTCTCAAGAAAAGGATCAACGCTACTTCATTGTAGTATAAGGTAGGAAACTTGAAGCTTAAAATCTTTCACAAACGCTAACTCATGAAGACAGTAAATGGAAATATGTAGGATTAATTATAATATAAATCGAATGGAAATATGTAGGATTAATTATAATATAAAGGCGAAGATTAATGACGGGCATATAGAAAATATCCATACCTCTGTATTTTTCAAACATTCTAAGCACGATATTGCTCATGTAGTCAAGCTCCCTAGTTCTATGTAGTCGGTCCAAAGTACTTTGGTAGACAAGGCTATCTTCTCCTTGTAGACATTCGTACAAATTGCAATATCGAAGGACATTCATCAATGAGTGTATATGAGATTCCTGGTGGAAAAATTGTATATGGCATCACTTGGCTTTCCAAAAGGGTGATAAGAACAAAGCATGCAGAACAAAAGTGCTGTGGTGTACCGATGTGAAATAAAGCCTTGTACGGACATGTCGGTCAGGAGTCTTCACGTTGGCATACCTGAGATGAAGTACGTTACAATTATAAATTTTACATGTAAATCAATAAAAACTTGAATGTCGTAGAGATCAGAAAAAACAGCACATACTTTGGATGTAAGCGGTATTTAGTTTCTCTATCATCTTCATTTCCTTGGTCCATTGATTTCTCGCTCGTGGTGCAGATCTTCTACCATCCTCGTTTCAGTTGATGCTTTTGCTGGTGCTCTGCTTCTTTTGTTGGTAGGAATATAGCTTCATCTTCGGTAAACTTCGGATCCGCAACACTAATAGCTTCTTCACGAGTATTCCCTAGATCAATTAGAATTTTTCCCATTAACGGGCGTGCTAGATCATTTATTGATGTGTTGCTTTCCTGTAGCTCTTAATAATTTTTGTAATTTTCTTAACTTCTTACATGCTGATTTATTGGAACATTGAAATAATTTTTAATGATAACGTTACAAAATTTGCTTCCGGAAGTTGACCAATTTGCTGCTGTTTGTTGCTTCCTGTGAGGCTGTGATACAGCTAGCAGAAGCTGTTTATGAATATGGAAAAGGAGAGCACAAGAAGGCGTTTGCCATCCTGGGGTCACGGAATTAAGAGTTAAAAATTTAATTTTACTAATCATGAACAAATGGTAAAAGATGTAAGTTTCAGTCACTGAATCTGGTCCCTCCCTCTCTCCACCAATATAAGCTCTCTCACCTCTTCCCCCGTCCCCCAACCCTACTGAGCCCACGCCGCCGCCATCTTCTAGCCGACCGGCATCATCATTCCCGTCTCCGGCGAGCCGCCACCGCCCTCCACCCCGTCGCTGGCGGCTTCTCACCGCCACGCTAACCACTCACACCGCCGCCATCTCCACCATTGCCGCGACGCCGCTGCCCTCGTCCTCCGTCTTCGCCGGCTGCTGCCGCCGGATCCGTCGCCGCCATGTCAGCACTGCTAACTGAAGAAGCCTGAGTATCGCTCGCGTCCGTCAGAAGACATCCGCATCCTGTAGCTCTTCCAGCTGTTGCCGTTTTCTTTCTGTTAAAAGAGTGGGTGTCCGTTAATCTCAACTACTCTGTTTACCTACTTAAGGCTGGGTTGTAGCCATTCTAAATTTTATCTTTTGACTGCTTATTTGCTGAACAATACACTTATATGATATAGATCAATAGATGATCCGAGGGACCAACCCGTATTGACACCAGAATTCCCTGTTCATCGTATTCCAATTGTCAAACTCTTTCCAGGATCTGACAAATTGGTATCAGAGTGCTCGAATCCTTGGCGGCGTTGGATCTCGATTCAGAGCAGAAATTTTCTTCTAAAAACCCCACCCAAATCCCACCCTGATCCAACTTCTTCTCGGCGGCGGCGTAGTGTGACTTGGCGGCGATTTGGCGGCGGCGAAATTCGTTCGGTTGCAGATCAGTAGCGCGGATTGGTTGCCGGCGAACAATTCGTTGGTCGTAAAATCCCAAGTCCATCGCTGATTCGTGCAGCATCGGCGGCGCGGCGCTCGGCGGCGGTCGACTCGGACTTCGGAGCCTGGTTCCCGGTGTGTCCGGTGGTAAAATTCCCTCTCCTTTGTTCCGATTGCAGTATGGGTCGTGGTTCCAAGAGCTCGGTGGATGGCGACGACCAACTCGCCGGATTTCAATCGCTGAAACAAGACGTCCTGGATACTCAGCAAGAGATTCTGGAGATCCGCTCCGATCTGCAGAGCTTGACCGCCAAGCAGGATCACATTCAGCTGTCTTTTGAAGGCGTGCACAAGGTCCTGGGTGATCTGAGCCAACAAATGTTGGGCGTGGCGACGGTGCTGAAGACCTTGAAGCCTTCTTTCCCTACAGATATTCCAAGTACTTCTGCTCACATGCCGGTTGCTGATGATCCACCGCCTACCCAATTCCAAGAACCAGTTGGTCTGACGGCTGAACAACAGAAAGCACTGGAGTTGGAGGCTTTCCGCAGGCGTTTGGCTTATGAACAAGAGCTCACACGCCAGGTCCAATTTCAGAGTCAGCGTTCTGGTCGCCGTTCGGCACCACCGGGTTTTCCTCCTCCGCGACAGCACCCTCTCCAGTTTGATCCGGACAATGGCCGTGGCGCGCCTACTTTTGATCCTCCTGATCCAGTCCGCGATCCTTGGGAACAATACTCTAAAGATTATGAATCTGATATTCGCGCCCAATTTCTCAAATCAATTACCAAAGGCCCTAGACTCGATTTCCCTCGTTTCAATGGGGATAATCCAGTGGAATGGATTCGTCAAAGTGAGAAATGCTTCCAAATGACTGGCACTCCTGATGAGTACAAACTGTCTCTTGCTCTATTATACATCACAGGTCGTGCTGACATTTGGCTTCGCCGTTCTAAAATCCTCAAACATCCACCGACCTGGGCTGTTTTCTGTGAAATGCTCATGCATCATTTCTCTGGATATAGTCCATACCAACTGGTTGAGCAATTCAACTCCTTGAAACAACACTCTATGACGGTTAATGAGTATGCTGAACAGTTTGAAGAACTCATGGCTACGGTTTCTGAGGAGAACCCGGACATTTCTGAAACTTGGTTTATCCGTTGCTTTGTCAATGGGCTTCGTGATAGTCTTAAGTATCAACTGCGCCCATTGCGGCCTCCGACACTCACTGAAGCATATTGGCTTGCGCGAGATATGGAACACAGTCACCCACCAAAGAAGCACTTCCCACCTTACGTGCCTGCTTTCCACAAGTTCAGCAATCCTGTCGCGTCACAAGGGAAAGTTTACACATCCAACTCTCCGGGTCCGCGACAACTTGACAGTATTCCCCCACCACAACCTCGACAACGCAAGCTTGGTGAATGCTGGCGCTGCGGCGATAAATGGGTGCAGGGTCACAAGTGTACCAAAATTCCTCTCATTAACATGCTCCAAGAGGAACACCCGGACCCATCAGATCAGCCAGATCACCTTCCTGATTTGGACAATGTCAAGCTGGACGATATTTCGGACACAAACGATCAAGTCAGGGTTACCCAACTCCTCATCCCCGTGTGTCCTGATTTCAGTGGGAGGCCTTACAACAGTCGCATTAGTGGATTCTGGCAGTAATGGCACGTTTATGGACCAAGCTTTTGCTCTTAAATCCAATTGCGTCATTCACACTACTACATCCCGCTGTATTACGGTGGCCGGGGGAGGTACTCTTGCCTCAGACTCCTTTATCCCTGATTGTTCATTCACCATAGCCAAGCACTCTTTTCGCCATCCTTTTCGCGTGCTTCACCTACCTACTCATGCGGTGATCTTGGGCTGCGATTGGCTTGCTCTCCATAGCCCTGTTTCATTCAACTTTCCCAGGAATGAATTTTCCATCACACAAGATGGTCTCATTCCTGTTACCTTCAAGACTCGCAGCGGCTCTGACCCACCAAAGCACATCGATTCTGAGGAACTTGCCGACAAAGGAGCACATGGTTTTCTATTCCAATTGTGCACTTTACAACTCACAGCACCCAACACTACTCCCCTCTCTGCCCCAGTGCAAAGCCTTCTACATCAATTTGCTAATGTCTTCCAGGCACCATCTGAACTACCTCCTCACCGCCTGTGTGATCATCATATACCACTGATTCCGAACACACAACCCCCACATGTGCGGCCCTACCGGGTACCCCATACACAAAAAGATGAAATGGAAAGCCAAATCAAGCAATTGCTGGCTACTAAAGTAATCCGAGCAAGTCAGAGTCCATATGCCTCTCCAGCTATCCTAGTGCGCAAAAAGGATAATTCCTGGCGCCTCTGTGTGGATTACAGACGCTTGAATGCACAAACCATCAAAAACAAGTTTCCCATACCTGTCATTGAGGATTTGCTGGACGAATTACACGGCGCTCACATATTTTCCAAGTTGGATTTGAGATCTGGATACCACCAAGTCCGCATGCATGAGCAAGACATCCATAAAACTGCATTTCGGACTTATCATGGGCATTTTGAGTACTTGGTGATGCCTTTTGGGCTCTCAAATGCTCCTGGAACATTCCAAGCTTTGATGAATTCGATTTTTGCACCTCATCTCAGAAAATTCATCTTGGTATTCTTTGATGACATACTGGTTTACAGCAAAACACCTGCTGATCACTTGCAACATCTCCATACCACCCTCTCTTTACTCCGAGCCAATCAGCTGGTAGCAAAGCTGAGTAAATGTGTCTTTGCTGTCAAACACATTGAATATCTGGGCCATATCATTTCTGGCAAAGGAGTGGCTACTGATCCCACAAAAATTAGTGCAATTGCTGAATGGCAGCCTCCAACATCGGTTACACAATTGAGAAGTTTCCTGGGACTAGCTGGTTATTACAGACGATTCATTAAACACTTTGGGATCATCTGCAGGCCCTTACATGACTTGCTTAAGAAAGGGAATTTCCAATGGACAGATATTCAGGACAAGGCGTTCCATACTCTTAAACAAGCTCTGATTTCAGCTCCTGTCTTAGCCCTCCCTGATTTTTCTCAGCCCTTCCACTTAGAAACAGATGCCTCAGGTGCAGGTTTGGGGGCTGTCATCATGCAACAGGGCCGCCCAATCGCTTACTTCAACACTGCCCTCTGCCCTACGAATGCTGCTCTGTCTACTTATGAAAAAGAAGCGCTAGCAATCATTGAAGCTCTAAAGCGGTGGCGACACTACTTCCTGGGCAATAAACTTATTATCAAGACTGATCAACAGAGTTTAAAATACATCTCTGACCAGCGCATTGTAGATGGTATCCAACACAAGCTAATGCTCAAGTTATTAGAATTTGATTTCTCCATTGAATACAAAAAGGGCAAAGAGAACAAAGTGGCTGATGCACTGTCCAGACAGTTTTGTCATGTAATGGCAATTTCTGAGGTGAAGCCCTTATGGATCCAAGAGATAGCTGACAGTTACCTTTTGGACGACCACTTCAAGCCCTTATATGAGCAATTTTTAATCTCTCCACCGGATGCTACCTCTGCCTACTCCTTTAAGTCCGGTGTCATCCGGTATAAGGGACGAATAGCTGTGGGAAACAGCCCTCTTCTTCATACCTCGGTAGTGGGTGGTCACTCAGGAATGTGAGCATCTTATCAGAAAATTAAGCGCGTATTCTATTGGCCGGGTATGAAAAAGGAAGTTGAACATTGGGTGGCCACTTGCCCGGTTTGCCAGCGGTCAAAACACGAACAATGCCACTACCCAGGGCTACTGGATCCTCTTCCGATACCTGACATGGCTTGGACTCACATTTCCATGGATTTCATTGAAGGACTTCCTAAATCGCAAGGCAAAGAAGTAATTCTGGTCGTGGTCGACAAATTTACAAAATATGCTCACTTCATTCCTCTCGCTCACACCGTATACAGTCGACTCAGTTGCTACTGCTTTCATTGACAATATCATCAAGCTCCATGGTCCTCCCCTTCTGATTATCTCTGACCGCGATCGAATTTTTACTAGCAATATGTGGAAAGCTATTTTTCAAGCCATGCACATCGAGCTTCGTTATAGCTCTGCATACCATCCCCAATCGGACGGCCAAACCGAAAGAGTCAACCAATGCCTGGAAAATTATCTCCGCTGCATGACATTCCATGAACCCAAAAAGTGGATGTCCTGGCTCTCCTTAGCGGAATTTTGGTACAACTCCTCTTTTCACACTGCTCTGAAACTCACCCCTTTTCAAGCTTTGTATGGTTTTCCACCCCCTCTCATCAGCGAGCTATCCGTTTCTGGACCGGCTGATCTGGACGCCACCGCATTCATCCAGGCCAAACAGGATATGCTCACCCAGCTCAAACAAAACCTGATTGTGGCTCAATCTCGAATGAAGAAGTACGCTGATTTGAACAGAACTGAACGACAATTCAGTCAAGGGGACATGGTCTACCTCAAGATGGAACCATATAGAATGGCTGCTTTTGGTTTTCGAGGTCCCCTGAAACTCCACAGTAAGTACTATGGACCTTTCAAAATCCTCAGCCGCATCGGCAATATGGCATACAAACTCCTGCTACCAGATGGGGTCAAAATCCACCCAGTGTTCCATGTGAGTCAATTGAAGAAACACCTTGGACCCAAAGCTGTGCCCAGTCCTGATTTACCGCTTATCCATTCCGATGGTACAATCCACCACGCTCCAGCATTTGTTCTACAAGTTCGCCAAATTCCTCGCAACAATGCTGCGGTGGTCCAGTGGTTGGTCCAGTGGACAAATCTGTCGCCCGACGAAGCTACCTGGGAAGACGCGGACTTCATCAAGCGCACGTTCCCAAGCTTTTTCAAGACCACTGTCCAAGCGTGGCAGGCGCAATCCCCTATTCCTTGAGGACAAGGAATTTCTGAGGAGGAGGCATTGTCAGCACTGCTAACTGAAGAAGCCTGAGTATCGCTCGCGTCCGTCAGAAGACATCCGCATCCTGTAGCTCTTCCAGCTGTTGCCGTTTTCTTTCTGTTAAAAGAGTAGGTGTCCGTTAATCTCAACTACTCTGTTTACCTACTTAAGGCTGGGTTGTAGCCATTCTAAAGTTTATCTTTTGACTGCTTATTTGCTGAACAATACACTTATATGATATAGATCAATAGATGAACCGAGGGACCAGCCCGTATTGACACCAGAATTCCCTGTTCATCGTATTCCAATTGTCAAACTCTTTCCAGGATCTGACACCCCACCACCCTCCTCCTTGTCGACCAGCCTCCGGCACCGGCCCACAAGCCGTCTCCCCTGCCCGCGGCCGGCGGCGCTGCCGCGCCGCCTCGCCGCCCCGCCCTAACGCAGCACCACCACCGCCGGTCTGCCGCGCCCCGCTGGCATTCTCTCTAAGTTAGGGGAGCACGAATTTGTCTCCGGCGTCGTTACCCCCCACCCTCGTCTGCATCCACTCTTTCCTACTTGATTCCTTCACCATGGCGGCGGTGCTCGATGGATTCGCGGGCAAGCTGGCTGACATCCTGGCGGGTATGGTGAAGGACGAGGTGGAGATGCTCCTGGGCGTGCCCGGCGAGATCACCAAGCTCGAGACGACGCTCGGCGATCTCAGCAGCATCCTGGGCGACGCCGAGAGGAGGCGCATCCGTGAATCCGGCGTGGAGCGGTGGGTGAGGGAGCTCAAGGATGTCATGTACGACGCGGACAACATCCTTGACCTCTGTCAGATCATGGAGGGGGGAGAAGATCCGTCGTTGCCTAAAGCTGCCCCAAAATCTGCTTCGAAGTGCTGGAACATCCCGATGATGTCTTGCTTTCGCAACCCTGTTGTTGTGCACGGGATCGGGAAGAAGATTCAAGCACTCAACCAACGGTTGCTGGATATTGAGAAGAGGAGTTCCCGCTTCGGATTCATCTCCCAAGCAATCAACTCTCTCTTGAGTTATTCTGCTGATAAGGCCGACAATTCTTCGCGAAAGACCACACCTGCTATGATCAGATCTGACGTTGTTGGAGAGAAGATCGAGGAAGATACAAGGAGGCTTGTCAATCTACTGGTCAAGAAGGCAGATGCTGGTGCAGGATCAGACGTTGCTGTTGTGGCTGTCACTGGCACCGGTGGAATAGGCAAAACTACCCTTGCTAGGATGGTTTTCAACGACAGCATGGTGGCAGAAAACTTCGACAAGAAGATCTGGTTAAGTGTTAATAAAGATGCCAATGAGATCGACATCCTGCAAAGTGTTGTATCTGCTGTTGGGGGTAATTACAATGGCTTTGCTGGTAACAAGGCCTTAATTGAGGATGCTTTGAAGCAAGCAGTGAGGCAAAAGAAATTCATGTTGGTGATGGATGATGTATGGAGCGATAAGGTGTGGAATGAGCTGCTTAGAGCCCCGCTTAACGATGGTGCTCCAGGGAGCCGAGTTTTGGTGACCACGAGGAATCGTGGAGTTGCTCATGGGATGAGAGCACATTACGTCCAACGAGTTGACAAGCTAGCCTCGGAGAATGCTTGGTCCTTACTAAAGAAGCAGGTCAGTGATTTTAACATGTCATGCAAATTCACACGCATACATGTATTATGGTCGTACGCACAACCATACAAATATCGAACCAATGCTCCATTCCTATAAATCATCCAATTTGGTAGTTACGATGGCTCTATCAGCTTACAATTAACGGAATAACTAAGTATATTAAGAAATACCGTATTTCAGTATTTTTATTGTGATATGTTTGTTATTTATAATATTGTACTTTAAGTGAGTAACACAGAATCAAGTTAGACCAACTTAACTAACCCATGTTCTATTCATAATTCACTGTTATGTATTATGAGTCATATGCATAATGAAATCTACAGTATTTAACAAATATGTTAACAAGGATTTACAACTGTTAAGAGGAAAAGTGAATATGCTAGAAATTCGAAGAAAAGAAAAACACTAACTCTTAATTTGGTGGATCCTAACTATGTAACGGCATAGCAAGTAGCTTAAGTGGCATAGAGATATAATTTACATGATGTTAGAATTAAACTTAGGGATAGACTATAGCACATTTGCTTGAAAAAAAGTTATGTTTCAGTCACTTTCTGAGTTATTGGATCTATATCCCAGATAATCTGGGCCCTCCTTCTCTCCGGTATAAGCTCTCTTCACCTCTACAAACCCTACTGAGCCCACGCGGTGTAATCTCCTAGCCCACCGCCATCACCATTCCCTGCTCCAGCATGCCGCCACCGCCCTCCTCCCCGTCTCCGGTGGCTACCGCTGCTGAATACGCCTCCACGTCCCACTGCCACGCTAACTAATCACACCACCGCCATCTCCATCACTGTAGCGCTACCCTTGCCCTCCTTTATCTCTGGCGGCTGTTGCCGTAGGGTTTGTCACCGCCACCACCATCCTCCTCTGCCCACCGTCTCTCACTCCAATATAAGCCCTCTTGTCTCTCCCTCCCGTCCCCCAAACCCTACTGAGCCCATGCCGCCGCCGTCTCCTGGCCCACCACCATCATCATTCTAGTCTCTAGCGAGGCGCCACTGCCCTACTCCCTTTCTTCGATAGCGGTAAGCCACCGGATCCGCCTCCACCTTCGACCGCCACGTTAACCACTCACACGCCGCCCCTGCCCTCCTCCTCCGGCTCCGACAGCGGCAAGACGCCGGATCCGCCTCCACCTCTGACCGCCACGCTAACCACTCACACCACCACCATCTCCACCATTGCCGCGCCACCCCTGCCCTCCTCCTCCGTCTCCGGCAGCTACCGGTGCCGGATCCGTCGCCGCTACCCTCCTCCTTGTCGACCTGCCCTCCTGCACCAGCCCACAAGACGTCTCCCTTGCCTGTGGCCGGCGACGCTGCCGCGTCGCTCCATTCATCTCTGGCATTGTTACCCTCCCACCCCGAACCCCCAACACCCTAACCTCTCAGGGGAAGTTCAAGTGAGGCTCTGGCTAGGTCCACGTCACCGGAGTAGAAGAAAGAGGGGGTTCAGTAGAGAAAGCAGAAGCAGAGGTGAATTTCAGTCTCTTGCGCTCTAGCAATTCCGTTAAACTTAACCAAAGACATATTAGACTATGTTCATTAGAAAGGCACACCTTGAACTTAGTATCCTCTCATTCACATCTATGTGGGGTGGGAGGAGGGGGATTGAACTCATTTCTAATCAGATATGGAACAAATATTCAAATTTTAAATTCCCAAAACAAACTAGATCGTACCTATATTATTTTCTTAAAAATGGATAACTCGTCTTCCCGAACATTAGGGTCCCGTGCATTATTCTTGCAAAGATAACTATTATGGCGCACTTGCTACACTACCAACGCTTAGGATTAGCAGCGGAGCCTAGGCTCTGTCTTCCCTGCATCAAGCTCTCTCTCTCTCTCTCTCTCACAAGTGACACAATTTTCCAACAGGTGGTTTTGAATGAAAGTGATGAATTGGAGGTCGATGGACTGAAGGATGTTGGCATGAAGATTGTAGAAAGATGTGACGGTTTGCCGCTAGCTGTTAAGGTGATCGGGGGACTCTTACTCAAAAAGGCCAGAACGAGAGGTGCTTGGATGGATGTTTTTAACAACGTCGCGTGGTCAATTACTGAAACCAACGATGATCTTAACAAAGCTGTCTATGTGAGCTATGAAGAATTACCACCTTGTTTGAAGCAATGCCTTTTGTATTGTTCACTTTTCCCTAAAGATGAACTAATCCACAAGGCAGTTATTATCCGGATGTGGATGGCGGAAGGTTTTGTACAAAACAACACGAGCTCAAAGCTACCTGAAGATTTGGGATTAGAGTACTACAGAGAACTAATATCAAGAAACCTTCTAGAGCCAACCCGTAACTGGTACGATCAATCAGCATGCACAATGCATGATGTTGTCCGCTCCTTCGCCCAACATGTAGTGAAAGATGAAGGACTATTGGTTAACGAGGGACAGAACGTGAGTAGTACTCTTTGTAATGTCAAGTTACGCCATCTATCCATATCAAGAGAAGTAGCACAGTCGGGTGCTTTGCAAACACAGGTCTCGCTCAGAACTTTGATGTTGTTCAAGATCCCCAAGGTCACGTTAAAGGATTTCCTGAACAAGCTTCATTGCCTACGGGTATTACATATAAGTGATGTAACTCTTGTCGAGCTGCCGGAGTCTGTTTGTCACCTCAAGCATTTAAGATACTTGGGACTCGGAGGTACAAGCATACCTACAATCCCCCAAGGCATAGGTGATCTAAAATTTCTGCAGGTCATTGACCTTGAAGGGTGTATAAATTTTTGTCAACTTCCAGAAAGCATCTTGAAGCTACAGAAGCTAAGGCATATCGGCTTTGAAGGAACCAAAATAACCTCAATTCCTCGTCATTTTGGAAAGCTAGAAAATTTGGTCAAGTTAATTGGGTTTCCAACCCATTCAGATGTTAACTCAGATGATTGGTGCAGCTTGGAAGAACTAGGGTCTTTGTCCGAACTCAGGAGCCTTGATATAGGAGGTTTGGAGAAGGCACCTTCTGGTTCTGTAGCTTCTAGAGCAAAGATTAGTAGTAAACCTCACTTAAGAGTGTTAACATTGTCATTTACTAGAAGGCTTGCATACAGTGGGGAGGTGGAAGACCACATCAGCATGGAGGAGCATGAGCGAATCGAGGGGGTGTTGGGTAATCTGCGTCCTCCACCTTCCACAGAAAAGCTTACCATCAGGGGTTACATTGGACGCCGGCTACCCCAGTGGATGAGAATGATGTCAGTCTTTGAGAGCTTAAGGCGGCTGGACCTATCGGACTACGCATGTTGTGAGCAGCTACCTAATGGCCTGGGCCAACTCCCCTTTCTTGATTATCTTTGGGTTGAACGTGCTCTGTCCATCGAGTGTATTGGGCATGATTTTCTCCTCCCCTCCTTAGGTTGTGATGGCGCTGGCATGGACAAGGTACAAGTGATGGCAGGAACAGAGATCATTGACAGGAGGCAGCGTCATCATCTTTCTCGCGGTACTGTTGTTGCATTTCCCAAGCTGCTTAATCTTGGTTTCTATGGGATGTTGGAATGGAAGGAGTGGGAATGGGAGGAGCAAGTCCCAGCGATGCCTGCTCTAGAGAGGC
Source organism: Stipa capillata (assembly GCA_019208055.1). NCBI lineage: Eukaryota > Viridiplantae > Streptophyta > Magnoliopsida > Poales > Poaceae > Stipa > Stipa capillata. The sequence continues at coordinate 62,022 of JAGXJF010004096.1, forward strand.
TTGTGATTGGCAATTGTAAACTGAGCCATCTCCCCCCTGGACTTGCATACCACGCAAAAGCACTGAGAGAGTTGCAACTGATCAATGTCTCCCACTTGGTGTGTGTAGAGAACTTTCCTTCACTCGTTGAGCTGCAGTTATTTGACAACCCAAAACTAGAGAGGATCGCCAAAAATCAAAGGTTACAACAGATTCACATTATGAGATGTCCAGGGGTAAAGGTACTGGAGGACTTGCCGTCACTCCGAAGCATCGATTGGGGAGATTTGGATGTCGAAGCACTCCCAAATTACCTACGGGAGGCAGAGTTAAATAAGTTGATTGTAAAATGCAGCCTAAGCTTGCTCAAATTGATATCCTTACAAGGTGGCGCGGCTGAGTGGGGAAAGATTCAGCATGTGCAGCAACTGAAGGCATATGGATACAAGGCGCCAGGTGGTTGTAGTGAAAAGTATATATTTTACTCTAAGGAGCCCTATTCCTTCGAGACAGACATTGCTCAGGCATCCGAGTCCACAGGTACACTGCCTTGTCCTACTCTGTCTAAAAATGTTCGTATATGTACTTATTCATTCCTTTACCATTTAGCGTATACGATATGAATGTTCTTCTCTTTTCCTTACTTTACATGATCGCAGGACAAATGTGACGATGAGGTAGTGGAGGCATAGAGAAACAGTGCATATGAGAGCGAGCAGCTTCAGAGATTTACTTGAAGTGGTGGTTATCCATAAGCAACAAAAGTTCACGGTATTCCATTCTTGACAGGTATGCATCGCATGCTAGTTGTTTGATGTTCAGTAGGTGATGTGCTTATCTAGATGATTTTTTTTTATTCCAAGAATTGATTGCAATATTTTCCTTTTTCACATGTGTTCCTTTCTTTACGGTTCTATCCAAGATTTTCAGACCGATATGACAGGCTCAGAGCAAGATATAATCAGTTATAATCGTATATTCCTGCTAGGTGTTATGCATTTGTTATAATCCTCTTATATATTGTCATTATCTTCTTAAGCTGAAAATTTAAATGGTTCTTCCAGATTTCAATTCTGTTGTTGGTGACTCAGATGGAGGTTTTAATGTTGCTCAGGACAGGAGCATAGGCACGCCTGCTTGGCTAGTGCTTCCATTGCAGAAATTTTGTTTCTTAATTTGGGAGGCTTCATTGAGCTTTACAAACTGGAAGTGCAGCTTCTTGGGCACCCTAGTTTGGATAATCTTATTATGTATTCAGATTCTGCGGCCATCAAGTTATGCTCGTTCATTGTGTTCCACGGAACTGGATCTTCGATTTGTAGGAGTAATTGCTTCTTCGGAAGGCATAGTTTCAGTTCATACATAGACTCTGATTCTTTGGAAATGTCTAATTGCCCATGTGCATGTAATAACATGATGCAATAGCTCCCATAAATTGAGTTGTATAGATCAAGGTTGTGATTATCGTGTCTCCTATTTTTAGGTGATTTCAGGTAGCACAGGCAAGTAGGATCGATTAGTTATTTGTTTCATTTCTGTGCATTCCCATTGGCTGCCTTTTGCGCGGTGATTTATGCATCAAAGCTGTGAATTGTCTGTAAATGGAATTAGGTCTTCTCCAATCGTGGAGAACGTTCTTGTGGATTCTGAACTTGTAGGGGTCATCGGTTTCACATCCAATTCTGCAGTTTCATGTGTGAAAATGTTCACGTGTAGCTACCAAAATGTGAAAATGTTCATGTGTTTGTGTGGAAAAAGAGAAATATATGTATCTTCAACAATGAGTCCATAAACAACGATGAGGTCAATTTTCTTACACAGTAAGACATCACACAACACACACCACGGCGCTCTCCCCATGGCCGCCTAGTAGCAAATCTCTTGGAGAGTAGTCTGTTTATTTATTCGCCACTCGTCTCGGTTGTTTTGACAATAATGTACACATTTTATTTAACTTCTTAATGGACGGGTGCCATTCTTTCAGTACCGCAAAATCCAAACTTTGTAATCGCCCTTTCACTGTACTTTTTTGGTCTCTGCTCTATATGAAGGCAGTTACATTAACTAAGAGGACACAAGCCACCTATCAAAAGTAACTGTTATTCCTATGCAGCAAGCTGATACTCTCTTTTAAGGGTATATGAGCCTATCATATACACAGTGTAAGATTGCTGAATGGTGTCAATGTCCAGGCCCTTCAGCTTCACAACTGACTCTACATGCCCCTTCAGCGTGGGAAGCCCCCTCAGCCTGCAATGATCAACAAGGCCATTTGTTAGCTTTACACCATTATAGCGAAAAATTATACAGGAGAGGCAAATTGGAATCATGCAACTACATGATGCGAAATTCCCAGGAAACAGTGATGTTTCTTTATCGCGAAAAAAGAAAAAAAAAGAATAATGCTTCTGATGTTGATAAGCATCAAGCATGACAGATCATGCAAGCCACTGCTGTGGTCCTACCTTGCAATCTCAGCCCTCCGTTTTGCCTCTTCGGCCATCTGATTCAGTTCATTGTAGCCCGCCGTCTCAGGGAACAGCTTGGCATCTGGTGGCTGCAGCCCATGGAGTGTCCTCTGTGCATGTGCCCACTTGAGTTCCCTCTTCCTTACCAAAGTCCTCCTTCCTTGCAAACGCGATCTGTAAAAACCAAATGGACCATTAGTCATAAATGCATGGAATTCCGTCAAGTAGGTATGGGCAAGAAGTCAACTATGTAATGTGTATTCATCCCAAAAAAATTTATAGGGTGCATTATTACCCTTTGCTCAATGACAAGATCCCATGCTTTCCCGCTTAGAGCATATCGGACAAGGAACTTGATGACATCGAGTGGGAAGTAAAAAACAAGATTGTAGAGCCACACAATACCAGCCCAGCCCCATCCAATGCCTTTGATTGAAGTGAATGCCCAATCAGCATGTACAGTGATTAATGTAGCTATCTGCATTTGAAAGGGATAAAACTTGCTCAGTGGGACTTATCCCCACGAGAATTATCAGGCAATGCAGAGCAAGAGGAGGTGAGAATACCAGCTGTGCAACCAAGAAGGCAAAGATCAGTAGGAAGCCAGGGCGTTCGACAAATGACCAGCTGCTAGACCTTGTGACAAAGATAAGAGCTTGACTGATGGTGCTGACTTGAAGATACACAGCAGAGGCAGGCTTTTGGAAGTCATCTTGAGCTGTCTTCTCAAGGCTTTCGACATGAAAGATCCTCTAAAATCCCATTGTACAGCAAGTGTCAATGTAAGTCCGAGAATCAGATCATAAAACATAATTGTCCTATAGTCACTAGTGTCATAAGCCAATTCGTATCAAGATGTTCTCAAGAAAACTGTCTGAAGTAAAAAAAAATCAACAAAACCGAATCCAAATTTGTTTCGCTCATTTTTGGTATTCCTTATAGGGAAAAAGTTAGTCTCATATGCAGCCCAGGAGAAATGACAGTCATCATTGCCAAGTATCCACCAAGCACAACTCCAGTCGTGCAAATTTCAGCCAACTTCCAGCTGTCAGGTAGTGGAGAAGGCTTTACCCGATCCTTGGATATAGTCATTATGGTACCTGTTGATACCAGAAAATGGTTGAAGTGAGAGTAGCAATTATATTTTTCTACTTTCCACCGCTGTATTATGAGGCACAGGAGGGATTGAGGCAACAAGAAACTAATGTACCATCATTCAGAATTGCTATGATCAGGACCATAAATGGCGGGAAATCAAACTGCCATATGAGGGCAAGCAGCATAAATCCAAGCTGTTGGAATATAGAGGAACAGATGCATTAATCACCAATTAAACATGTAGGATTCATGGACATGATTTCACAGATCAAGATGAAAACATCATATAGGGGAACATTAGTGTCAATGGGGAAATAATTTTATCACAAACACCTAAGAGAAGCGTCAACTATGTAACCAATGGAGGAGCCAATGCAGTTGGGAAATCTAAAACTTCTACTTCAAAAGTAAAATTCAAGAAAACATACCACAATACGTATTGTAATTGAGACCGCATAAATCTGCAAACATGAAGGTGGATTAGCATATAAGCTAAATAACGCAAGCAAAAATGAGGGAAAAACTCTTCAAAAAAAATGGGGAGAAAATGAAAAATCTCTTCCAGTAGGTTCCCATCTGACATACAGTGTAGTTCTTCATCCGCTGGAAAATTGCCCGACTGGTAAGGACGGCGCTAATGATCACACTTAAGCCAGGTTCTGTGAGTACAATATCAGACACACTCCTTGCCGCATCAGTCGCATCAGCAACTGCTATACCAATATCAGCTTTCTTTAGGGCTGGTGCATCATTTACACCATCACCAGTCATTCCACAAATGTGCTTCCGTGCTTGCAGGCGTTTCACAATCTCATATTTGTGCTCTGAGCAAATAACAAATTTTACTCTTATATTTTCTTTTTTTTTCTTGACTTTCAATCCTTTAATTTTTCGTAGGCTATTGATTACAACACATACCTGGAAATACGCCAGCAAAACCATCAGCTTTCTCAATTAGATCATCAACTGGTAAAGCAGCAATAGACTCATCCTTGTCCTGTCCCAGCAAAGCAGATGATGGATACATGTTTGTACCCATTCCTAGACGACGCCCTGTTTCCTTCCCAATCGCTAGCTGATCACCTGAAGATGAGAAAATAAGTTTAAATTCATGTAATACGAGGGATCAACAAAATTATTGAAAATATAAAATAAGATGCAGTATATTTTCAGTGCAGCATCAAATAATGAGGTTCAGTGTTCCAACTCTACTTACGGCACTATTTTTTAAAGGGATACTTACAGCACAAATAACAGATAAAAACAACGCGACCGCTACAAATCGGCATGCCGATTTGTGCATTCCATCGGCACAGTGCACAGCCGTCGGATTTGACGGCAAGATTAGTAATAAACATGATTAGCTAAATTCACGGGAAACATTTTTAGTGACTATAGGAAACAATTGTAGTGATAATATGAAACATGGACAACTGTCTGTATGCAATACGTAGCGTGGACTTCTTCTGTTAATACAACATGGAAACATTTGTATAATAAGAGGGAAACACTTACTAAACCTTGCGCAACAAAATTTTTGAACCAATACAAAAATGGAATGTATGCAACTCAATCCCGGATTTTTGGGAAACTTATGATTCAAACCGCTAGATTTTTGGCATCGTGGACTCCTTCTGTTATGGCAACGTGGAAACATTTGCGTAGCGAGATGGAAATATTTTACTCAAACTTGCATAACACATTTGTCAAACATATGTTTGTGAAAACATTTTATGTAGTGCGAGGGAACATTTTACCAAAACTTGCGCAACAAATTTGTCAAACCAATACAACGGTTAATGTTTCGTTCATCCGGGAAACTTTTTTATGTTTCTTTCATCTGGGTATTTTGTTTCCTATACAACAAAAAAATGTTTCATATCCCCGGATCCGGGAATGTGATCTCTCCCTCAGATGCACGAACCAAGCAATGCATAGCGCCACCAAGAAACGAACCAACGCCAACAACTTCGTCGATCCGCCTCCTCCACGTCCTCCACTGCCACTGCGGCCGGCGGCACCAGCTAAATTTGTTTGTTTGGCGAGCATTGCCGGCGGCCCTCGTACCATGGTGGCGAGCATTGCCGGCGCGGCATTGTTGGCCCACGAGGCGACAGGACGGCGGACCAGTTGGGAGCCGGTGCAGATGCAAGCCGGCATTCGGCGGTCGTGCTACGAGCCGCACCTCCGCTGCTCCCTCCGTGGCAGGGCGGCCGGCGCCGCGCTCACCACCAGCCGCTCCCTCGGCGTGTTCCCGTTCCAGTTCGGCGCCGCCCCGCTGCGCCCGCCGCCGCTCCCCGATGGCATCAGCGGTGACGGCTGCCGGCTCCTCACCGTGTGCGCCGGCGAGACTGACTCGGACCTGGCGATTTGGGGACGGCAAGATACGGGTGGTGGCAGCGGCTCCGCGCTGGAAGATGGATGGCGGCGGCAGGGAAAAAAAGTAGACAGAAAAACCCTAATGATTAGGGGATTACCGGGGATTATATAGCTTAAGTACACAATGTTAGATGATTAGTTTGAATCCGACGGCTCCGCGCTGGACCGACGGGAGCCCCGGATCGGCAGGCCGGCGTGTAAAGTTTACCTAAAAACAAATATTGCATCAGGATTTAACTGAACAAACAAAAATAGAAAGAAAAGAGGAATTATAAACATAACGTCAGACATGTATCTTTAAATATTGAGTAAAGTGTATTTTTCACCCCTTAACTATTGCCTGTGGGCATATTTCACCCCACAACTTCAAAACCGGGCAAACTTCACCCATAACTGTCAAAACCGGATAAATTATACCCCCTACAGCGGTTTTGATGATTTCAAAAAGGTTTTGTGAATAAAAAAAATCATAAAAACCTCCAAAAATCAGAAAAATTCAAAAAATTCAGAAAAATCATAAAAACTCCCATAAAATCAGAAAAATTCAGGAAAATTCAAAAAAAATAGAAAAATCAGAAAAATTAAAAAAAAATCAGAAATATTTCAAAAAAGAAAAATCCAAAAAAGGTAAAAAATTATTTAAAATCATAAAAAATCATAAAAATCCAAAAAAATCATTTAAAAATAGAAAAATGATAAAATATTTATACTTTTTATCAGGAAAAATAGAATTTTTTTAAAAAAAATGCAACTATAGTTTTTCCAGCATCATTTGGACCAAGAACACCTAAGCATTGCCCACGTGCCATAGAAAGAAACAACTCTCTGACAGCAATTTTCTTCGAATTTCCATCTTTTCCATGATACACTTTCTTAAGGTTGTTACATATGACTGAATAACTATTATTCGGTTCTTGTAAGAGCTGTTCAACTATCTCTCTGTAAAGAAATATGGCAAAGTTACATTAGTGTGCCATGAGGTTTTTTTAAACTACTATAGTTATTTACATTAGTGTGCCATGAGGTTTTTTTAAACTACCGAATAACTACTATAGCTGCATTTTAAAAAAAAATCTGTTTTTCCTGATTAAAAAGTATAAATATTTTTTATGATTTTTCTTGTTTTTTAAATGATTTTTTGGATTTTTATGTTTTTTATGATTTTAAATAATTTTTTTCCTTTTTTGGATTTTTCTGATTTTTTATTTTTTTTGAATTTTTCTGATTTTTTGAATTTTCCTAAATTTTTCTGATTTTATGGGAGTTTTTATGATTTTTCTGAATTTTTTGAATTTTTCTAATTTTTTCTGATTTTTAGGGGATTTTTTATGATTTTTTATTCACAAAACCATTTTTGAAATCGTCAAAACCGCTGTAGGGGTGTAATTTATCCGGTTTTGACAGTTATGGGTGAAGTTTGCCCGGTTTTGAAGTTGTGGGGTGAAATGTACCCACAGGCAATAGTTAAGGGGTGAAAAATACACTTTACTCTTAAATATTTATGAGATGCTGAGGTTTCTGGAAACTGGAACCACCCATGTTCTGTTTGGCTAAATTTCGAAAGAAAAATAAATCAAGATTTTATGTTTGCAATTTTTCTGCAACGATGTTGAACTCTTGTTCTGCTAGTCATTGAATCTAAGCAGAAAAAATTAGGTAAGTACAAACTACTTTGAATAATGTAAACCATTGCGATGATGTATGAGAAATGCACATGAGCACAAAGTACAGACATAAGCCACTACAGCACTTGCAGTAACTCTCCTCTTGAGAAAATGCAGCAACTCCATTTTGTTCAATTGCTAAGATCTTGTGTTTTTCTCCACTAATATGTTCCATTGAACGGTCTGGCCTACAGTCAGATTTCAAGGGAAGTGCTCGCTTCACTCTCAGAATGGAATCCACTACTGTGTAGAAAAAATGGCAGCGGCCTGTGTGGTCCCAGACCCAAAGCGTTACTCTCTGGTCTGCAATGTTATGGTGACGATGGTCCCAAGACTCCGAACAAAGACAGAATAGAAATAGATGGTTTCATTTTCTCATGATATATTTCAATTCTCATTTATGATTCATCAGGACCCAGCCAACGGTGGCTCAGCTCGTTTCACGCGCAGCAGCCATGGTGCCTACGGCGGTGCAGGGAGTCCAGCTGATGGTGGGCTCTTTTTTGGTGTCGCCCACTGCGGTTGATGGGGTGGTGGCAGCTGAGACGCAGCTGGAAGGCGCCTGACAGCTGGTCGACAAGCCTCCTTCCCAAGACGTGGAGGTTCGGCACAGTGCACGTCTTAGTACTCAGCAGGACGCCGACATGGATTGCATGGCACGGGCTCAGCTTCGAGCGATGATTAAAAAATCTTGAAATCGTATCAGGTATGCCTATATCTAAAGTTACATTTTTTTCTTCAAGTATCAGATTCGCGCTTTATAACTATTGCTTCGGATATTGGGGTGTCTTTGGGTTCTAGCAGTTTTGAGGTGAGCACTTCGATTCACCAATTGAAAATTGCTGAAGCTGATCGACTCGTTGCTTTAGCTAATGGTAAAGATAGTTCCTTGAATGTTAATGTTTCAGACATGATTAATTTTCCTTCACTGAACGATATGTGTGTTCAGATTTGGTCAATAGTACTGCAGGGGAAGACTCAATTTTGAACGCGTCATCTTCTTTACACAAGGTTCCCTCCCCCCCCCCACCCCCACCAAAAAAAAAGACAGGCTAAGGTGGCAAAAACTTTGAACACTCGTTCCATCTTGCGTACCAATAACAAACTTAATTACGTTTGTGATGAGAGGGATCTTTTGGAATAGCAGGGGTTTAGCGAACATCGCTAAACATCGTAGGATTTCAGAGCTGGTTAAGCAAAATCATTTGGACTTTGTGGCTATTTCAGATACTACCACTACGTCCTTTACACAAGCTAAGTTGAGTTCTTTAGGTGGTGGCCGAGACTTTTTGTGGCACTGGACTGCTCCTCGGGGACATTCTGGAGGGATTTTGTAGGAGTGAATAGAGTAGTTTTCCATGTTGACTCTATTGACGATCATGATTTTTTATTAAGTTTAAGCTGCGTAATAGAGATGACGTTACTTGGGTGTTGATGGCGGTGTATGGGGCTGCCCAGGACCAGGACAAAGAATCTTTCCTTGCTGAATTGGTTCAAGCGGTTAGTTATGATAGGTTACCCATCTTGATCGGGGGCAATTTCAATATTATTAGACGCAGCACGGAAAAGAACAATAGTAATCTTAATGATAGATGCCCCTTTCTTTTCAATGTTGTTATTGAGAATTTGGAATTGCGTGAAATTGAGCTCTCTAGCAGGAGGTTTACGTGGGCTAATAGTTTGGCAAATCCCACTTATGAAAAGCTAGAGAGAGTGTTGATGAGCTCAGAGTGGGAGTTTAAATTTCTGCCTAGATTACACTCCTCTTCTGCTACGCTCGAGACCGCTCTCCCAACTGTGCACGCCGCCTATGTTTAAATTTGAGTTAGGATGGTTGTATCATGACGGTTTTTTTTCTTTTAGATTGTGTCTAATGTTTGGAAAGAGCGACAGTCTTGTGGCCCTGCGATGGTGCGATGGCAGAATAAGATCAGAGCCGTTCGCCAGTTTCTTAGAGGCTGGGCTAGGTACACAGGAGGTACTAATAGGCTTTTTAAAAAATTGCTCCTTCAGACCATTGATGATATAGATTTGGAAGCAGAATCCCGTCTGCTCCTTCCCTCGAAAATTGTTTTAAAACATGACGTTAATGATATCAACGATCTAAGGCTAAGTTTATTCTTGAGGGAGACAATAATACTAAATTTTTTATTTAATGGCTAACGGGCGTCATCACAAACAAATGATTTACCAACTTGAATAAGAGGAGGGTCTTATTAGTGGGGACGCTTATTTAAAGAAATATATTACCGAATATTATGCTAAGCTCTTTGGGCAGCCCAAGGATAATCATATTCTCTTGGGGAATAGTACTCATGATATTCCTCAGGTTTCTCAAGAGGAAAACAGTTTTTCACAGCCCCGTCCACAGAATATGAGATTCATGAGGCTATTTGCGCTATGGAGCACAATAAGGCTCCTGGCGTCGATGGCTTCCGGACTGAATTTTATCAAGTCTTCTGGGAAATTATTAAAGGAGATCTTTTGGCAATGTTTAGTGATTCTCTTAATTTTGGAATAGTCACTCTTTTACCAAAGAAAAAAGATGTGAAACAGCTACAACAATATCGTCCCATCTGCCTTCTTAATGTTAGTTTCAAATTTTTTAATAATTAGTGACTAACAGGTTGGCTTAAGTGGCCGGTAAGGTTATCCGACCTAGCCAAATGGCTTTTTAATCCGGCCATAACATTCTTGAAGGGGTGGGTTATTTTGCATGAAACTCTCCATGAGATTCATAAGCGACATTTTGATGGGATAGTTTTAAAATTAGACTTTGAAAATGCTTATGATAAGGTTAAATGGTTGTTTTTGTTAAAGACTTTACAATTGAAAGGTTTCTCTATCGTTTGGTTGGACTGGGTTACTAGGTTCATCCAAGGAGGAAGTGTTAATATCAAAGTAAATGACAAAGTTGGACCTTTTTTTCAAACCAGGAAGGGCCTATGTCAAGGCGATGCTATGTCGCCAATAATGTTTAACTTGGTTGCTGATATGCTCGCCATTTTACTCAAAAGAGCAAACGAGTCAGGTCTTAATGAGGGCCTGGTGCTGCACCTTGTAGATGGCGGGTTCTCTATTCTACAGTATGTTGCGGACACAACAATTTTCCTCAAACATGACATAGAACAAGCTATAAATCTCAAGATCATTTCATGTCTTTTCGAGCAGTTGTCGGGCTTGAAGATTGATTTCCATAAAAGCGAACTCTTCTGCTTTGGAGAGGTGAAGCTCTTCGAAGGTCAATATACACAGCTTTTTGGATGTGGGCTGGGGTCTTTTCCTTTTAGATACCTGGGAATTCCCATGCACTATAAACATCTTCAGAACTCAGACTGGAAACAAATTGAAGATCGCTTTGAAAAACGCCTAAGCTCGTGGAAAGGGAAGAACTTATCTGTGGGAGGAAGATTTGTTTTAATAAATTCGGTGCTTTCTAGTTTACCAATGTTCATGTTATCCTTTTTTGAAGTCCCTGTTGGTGTTCGTAAGCGTTTAGATTTCTATCACTCTAGGCAGAATGATGAGCAAAAACAAAAGTATAGGTTAGCTAAATGGAGCATTTGTTGTCACCCTAAGGATCAAGGAGGCTTGGGTATTCTTAATTTAGATCAATAGAATTGGGCCCTGCTTTGTAAATGCCTATTCAAACTTTCTAATGAAGATGGCTTATGGCAACGCTTAATCAGGAATAAATATCTTGGGTTCAAAACTTTATCCCAAGTAGAGTCCAAGCCGGGTGATTCTCATTTTTGGACTGGTCTTATGGCCGTAAAAGAACTTTTGTCCAACTTTGCCGCTTTCAGGTTGGTAATGGATGCCAAACTAGATTTTGCGTAAATTTGTGGATTGGCTCAGCCCCATTGAAAGGTAGATATCCAAGGCTTTTTAATGTAGCTTGAAATAAAAATGTGACGGTTGCATCGGTGATCTAAACTATGCCGCTAAATTTGTCTTTCCATAGAGTTATTAGTGGAGTTAAGCTCATAGAGTGGCATAATCTGATGGCTGACATTGCAGAGGTGGCACTTGTAGATAACCAGGATAAGATTCAATGGATTCTCAATCCTAGTGGGCAATTTTCTGTTAAATCCTTATATCAAATAATGATGAATTCTAATTTTCAATTTCGTCATAAGAATTTTTGGAAGCTGAGGGTACCTCTCAAGCTCAAGATTTTTCTATGGTACCTGGGCAGAGGGGTTGTTTTGATGAGGAATAATCTAATTAAAATAAATTAGAAGGGTAGCCCCACTTGTTGTTTTTGTATGCACAACGAGACAATTCAACATCTTTTTTAATTGTAAAGTGGCTAAATTATGTTGGTGAGTGGTACAAATAGCCTTTAATATAACTGCCCCTCACTCTGTTGCTCATATGGTGGGATCTTGGCGCAATTCTTTTGTGGTTGAGTTCAGAGTCAGAGTTTATCTAGCACCCTTGCAATGTGTACGGCCATTTGGCTATGTCGTAATGATGTAACTTTTGACAAAAAGTTTTTTTTATAATCCCAAACAGGTGGTGTTCCTATGTGCTTCTCTATTGCGTACATGGGCACCGATGCAGAAGGAGGATCAACAATGTTCATTCGAAGCGGGGAGTGACATGATAAGACGGGTGGTGCTACACTTGTTTTTGTCTAGCGGGTGGAGACATCAGTCCAGAATTGCCAATGGCGTTGTTCCATAACTTTCCTTTATTTTGGTTGAGTTGGAGGCTGCGTTGTTGAGTATTTTGTTATGATTTTCAGTTTTCTTTGTGATGACGTTTACTATTGAAAACTCGACTATGGTTACTTGGTTGTGTGCATCTTATTATGCAGAGGCCGAAATTAATGAAAATTATTTCTTTGTCTAAAAAAATGTACTCCTGATTAGTAGAGGTTCGGAACTTGTAGAGGCCATCAGTTTCACATCCAATTTTGCAGTTTCATATACTGATATATCTCTATGTTGGGTACCAGGAGGAGCTACCAAAATGTGAAAATGTTCATGTCTGATATATCAGTGGAGCCTATTGAGGATCCATATGGCCTGTCCATTGTTGATGATAAGTTGGATGCCATTGTTGTCAGGTATGTAAAGTTGCATTATCGCATTAGCTCTCAATAATGGTGGCATATCATCGCATTTTCCCAAAGAAAACCCATTTTATAGTATTAATCTTCTCCTGATCTCCATTCTGTACATGTAAGATCAGTATGAACAGACCTATAGTGTAGAAAAAATGGCAGCGGCCTGTGCAGTCCAAGACCCAAAGCATTACTCTCTGGTCTGCACTATTATGGTGATGATGGTCCCAAGACTCCGAACAAAGATATAATAGCAATGGATGGTTTCATTTTCTCATGATATATTTCAGTTCTCATTTATGATTCATCAGGACCATGTATTCCTGATTAGGATTCCTGTAACACCAATGCATCATACATAACAAATGGACACTAACGATAACCTTACCACCATAAAAAAAAATAACCCCAAGAGAATGATTTATTTTTCCCCCTTTTTCTAGAAAATGGAATAACGTAAAAAAACATGGTGTCCAAATCGAAATTGGATTTTCTAAGAATTGAGTAAAAAATAGTAAGAGTTCAATTTGAAGTGTACCTGTGGATCAAAGAGTGGCATGAGAGCAACGAAATGCCATCGCCCACCTTGACTCTCTTTCCGCCTGTCTGGCACGTCCTACAAGGCAGAAGAGAATTGCTACCTCTAAATTCCGGTTTTGCAAGCTTCAGCTGCACTCTGAAGGATTATCCTAAGAATTTTGCTCATCTGATATGCTACACCAAGTGATCGAAGTCCACGTTCTGCAAATTTGTCAATTATAGCATGCACTTTTCGTTCTGTCTCTGATTTGTTGTGGGCCAGGTTGAGAATCTGCAGGTCAATTTCTGGATCACTAACACCATGATGCAAATGACAAATTCCGGCAGTGCTTTTTGAAGCTATTTGCAGCCGAAAAAATTTATACCTGCTCTGGTGCACCCTTACTAACACGGTACATCTTTCCATCACTATCAATGTATGTCAGTGCAGTTCTTTTGTCAGTAGGATTTTTTTTTGAAGAAAATGGCAGGAGCTCTGCCTTTCTCATAGATTAGAACGAATTATAACAAAAAAAGATTTGGGTATTACAAACAGAAAACTATCAGGCAACTCATGACAACAAGAGAAATTCAGAGAAAACAAGGAGGGTCTCCGGTATCACTCGACGTTCTGCAGAAAGCAAGCCTACGAGAGTTGATGTCTTCCTGCGCCTTGAGGACAACACGATCTACGTCAGTAAAAACGGCTTGAAAGATGCGAGCATTTCGTTCCTTCCAAATGTTCCAGAGCGCATAGCTGAGGATGCCGTAGAATCTTCTCTTGTCTGTCTTCGTTCTCGCCGTGCAACTAGACTGCCACCACTCGATTAGGTCATCTTGGTTTTGATGAAGCAGGTTGTCATGCGGAAGGTTATTCATGGTGGTCACTCTACGGAGCACCTGTCGGGCGAATGCACATCTAATAGAGATATGAAGGGCGGTTTCTGTGTAAGACCCGCACAGCGTGCAAGTTGTGCCGTTAAGCCACCCTCTTAATTGAAGCTTATCTGCTGTTAGGATCCTCTGTTGTATAAGAAGCCAAATATGGATTTTGCATTTTTGTTCAGTTTCCGCTGCCCATATGGTTGAGGTGTCAAACTTGGCGAATGATCCTGTGAACTGGAACTCATAAGCCGATTTCGCAGAATACTGTGCATCTTGTGTCTATCTCCAGGAGGCATGGTCTGGCGTTTGGCTGTGTAGGTGTTGGTTTTGAACTAATCTCCAAAGGGCGATGAATTGGTGAACCTGTGCCGCCGTGTTGATAGCCTGTAGGGGTCGTAACCATCTATTGTCTTCTAGCTCGTAAGCCACTGTACGCTGCTTCCTCTTGATAAGCATAAAGAGATCTGGGGCAATGTCACGCGGTGCGGTGTTCTGAAGCCACCTGGAAGTCCAAAATTTCGCCGTGAGGCCGTCCCCAATGTGTATTCTGGTTGAGGCGTCAAAAGCAGCTCTGTCTGCTTCATTGCATGGGGTTGGCTGACCCTTCCATGGTTTGCTTTCGTTGTTCCATTCCCCCCATAGCCACCAGAGACGGAGTGCGGTGCTGAACCTTTCTAACTCTTTGACTCCCGATCCACCAAGGGATTTCGGTCGGCATACCTGCTTCCAGTTCATTAGGCAGTGTCCTCCCGAGCAGGTTTCCTCCCCCTTCCATAAGAAAGCTCTTATGGTTCTCTCGAACTTTTTTGCTATTCCTTTGTCTATCTTGAAGGCTGAGAGGAAGTAAACTAGACATGGCGATACGACTGCGTTTATGAGCGTTAATCTGCCTGCTCTCGAAAGGAACTTCCCTTTCCAACCTGCAAGCCTGGAGGAAAGCTTGTCAAGGATCGGTTGCACATCTGTTTTGGTGAGTCTGGAGGTGTGTAGTGGTAGCCCGAGGTATGTGCAGGGGAACTGTCTCAGCTGCGCCTGGAAGCTCTACGGATTTGCTGTGTGTTAATCTGTGCGCATCTGATTGGGTATATACAGCTTTTCTGTATGTTGGTGTGTAGACCTGTTGCTTCGCCGAAAATTTGAAGGCAGGCCTGGATGGCTTGCAGCTCCCTGTTGTCCGGGTTTGCAAAAATAGCTGCATTGTCCACATAGAGCGAGATCCTGAGCTCGTTAGCGAGTCCTGGGATTGGTTTGATTAGATTGAGCTGAATAGCTTGCAGCAGAACCTTTTGGAGGGGGTCTATTGCTAAGATGAAGAGCAGGGGGGAAAGGGGGTCTCCCTACCGGAGTCCTCGCCGGTGTCAGTAGGATTGAATGGCAGGAAATGAACCTCTTGAAATGTTGCCAGATGTTCATTTCATCAAATAATCACAACAGGTATACCTCTTGTATTCGACAAACCGATATACCTCTTTTGGATCAGCTAGCATACCAACTATCGCAGTATCAATAGCATCTCGATTTTCTATTCTGGATGCTCTAGCAGCCATCAGAATTACTTGGTCCTGAGTTACTCCTCTTTCAAAAACCTAGACCAAAATTGTATATGAGTGCTTTAAGGTCAGATGTGAGATAACAAAAGATGGGTGTTCAAGTTAACCTCAATGAGGTTCTTGTCCACACTGAGCTTATTTAAAGTCAGGGTTCCAGTTTTATCACTGCAAAGAACATCCATGCCAGCCATCTCTTCAATTGCAGTCATTCGCTTAGTTATAGCTCCCTGCAGAAAGAAAACTCAGGAATTGAGTATATAGTGCAGAAGTTCTGGTCTGTTCACAATATGGTCGACATTATCCCCAAACATGATGCAAACCTGTTGAGACAAGCGGTGAGACCCAATTGCCATGGTGACAGATAGGACTGTGGGCATTGCTATGGGAATGCCTCCAATGAGAAGCACCAAAAGGTTGTCAATCCCAGGGCGGTATGCCCTGTGCTGGATAGGGTACATGACGATAATCTCAACGAACATTCCCACAGCAATTGAGCAAATACAAAAGTTCCCGATGGCTGTCAAGACCTGCATCAATCGAATGATAATGAATGCAACAATGAAGTTATGATTCAGATGGATAACAATGTCAGATATAAATGTATGGGAGGCCAATCTTGCCTGTTGGAAATGGCCGACTTGATTGGTTGAGTCAACAAGATGTGCAGCCTTTCCAAAGAAAGTGTGCACACCGGTGGCTATCACAACAGCCTCGATCTCACCCTCCTTAACCGTTGAGGCAGAGTAGACGCCATCACCAGGACCTTTGGTGGCTGGTAATGATTCCCCAGTCAGTGCAGACTATAAATAAGGGATCAAATTATGAGATGAGAAAACCTGAACGGCATAAACAAAAGGCTGCATGTGACTGAAATGTGCACGACAGAAAGAACCTGATCAATCTTCAAAGGATCTCCGTCTAGGAGGCGGGCATCTGCAGGGATGATATCTCCAAGTTTAATACTGATGATGTCCCCAGGCACAAGGACAGCTGCCTCCTCCTCGGTCCAACGGCCATCACGAAGCACCTAACCACCAGCAAAACATGAGTTTCACAGTTCAAATGGACTCCACCAAGGTAATACTAATACATGAATAACAAAGTGAAAAATCACAAAGTAAGTAAGGACCTTGGCTTTCGGTGCAAGACGGGCCATGAGTGCAGCAGCAGCATTGCCGGCATTGTTTTCCTCGATGAAACTGATAGTTGAGTTGTTAAGTAGCAGCGTGATGATACCGACAAAGTCCTGCCAATCTGGTGGCTTCCCTGATGACATAGCAGGACATACGCTTGATTCATCACGAAACTAAAAGACAACTATCGAAACTGAGCAAATGAAAAAATTTGTCATATATTAAGGTCTTACCCCACCGTTTGCCAATGCAATCCTTTCCTTTTCATTTGAAAGGGTAAAAAGTCGTTTTGGATGCTAAGAAATTGAATAACATAAGAGCGTGTGCATTAAAGCCGATGGAGAGCTTCAAAGCTGAGTTCCAGCTAAGGAAAGTGCAGCTTAAAATATAGGCGGGTCGTCTAAAACCTAGTGCAAAGTGCTAACATAGCTATATTATCCGGTGTTATGTTTAACGAAAGCAAGGCCCTGGCGCAACAAATGTCAAATTAGGTGGTTAGAGCAATTTACTCTCTATTTTGTAAAACAAAAAAAAATTTATCATAGCTATCTGATATAAGATGTTCATCATGATGAGAAAGTGGGATAGAGATATAGAGACCCCGGAATCAAATCTTGCAGGCCAAATACTTGGCATGAAAGACCAGATGCTTCCAGGTGGCAGTAGCCAAAATGCAAAAAGCAATCTTCGGTAACTTAAGTTGCCTCCATCTTTTCAGCCTCATGCAAATGACTTGGTTAAAAAGTGAATAGCAGATTATTTTGTTAAGAACGAAAGCATCAAATTACAGAGCAACACTTGTCCGTGCAATGTGTATTTCATGACAAAAAAGGGACCTTACCAACTTTGACAAGTCACAGTACCTTTGGTCTTCTATGTTGAAGTATATGTGAATTGCCCAACCTTCTCCATCAGTTCGGACTTTTGGTTCTACTGGTTGGTGCATGAAACTTAATATGGTATCAGAGCCAAGACGTTTTGGTTCAAGTCTCAGCTTTCACAATTTAAATTAAGAAAAATTGCTTGCCCTCTTTCTGTCCACGTTTAGGCCTTATCGAGCCACACGTGAGAGGAGGTGTTGAAGTATATGTGGATTGCCCAACCTTCTATTAAGTTTCATGCACCAACCAGTAGAACCAAAAGTCCGAACTGATGGAGAAGGTTGGACAATCCACATATACTTCAACACCTCCTCTCACGTGTGGCTCGATAAGGCCTAAACGTGGACAGAAAGAGGGCAAGCAATTTTTCTTAATTTAAATTGTGAAAGCTGAGACTTGAACCCAAGACGTCTTGGCTCTGATACCATATTAAGTTTCATGCACCAACCAGTAGAACCAAAAATCCGAACTGATGGAGAAGGTTAGGCAATCCACATATACTTCAACATTCTAAACAGTTGAAAAGTTGGAATCATGTTCTCATAATGAAATCATGAAGTGTAAGCCTAACTCAATGAGAAAATCTGTGTTTTTCCATATCATCTGTTTATCCGGTCTCTTTCACCCAATCTTTTAGCTCTCGTGTATCATACCAAATAAAATATTTCACATGTTTAAACAACCCCGCTTGCCTTTTGGTTATCAGCTTTTACAAAAAAAGAAGGAGCAAATCTCCTCTCAAGTTTACACTAGGAATAGATACTACGCATCGTATAACTGTACCAATAAATCGGGCTCAAATTTCACGTGCAATACACCGTTCAGGAACAAACCAGTGAACTTTGAGACTCTGCCTAGAGATATTAAGATATCAGGCAAAAGTATCCACAAGATATCCGGCAAAAGATGGAACCAAGTTACCAAAATTGTGCAAATGATGTTGCCACCAAATGATCACGACCGAGATGAATATTCCCATGAACTTATTTCTACCAATTTGCAGCTTTCAGCTATTTGCCATTTGTCACGCCTTGTGAAAAGGCCAGAAACTAGCCAGCCGTTCGAGCACCCCAGCACCTTTGGAGAAGTATCCTAAGGCTTGTGGAGGCGCAGCCGGAGGGAAGTCCTCAGGGGGCATGGCAAATGGCCGCACCATCTTCTCAAACTTATCCAGTGTCAGGCAAGAGCCAACTTCCTGCAGCCTCTCAGGCCCCATTATCGGCAGGGTATGTTCCTGGAGCAACGGAGAAGTTTCACAGGTTTTGTCCTGGACCAAACATACATTCCGTTAATAAGCTTGAATACGTCAAGTAAGAAGCAAGCGCAGACTTGTTCATGTTCTGCATTGTAAAAGAGAAGATGTGGGTGATACCTCAAGAGGACTAAGATCAGCGCCACGACTGAATGTCATTTCGATCCGGAACCTTTTCTCATCTTCTAAAGGAACCTGTAAATAGTAAATCTGGTAAGATTGACCTGGTTGGACAACAGCAGATTGACCTGGTTGGACAACAGCAAAGTGGCCGTGTGGCTTCAGAAGTTTCCAAGTATCAGGATGACCCCAGAATTAGGAGGGTGTGGACTATGGAGTGCATCGTCACAGAAGGATCAAACATAACTATGGCAAAAAGCAGATATATGCATGCTTAATGCAAATTTAAGATATAGATTTCCATGGACATATGCACATGAGTACAAAATCGGATGGAAGTTATGTCAAACTCTCTATGTGCTGTAATGTTTTGATAGGCATGTTAGACATATAACCAGAGGTTTTAGTAGCAAAAACCACTCTTAAATAGAAAATTGTAAATTTATTGCTTTATCACTTTGCGAAGAATATAGTTGTGGAGCACTTCAGATCCAAAGAGAGAACTGCCACCAATACCATTTTAACTAATATTGATCTCGCGTTACATATGTCCAATAGTTAGGTCCTTGCAATCACTATATGTGGCAATATTACAGGAAGTACAGAAAAGGTTTGCCAATCAATGCAAGATCAGCTTTCTGCAATTCAGAGCTACCAGCAATCTTACTTCCAACTTCGTTACATGAGCAACTTCCAACTAGCAGTGTTAGTTCTAGAGTGAGCATGCATAGCCGATAGGTAGGCTAAGGCTTTTCTCTGGAGAAGGGTCCGAATACGAGGGGAGGCCACTACTTAGTCAGAAATCACTATCTACTTTGTAAATGAAAGTGACCCTGGCATCAAGTAGTTAGCGAACAATTTTATTAAGTAGCTCTTTTTAACAATATTTCAGAGATAAATCCTAACTTATTTCGAAAAATGACTCTTACCTACCACACCATCCTGGGTAAGTGGTAACTTAGCTATACAGAAATAAAAACATAAATAAGATACTTAGATAAACAAATAAGAACATAATCTGTAGAGCAGACTAAAAGACTCAAAGTACATGATATCAGGACACACCAATTCAGGAGGACAGATCCCTAATACTGAAGGGATCATGTACTTTGACATTATAAATAGATGAGCTGATGCCCAATTGCAGAAACCGAAGAAATACGAAGATACAGAAATCCCAGTCTAACAAATACTAGTTCCCGATAGGTTGTAACTTCCCCAAAGGGGGGAATGAAGAAATGCCTAATTGCATCTGATGCTATATAAAATTAACTCCTCAGTCTTGCAAATAAGTATCAGAGAAATAACGCTGCAACAGAGAATTGGCAAGCAACAATCCATACTGCATACTACAGCAATAATGACAGCCCCCATCATAACAGTTGGCTTAGCACTAAAGCTCCCTCAAGTCTAGGTAGTACATGTTTGCATGACTAGTGAAAATAGGACATTTGTGTACGGAAGATAGCTTTCTCAAGAAAAGGATCAACCATACTTCACTGTAGTATAAGGTAGGAAACTTGAAGCTTAAAATCTTTCACAAAAGCTAACACATGAAGACAGGAAATGGAAATATATAGGGTTATTTATAATATAAAGGCGAAGATTGTTGACAGACATATTAAAAAACATCCATACCTCTGTATTTTCAAACATTCTAAGCACAATATTGCTCATGTAGTCAAGCTCCCTAGTTCTATGTAGTCGGTCCAAAGTACTTTGGCAGACAAGGCTATCTTCTCCTTGTAGACATTCGTCCAAATTGCAATATCGAAGGACATTCATCAACGAGTGTATATGAGATTCCTGGTGGAAAAATTGTATATGGCATCACTTGGCTTTCCGGAAGGGTGATAAGAACAAAGCATGCAGAACAGAAGTGCTGTGGTGTACCGATGTGAAATAAAGCCTTGTACGGACATGTCGGTCAGGAGTCTTCACGTTGGCATACCTGAGATGAAGGACGTTACAAACATAAAATTTTACATGTAAATCAGTAAAAACTTGAATGTCGTAGAGATCAGAAAAAACAGCACATACTTAGGATCTAAGCGGTATTTAGTTTCTCTATCATCTTCATCTTCTTGGTCCATTGACTTCTCACTCGTGCTGCTAGATCTTCTCCCATCCTCATTTTTAGCTTGAAGCTTTGCTGGTGCTCTGCTTCTTTTGTTGGTAGGAATATAGCTTCATCTTCGGTAAACTTCGGATCGGCAACACTAATAGCTTCTTCACGAGTATTCCGTAGATCAATTAGAATCTTTCCCATTAACCGGCGTGCTATCTAGGAAAACCAACAGAAGTGAAAGCCACGTAAATAATTAATCACTTGGCGGTATCCTATGCATACGACCAGTGCATACAATGTTCTACAACAACGAAAAAGACAGTAAAATCTTGCTGACAACAAACCTTTGAGCCAATTTTTAGTTTTTGCTTTGGGTTGATCCCGTACTCATTTGGAATAACGCCATCAGCATGAAGCTACAAGAATCACATGGAATGTTAGATACGCTTACATGAACATGTAAAAACATTCCACAGAACCAATGTCAACAAACTAGCAGAAAGTTTGAAACTACAACACTGATATATGGATATAAAAATATATTGAGAAAAAGAATTTTTCAAACCATCGGTCTCTCACAATTGACTGAGATGAAATAATGAAGATATTAACAACATGAGTAGATTAACACTAATATTCATGAGAACTAGCTTAATGGACCCCCTCACCTACATCTCTCATAAGATTATCCAAAAGGAAAGTGGAATTGAATATCCTATGATGGATCTAAGAATGAGAAGCAATGGCAAAGCATAGTCTCCCTCCCAAATAACTTGAATGTCAGAATTGTATAATTTATTAACTTGATTTTGTGTTTCCGTATAACAGCATTTAGAAACACTCCTATAGTTCTATGATCATGGTTACATTCAAGATTCAGCACAAGTGCCCTCATAAGAATGCAAGGCTCTATCCGACCAGACAATACAATAGCATGTGTTCCCCAAAGTTATTGTGGCTACAAATCTAGGAATGCATTATTTTTGTAAAATGATATCCTCAATGCTTTGATGTCATATGTACTCAGTTGTTTGTACCAAAACAATGTGGCCATACGTTGTACATGCAAATCAGTACATGTACATCAACTGACTTCTAAAATATGTGCTTCGTCAATATAACTTTGTGATAACTCAAGAAGACAGACTACAGCGTGCTTAATGCATAACTATAAATGTTCATGCTTATCTTTCATGTAGAATCAAAAGAAACATCAAATAGAAGAGTACAAAATATAACTTGCTTACTTGAACAACTTTGTAAAGCTCTTCCAAACCTTCAAGATTCAGATGAGCATTATGCACCAGGTCATATCTGCCATGCAATTCAGTAGTTCATGTGTAAGGTTTATGCATTTATGCCACTAACAGAAGGTTGTATTATGATGGTGATGTAAATAATCTCGAGGAAAAAAATAACAGCATTATATATAAGGTGAACAACAGCACATGCTATTTCTAATTTTCTGAACTTTGTTAAGCATGTTTTTTTCCTATATTTTCGCACTTCAAATGATTAGCTTCATGTCATATTAAGCATTTATATACCCTCGGAAAAGACATTAATTGTTTCAAATGGATGGCAAGCACATTAGAATGCATGCTATATGTGGCGAAACAGTTAATTTCCCTCCTTAAATAAGGCAATTACTTAAGATCACTTACTTGCACGAGTCATAGACATCTGGAATCTGTGTAATGTCAAAACCGGCTGCATTATGATTTATGAAGCACCATAAGCTCTAAAGTATACTCAATTACCAATAAAATTGATTTATAAACATCAAGAAAAATTCTGAAGGTGAAACACTTTACTCACTCTTTTCTTTCATTATATAAATCTCTCTCAAGTTTTCTCCATCGAGCAAACATCAAGAGGAAGCTTTCACTACCACAAGGCAACCCAGCAGCAATGCGAGCAACATCAATTGTTGTTTTTCCCAAGAGCCTTTGCTTGGTCATATCTAGAAAATGAGCTTGTCAATGCAAGCTTCTCATCTTCACCCTCAGCAAGTAGCTTGACTTGTGCAGTAACTTCTTTCGTCAACTTGGCCTAATCAATGCATAATAAGTAAAGAAACAAAGAATTATACAATCGCTAGTTGTGACAGTAAAACAGTATGCAGTTTAGAAACTCCAAGAATCAGGGACTAACACTTCCGGGTTTTTTACTGAAACCTTAAAGGAATTGACTAACACAAAAGAAGATTGACAGGCATTAACACATTTACTCACCATTACATACTGCACTGTCACAAATTTTCTACTTTGATTCGCTAGCTTCGACTGGTTAGTTTCGTGATGCAGGTAATGACCAACCCAGCATAAACCCATCCCACCAAACAGTTGGCACAGTTATCTTCACTAACTCACTGGTTTGAGGTGAAGGTGAACCTATCTTTTACAATTCTTAATTCCATTCATCTGCATATACATGACTGTACATGAGTGGCACTGGGCTAAGTTTTTATTTACTTTTCTATCCCTTTTCTTTTAAGAAGACTAGCCTGTATGAGAAAGTCCTTCCAATATGTTCCAATTCCAAGGTTGTCGTTTCCTCTTCTTAATAACCTATTCCTGAGTATGTTTGAAGTTTACACATTGACAATGTTGCTACTAAAAAAATAACAAAGACAGCAGTTACGTAGTAAATGAGTCAATTTGATATAAAAGCTTTGAATATTGTATAATCTTAAAGTAAAACATAAACAAAATTTGACATGCTCATACTGAATTCAAGGACAGCATAAGAATTAATATTCTTATAAATTAAACTGCAGGACTGGAAATAAAAGTAGAAACGCAGGTTATCGTCATGATCCTATGTAGCTAGCCAAATGCCAACACAAGTTGCTCCACGGAAATACAATTGTGAACTTGTAACACTAAGGGCCTGTTCGGCAACTCTCCGGCTCCGCGCTCCACCGACTCCACGGGTGGAGCGGGCCGAACGCTCAAACTCCACGGAGCCCGATCCGCGGATCTCAACAGTGTTTTAGTGTAAAAACGCGGAGCGACGTTTTCCCGATTCAGCAGATCGTTTTCCACGGAGTCGCCCTGGCCTCCCCACCCACCCGCCCCGGAGCACCTCGACCCCGCCGCCCCGGCCTCCGCGCCCGCCTCCATCGCCGAAGTCAACGCCTGGCTGGCCTCCCTGGCCGCGGAGGGTGGCAGAGGGGGAGGGCCTCCGGCCAGATCCACCGGCGTCCTCGCTCCCCCGAGCTCCGCGCCTCCCTCCCTGGGCAAGAAATGGCGGCGGCGGCTCCCGCTCCCCCGTCACCGCGCCTCCGGCCAGATTCCTTCTCTCCCCCGAGCTCTTCCTCCCTCCCTGGGCAAGAAATGGTGGCGGTGGCTCGAGAGGAGACGAGGGCGCCGCTGCACCCGCCGGGCGCCGCCATCGAGGCCGTCACCTGCGGCGCCCTACGACCCCCCCAACCCGCTGATGGATTGCTTCGGCCTCCCGCGCGCCATCTCTCTCTTTTCCTCGGTGCGGCGGCAGGCCTGCCGGCGTTTCTGGAGCGGAGTTCACAGCCGAACGCTATTTGAAATCCACGATTTCGAAGGAGAAGCCGGATCGGGGAGCCGGATCGGAGATTTGGGGATTTCGTGGATCTGGAGGGTTGCCGAACAGGCCCTAAGTCCAATACTTGACAAGCTTGCACACAGCTAAATTGGAAAGGGCAGAGCGAATAATTTATTTTTCCTAATGTCCAGGGATCAAGCAAAGCTAAACTCTAGATGGGAACAAATAGCTTGTAACAAAACAAGAACATTTGCTTGTCGAAACTGAAATTTTCCCTGCAGCGGTTCTTTTGTTAAATATTACTCCAGTTGGATAATAGTAAAAATATGGAAATTTTGGTTTGGTGACATCCAAAGGTCAATACTTTAGATTTCTAGCACCAGACTTCCCAAGTATACTTTACTAGCTAACTTCCCACCGTTCCCCTAAATGACATTCCACCCAAACATCTTGATGATGCCACCAAAAGGGACAATTCTGCGACTCATTCAATCATTCCGCCGCCGCCGGCGCTCTTGCTGTCCTCTCCCTCCTCGGTGTCTTCTCCTGCCCGTTCTCATCCGCCACTTCTCTCCCCACTCCACCCACCCACTTGCCACCGTTCTCCACGCCCTACAAGTCTGCAACTGCCAGCACTGTTAACGACCTATGCCTCCGACATCAGTGCCGCTCTGGTCAGCCTCCCCCTCCTTGCAGCAGAGGCAAGGGACGGTGGAGGGGGGAAAGGAAAGGGGTGGGCCGGGCGGTGGTTCCCATCAGGCAGAGGCGAGCTCATCAGCAGCAGAGGCAGGGGGTGGTGGCAAGCAGTATTGTTGAGAGGTGGGGCAGAGTTTGTGCCAGGCCAAGTTGCGATTGGGTTGAGCAAAGCGTCTATTCAGATATGGATTTTGGTGAGAGAACAAATGGAAGAGGCTAATGGTGATGATGTCATGTCATTTAGTGGAACAGTGGGAAGTTTAGTGTACTAGGGAAGTTAGGTGCGATAGTTTATAGTAGTGATCTTTGGGTGTCACCAAACAAATGTTTTGTAAAAATATTTGCATGGCAAAGCTTTTGCAGACTTTTTGATATTTTATTGAGCAAATGTATTATCATATTGCATGCATTTATTATGACTTGGAGTACATTAGAAGCACATCATTGGAAAAAGTGAGAAAAAAGAATTTCATCATAAATGAATCAAACCAGTAATTAGAAGTATATCATTGACACAAATATTGCGACTTATGCTACTTAATGAACATATGCTTAAAACTAAAGGTGTAGCTTAGATCTGCTCAATGTACTTTACCATCTTAGGAAGAAGTTGAGAAGCATTTGCAGGCAATCCTGCACCATCAACCATCCATGGAAACTCCACCGGTCCATTGGAATTCTTTGCCTTAGCATTTGAAATGATCATCTCATGCAATCTAGCCTGTAAAAAAAAATCAGTCCATAGAACTTTAGGTAACAATAGATGATTAACCAATTCATATGATATTTAAGACAGAAGTGGAAAGATCTTAACTCTTAAGAAAGATATACGAGAGTTTAAATACAGTGGAATGTAGGATTTGCCTATAATGACTCTGATGGAACATCACATTTCAAATGCTTCTAAAGATTTCCAAAGGGCAATAAGAATCAAGGAGGTAATAGTTAGATTCAGCATTCCTGGGTGCGAAAATTGAATAGTAGTTGCCGACCTTGTGGTCATAGTGGTCCATACAAGCTACATACTTATAGGCCCACATTATCATCTCCTATATGTTCCAAAGAAAGACCGGAAAAATGCATAAACATTTGGCATGGTGGGATCTGTCTCGAGCTAAAAATCTTAGTGGCATAAATGCGTGCACGTGAGATGCAAGCTAGCTGTGTGTTGTTGTGTCTCTACAAGGCGTCCCCTCTCTTTGAGTTAATTAGCCTTGGATCTCCTGTAACTATAAACCTTGCTTTTCTTCTTAAGGAAAAGATGTGCAAAGCATTTGCGCATTCTTTAAAAAAAAATGTGTGCACATGGTTTAGATAACAATTTGAACCCAAGTACAAAAAGTACAATATGTTTATTAAAATATGAAAATAAACCTTTGCTTCATCCATCTCAATGCTAGCATCTTCCAGTCCATCTAGCATAGATGAGTCTTTACTTACTAGAGAGACCTGACGAAGTTAGTACAAAAGATAAATTTGAGATAGAGGCAGAATTAAGCGACAAAAATATCTGCTGGACAACAAGCAACGGACCAGTATGGGAGTTAATTGCCCTTCCAAATCAAGAAGGCCTTTGGCAAATGCTGCTGCGGACATCTGACATGTACACCATCATGAAAATATGAATCAAGATGACTATTAACATACGAGAGGAAATTACACATACCAACATGTACTTTAAAATGAGTTATAGAAATCCTAGTTTTTAACCAAATGTTACACTTACCCAAGGAAATTAAAGAAAATAGGGACAATATCTATAAAAAAAAGAGCTGATAATTTATGCTCAAACTTGTCGCAAAAGGTCATTGGAGGGACCTAGGTGCGTCATACATGGACACAGCTTACCTTTAAAAGGGGGGGAGGAGGTGGGGGTGGAGCTGCTCATACTGGCATAGCCAAAAACAACAGCGACTTTGCTAAAAGAACTGGAGCCCCATAACACGAGTGTGGTTCCAGTGCCACAATCTAGAAGCATGTGGGGATCGTCTGCTCGAAACAGATCGCGTGGTTGACCACAAATTACCATTACCAAAAAACTTCTTTCCAGGGGTCAAGTGTAAGCTTTAGCAAAGTCTAGAGTTTGTACAACTTGAGAGTTCTAAAAGGCGGCCACTTAACCCCAACTAGGTGGTAGGTGCCACCCCGTCGCCTGTCTAGCACCTTTTAGAACACTGGTAGTTTTATCTATGAAAGAATGCCGTTGATTGGAAATGAGATATTGCAGCCATTGTAGAAAAAACACCAAGTCTTCCACATAAAAATAAATAAATGAAAAACCTATAATGGTTGAGATCAATTTGACCAAGTAGGGTGATAAGGCGCTTTTGGACCATCATGTACATATATGGATATATTCTGATGATAAAACAAACTATTTAACACTATCAGAAAAGAGCAAATGTTTGGTCACTGTTTTGCTGAACGATACCAAGCAGTTCTAATTAGCTTTTCCTTCAAAAAAAGAAGTTATAATTAGCTTTCAGTTATGTTGAAGCACCATCCCGCTGCCCTACACTTTTGATAGTTGAAACGTAAGCAGGTGTGGGGCTAGTTACCACACGACACAACTATTTGATTCGCAAACAGTAACCATTACCTCTCAACAAGTATGAACTTCCTAAACCTTGCTACAGTCTCTTAAGTCAAAATAAAAATTCTAGAAGGATTCAAATGGGAGTATTTCAAAGGTGCTATGGACTGAACAGGACAATTAAAAGTATACCTGTACACGTCCTTCGTCTGAACTGTATATTTTTAAATCATGTCTGTATGTGCTATGAAGGCGAAGCAAACCTGTTCCTTCCCCTGATTCAGGATGACATGCTAGTCAGAAAAACATTTTCAAGTACAAGGAATATAATTAAAGAAGAAACCCAAAATGATACCAAAACAAGTTTCACATGGAGAGCACATTTCTATTACAGAAATAGTGAATTGTTAAACTAATCCCCAAAAAAAATTGGAGCTCAAATGCATGGCAGACATCATTGTTAAATTCAAGTAAAACTGCAACAAATTTACAACTATCGTAAAGTTAGTTGTCCTTGCAAGTTATTGCCTAGAAAATAATTCAAAACTCCTTTATATTTTAAAATAAAAATGCAGTGGAGATCCATAAACTTCTCACCTTGGCAGGCCACTAAAACTTGAAAAATGCACCAGTTAGATCCTTTTTTTTCAAGTAGCGAACATGCGCGCCAGTTAGATCCGTAGACTTACAAGTTTGCCGATGTAGAAAGGGTTTTGAAACATGATTGATGTAAATACCAAAAAGATCAAATTATTTGTAAATACATAAAGCATAAATAGAGTTCGTGATTGTGTATCAATTTTACAGCCATCATAAGCTTCATGACATCCATAGGGGTGCAAGTGGAGCGGGCCTGCCCACTAAACTGAAGGCGGGTCCACAAACAAAGCCCGATTTATCACTTGCGGGCCAAACGCATCGCTCCGTCAACTTCAAGCGGGTCCGTCTGCATTGTCCAGTGGACAACCGCATGACTCTGCTAGAAGCCATCTCCGCAGAGTTCTTATGAAGCAATCTCGTCTTAAAAAACTACAAAATCATCTGGTTCCCGAACTCTAAAAGGCGGCATTGACAGCGATGCAGAGCCTATACCTGCTTCCACTCTTACCACCTTCCTCCTCCGCCATAGCCACATTCCTTGTTAGCAAAAATCACGCCCCCGCCGCTCCCAAAACATGCTACTCATGAACGGCACATCGGGAGAAGAAGTGCTGACATGCCAAGATCAGGACCGGTCGCTTGCGATCCAAGTGCAGTAACCGACACACAGCCCGAAGAAATAGGACCCAGAATGGGTGGTCACCATCCGCAAGAAGCGGCCCATCGAGCTCTTGGCACCATCAGTAGAAAAGGCACCGCCGCCTAAGCCGTGCTCTACAAGCTCTCCATCCGCTGCCTGAGCCTCCTCTGCACAGGGTCCTCCTTGATCCCGTCCGACATCAAGCAAGGAGGAGGCAACCACAACCAATGCCTTCCAATGCAGCGTGGGGGCAAAGAGCCAGCTGCGACCCCGCCGGTGGATGCACACCTGGCATCTCCTCAAGGGTCTCTTGGTGTTGGGTTTGAGCGGCAGATGTGTGGGTATGGATGCAAGGATGGGTCACTCAATCAATGGAGGTGCTTGCTGGTCATGGCGGCTTCTCCGTGACGTCGAGATCTCGCTAGCTTTTGTGAGTTCCATGCGAGGTGCAGGTGATGACAGAGTGCTCAACCGCAAGCCCCCAGAATGCAAGTGGGTTCGCGTCATGCCACCACATTACCCGCAAAATGCTCTACGGGCAGTGTGAGCAAGTGTGCATTGGCTGCAACCTGTTCCACTTGCACCCTTTAACATCCAATAACTCCAACTTGCACCAACCGCTTATATTTGCCACCTAAGTCACCTATATCTAAACTCTATTGGCATATTAGAAGATTTCGTAATTAAAATCGTTGTAGCGATCTAAGTGGTATGAAGATAAAGATATGAACCCATCATGGTAAATTCATGATTTTGAAGTTTAGAGAGTAGAGGCCTAGGTGGCACCATGAGTTCACCTATATCTAAACTCTATTGCCAACTGTGACCCCGCTAGTGGCTAGAGCCGGTGGGCGCGCACCTAGCATCTCGTGGGTCTCTCGGCGTTGGGTTTGAGCGGCAGCCATGAGGGGATGGATGAGAGGATGGGCAGCTCAGTCGATGAAGGTGCTCACTGGTCATGTCGACTTCTCTAGGACGTTGAGATCTCGCTGGCTTTTGTGAGTTCCGCATGAGGTGCAGGTGATGACGGCGTGCTCAAACGCAAGCCCGCCGAATGCAAGTGGGTTCGTGTGATACCGCCGCATTACCCGCAAAATACTCGACGGGCAGCGTGGGTTGGCGTTGCAACCCATCCCACTTGCACCCTTAACATCCAATAACTCTAACTTGCACCAACCACTTATACTTGCCACCTAAGTCACCTATATCTAAACTCTATTGGCATATTAGAAGATTTCATTATTAAAATCGTTGTAGCGATCGAAGTGGTCTGAAGTTAAAGATAGGAACCCAACAATCCATCATGGTGAATTCGTGATTTTGAAGTTTAGGGAGTAGAGGCCTAAGTAGCACCTCCAGTGCAATTTTCTCTTAAGAATATACAACATACAGATAATCACAGAACTGTAATAAATTAAATATTCTCATTCTCAAGAAACTGCTATTTAACTCTTTTTTTCGCGTGATAGTAGAGACAAAAAGAATGCCAAGAATAACCTGGATATATGTTGTTTCTGAAAAACCTTCCCAACTCTTCTGCCTGAATGAAATGCATTAAAAAAATTACACTAGATGTATGTCGATTACTAATGTAACTGCATGAAAGTTGTTCTTCCATTGTACCAAATTTGGCAAGTAGCTCGCCTCACTGAACATAATAGTATTTTAAAATTGAAATAATAGAAAATGGTGACTGGTACAGAGAGTAATGTTATGAAGAAATTCCTGATTATATACACTATTGACTATTATTGTGATTACCTGTTCCCTTCGTCCTACGAACCTAGAAGATCTTAACAACAACAAATACAAGAAATAGAAGTTTTGCGGAAGTCAACAAAAGGCAGGCTCTTTGTGCTAGACTGCTAGTGCTAGTTGTTATTTGAGGCCCTATCGTACACTGGTTCTGCTTCCCTATCTATAACAACACAAGAAGCTATGGACCCAAAATGTTGGTATAACAATGGGAAAAAAAACTTCTCTAACTCATAGATCAAAGAGGTGGCATCTACCAAAGTTGCTGCTCTGCTTTCATATGCTAACATGTGCGGGTCTTGAGAGGTTATTGTTATTTCCAAGGAGCTTATCATTCTGGGTTGTTATTCTACTGTAAGTTTTTTGTACAATTTTTTACATTTTCTTTTGTTAATACATATATCTATTCAGTAGGGTCCACCCCTACTGCTCTCCTCAAATAATAGTAAAAAGGAACCACTGTAACAGAGAATAGGAAAAGGCCAAATAGTTGTCAATGTATTATTCCTCTAAAATTTCTGTACTGAGTGATAGTGTTACTACCTGCTAGTTTAAAATTGTACTGTGGAAATGAACAGCTCGAATAAATTCCAATCATAGAAAATTTGAAGATATAATAACTAAGTCAAAATTATAAGTACAAAACCTGCTTTCTCCCAGCATGAGTGAGTACACCACCATATTTCAGAATCATCAGCGCTTCTGTTGGCCATTCCTCTTCATCATCACCATTGTGCTTTGGAACTTTAATCCATTTCAGTGGCTTCAGCTGCACTTTCCGATAAATACCAGAGAAATGCCCACCCTGGTATTTCAATAAAGTAAAAGTAATTATGTGTCAGCATTCTTTAAAAGACTGATATAACCTTTCAATGGCATATATGTCAGCATCCTTTAGAAGACTGAAGGATACATATAGTACAAGCAGTTGGGTTCTTTTTCCATAGTTTGTTCTGGTATTAGAAGAAGATATGCAAGATAATTTATAAGCTGTATTTGTCCTTTTACAACAGGGAAAGTTGTATTCTTCCCTTTTACAACATGGAAAGAATAGGTGAATAAATTTGCATGTATAGCTCAAACAAAGTGTGTCTATAAGTCATGGGAGACAAATGATCAAAGCATTCTACAAAATTGTAAAGTAAAAGCTTATAAAGCAGCACCAGTAAATAGCATTCATACCTGCCAGTAGGAGTGAAATCCTGAACTGACAGAAAAGACTGCTATTGTACTCCTGCAGTAGCTAGGAGGCACACTGGACATATCCATAAACAAAAGGAAAAAGTATATTTTTCACCCCTCAACTATTGCCTGAATGCACATTACATCTCTTAGCTTTAAAACCAGACAACTCTAACCCTCAACTCTGAAAACCGGATAAAATACCCCCCTCACACTGTCCCTAAATGGTTTTGACCAGTCAAAAGTGGTTTTAGGTGACGTGGCGCTGACGTAGCTGCCATATCACCTCCACGTCATCCAAAAGGTTAGAAAATTAAAAAAAAATAGAAAATATCATAAGACTCTACAGAGAAAAAGTCATTTTTTGATTTCTAAATCTGAAAAAAATTCTCAAAAGTTTCAAAATTAAAAACCCAAATAATTTGTTGATTTTGAAAATTGTGAGAAAATTTGGAATTTTCGGGAACAGGGAGTTTGAGAGAAAATCAAAATTTTCAGAATAACTTTAATTTCAAAATAAAATTAAAATAATTCATTTATTTTTTCCCTGATTTTTTAACCTTTTGGATGACGTGGAGGTGATGTGGCAGCCACGTCAGCGCCAAGTCACCTGAAACCACTTTTGACTGGTCAAAACTGCTTAGGGACAATGTGAGGGGGTATTTTATCCGGTTTTGAGAGTTGAGGGTTAGAGTTGTCTGGTTTTGAAGCTAAGAGATGTAATATGCACTCAGACAATAGTTGAGGGGTGAAAAATACACTTTTTCCTAAACAAAATAAGGGACTACACCTTCATCAAGTTTTCGAGAATTTGGTGTGCTTATTTTATGACAAACTGAAGTGATTTGCATGGTTGCACCTAGCTATCTAGTGCACACATATCCAACATTTAACATGTCACGTGTCCATAGCAAATGTGATGGATAACGGATTTGAATAATTAGACATCACCTCCTCCAGTACTGCTTTGACTTGACGAAGCTTTTCGATATGCTCCAAATCTTCAGCATCACTATCACTCTCCCGACCCGACCTAAAGATATACAAAACAACCATTAGTTTCCAGATTTGACAAAAAGGTACAGTTCAACAAACAAAAGATCAAACTAACAAGTATGCGCAATGCAGCAAGCCTGTAAAGAATATACGAGTTCAAAAGATAAAAATAAAGTTGGAAAATATATTTGATTTAAGTAATTTTGCCATTCCGTAAATACTCAGGTTAATTACTTCTTCCAGCACATGATACCTAGTTGGTGGTACAAGTTGTCTTGTGGCATCTAGCAGGTCTTGTAATTGTACAGCACTTTTCAGTTTTGTCTGCCAGGTAAGCACAAAACTGTGATTCAATTTGAGCATTAGCGGGTTAATTAAAACTTAGGAGTCAACAAAAGAGGATACCTCAGCTCTTGGCTTCCCACCATTGTACTTCAACATCAAATTAAGGAGCTTTTCCTCTGTAACTTTCAATTTCACTTTCTGCTTTGGTGTCCGATCGCCACTAAACAGATATGTGATGTCAAAATATAGCACTAGCTCACTAGCAGCTAACATTCAATAATAGCAAAGCAGCGGTAATATCCTTACTGGCGTATCACAACAATGACACAGCGTAGTTCTTCTGACTGACCAAATGTACCAATAATCCCACTTCCCTGTCGTGTAAGACCTTCAGTAGACTGATCTGGTTCGTTTGATTTCCAAGGAAGGTTTGGAGGGATGGCTGATGAAAGATGAGGAGCTTTTGCATCGAGAAATATTTTTCGCAAGATGCATGCAGCATCATCATAATACCTGGATTACAGAAAATTTTGTCTACACATTTCAGCACTGATTAACCTAATACACACTTTTCCAAGCAAAGAAAATGAGCTTATCAAGAAATTACTTGTAAGAATTCTTTACAAAGCTCCATCCATTAACATCACAAACATACGATCTTCCATCGCACCTTAAGAGATCAAAACCACAAACCTATAGAAAGCAACACACTATCTCAGAAGATAAAAAGAAAATTAAGAAATAATATGACGATGCGAAACGGTTATCAGACGAAGAAAATGGCTATCAGTTGACAAAATACTTGGAATGCATACACAATACTTGGAAAGCATCTAAAGCATAGATATGGACATTATCTCATATTGACTCTCTGCGAGATGCCATGTAAGATTTGTAGCTCTGTAACCAATGGACGGTAGCAGTTCATAATCAAACAGTATGTGAAGTCATTCAACCAAATTAAAGCATCTGATGCGAACCGTATTGCTATCTCAAAGAAGTGCCCTTTTGGCTTGTTATCTCTCATCTAAAGGTCTAAACTGAGTCTTATTTTGTTTAATCATGTTTCTCAAATGGCTAAAAAAATCTAGCCAAATCTGACAGGACCAGGAAATAAATTATATATTACCAGAAAAGTAAGGAAAAATGAAAATAAAATGATTTTTGATGGTCCAACCTCCAGCACCATGTCAGACAAAAAGGATAAATTATAAAATTAGTTCGAATTAGGAATGAAATGCTGAAGGTACAACCAGCAAGAATGAAAAATGAAACGAGAGACAATAGGCACCTAGCGAAGTAGGAAATGGATAAATGATATGAACAGGCATTAAAAACTGCCAACATACTGTATGGCATACATATACATTTCAAAATAGTACTAAATTAAGAGCACAAGAATTTGGCAGCATTACTTATTGAATTATTATAAAATGGAAGTATTTCAAACTAAATCAAATCTAAAGCTCTGAGCGCATACTGAGTGTATGGCTTTTATTTCTGAAGAAAAAAAAATATTGGATTGTGAAGTGCTACAATGACTAGTCAACTACTAAGGAAAAAATCATTAGGAAACCAATAAGATTATAAGCCCATTGCAGCATCATTTCAATAATTCACCATCAGGCAAAACAAAATAATATCAATTGAGGCTAGGTATTCATTTTCCAGGAAATATCGAAATAAAAAGATAAACAAAGTAAGGTAGTGTTACCATCTGTCTAAAAGCACTGCAGACGTCTCTTGCCATTTGTTTCTCTGTAGGAGTCAAAAGAACAGGATACCGTACCTTCAAGTAATAAAATTAAAATTAAAAAAAGAATAAGAGATCAATTGGAAAAGTGGAAACAAGATAATTGAAAAGGTGAACAGTACAGGACCATGGTCCATGGGATGGGAAAAAAGGACAATGTCAAAAGAGTCGAGCCAATGGTAACAAATAACATCCAATAAGTAGACACAAAAATACACTTTTCAAGCTAGTGTGCATTGCAATCAACAGATTCCAGGGTTTAAAAAATGATATTTTTTTATTCTCATTAGTTGTAAATGGGTACCGCCATACATGTAGAAAGAACCCTTTCCTACTTCAGGCCTAAAAAATAGGTCTAAATATCTATTTACACAAAACAACGAAAACTAATACACAAGATATTGATACGATCATTTTGCCTCGTTCCACTGAGATACAATTGTTTTACATACAATGCAGCAACCCAAAGTTAATCTAATACCACTTTTTTGGGTGCATTATTACTCATAAAGCATTCTCCTGCATCCTATCTAGTGCAGACAGTTTATGTTTAATTAGCTTATGATAATAATCAGAAGTCCATTGTGGAGAATAGTACCATGTTGACCTAGCAAATGTACATCTCAGCAGAGAGGCTTGTTAGTTTGAACTTTACAGTATGTTATAAACATTTAATAGGCTAAGTGGCAAATAGACCAATTTTTTAATATCTGGGCAAGTTTCCATAGAAACATACAATGGTACTAATTAAATTGGAATTTTGTACCAATATTCCTATGTGCAAGAAACCCTTCATGGAATAGTCAAAAGACAAACTAATGAGTATTTGAATCTGGATTTTACAAAGAACATGTAACAGTGTAAGCTCTTACTTCTTTCCCATCAGGATTCCTCATAACAACACCATCAACAACTGGTGATTTGCGTGCCTCAGCATGTGCATATCCTGGGCCAACTGTGTAAACCTGAAAAGCATATTGTAAATTTTTTAGCTAGATAAGCAACAGCTTGTAGAGTACCTGTTGTATGAGTGTATGACATGATTTGCTGGAAGCAAGACAATATGTTGGAACTATTGAATGGACCAAATCAAAGCAGGCCAGGCATCCAATATAAGGAGCTGAGCATACTATGGCTTGATTTTTCATATTGGTAGAAAAGAAACCAATGAGATATTTTCTATGTTAAATGAGAAGCTTCTTATTCAAAAATATATAGCTTACAGAAAGGATATAGATCTATTTCACTTCAGGTTCTCTAAAATGAAAAGGAACATAAGATTCATGTAACCTTAGAACCGCCAGAACCATTCAAACGGAACTAAGCTGCGACAGCTGACATGCCACTAAAGTATACATCAGTAGACACAAGAAACTTGAGAAAGGCATCTTACTTTAACATCTGTCCCACCAGTAGGCATGAACTCCTCGTAAATGTAAGATCCTTCACGCCTCACTCTCCTGACATCAGGATGAAATTCACTAGAACGGTTACCAACCTACATTTATTCAGCAATACAAAGAAGTTTACATTTTCATCCAAATACAGGAAATATAAAAAAATACATGAGGAATAAGAAATTTCTCAGTTTCCCCTTCTGTTTAGTAAGCACCTAATTTTGTTAACCTAAAGAACATATAAAATAAGAGCTAACACTTCAATTCTGCACAGGGCAATTACAGTTAACCCAGTACTGCTTAGGCCACAAAGAACTATATTCATCATGGAGAGAGTGTCAAGAGTAATTTATAAGACATGCTATTTGAGTTCTTTTTAACTCATCAAACACTAAAAATTTCTACATATTTCACATAAATTGCAGTAGTTATGGATGGTAATCTGGCAGACAACAGCGAACATGTCTGGTGTCCAAATAGATAGTTCCTAAAAACACTAAGGGGGCATTTCAAGAAAATCAAATTGGTGAGATACCAGGGAATAAGCCATTCCTTAAAAACTTCCCTAGGAATATTAGATTGAGTTCTTTGGTTGTAACATCGGAATCGTAGCGAGAGAAAATTTAAATTAGAATCTGTTAACAATATGAAGTCATAAAAATTAGTCCCTCTGTTTCACTATCTGTCTTCAACCCTGGGATACTCCGTTTGAAAATATTTGTCCATCGAGGAATTCAAGAGTGTAGTTATTATGTTATTCCACTCTATACTCTTATTAAATTGCTTTCGGAATAGTTAAATGGTTGTATTCTGTTATTTAAAAGGGGTATGCATGGTCATGCCTCATTTACTTTTTCTCAGAATTAGTGCTTCCTTGGTCTGTGCGCATGGTGGGCTGATGACAGATATAGTAAAACAAAGGGAGTAATTCATATCTTCGTGGGCTTATATAGGCTAAAGCATAAAATAGAGCTAGTATTTCTTTAAATACATAGTGGTCTTAGTATATTATGTGAGAGAGATGTATGTACTTATATTAGAGTAGGACTCTATGTTTTCCTAATCTCTTCTCTTGTATGTCTTAGTATATATATTGGCCTAGAGCCTATGGAATAGATTAAGTTGCTCGTCCTAACATGGTATCAGTGCTAGGTTTGTTTTCATCGTTTTATCCCAAGCAATTTTTTTCCGAACACCACAACTCATCCAGCTCCCGATCGATTACAGATCGCTTCTTCCAGGTCTGCCGCAATCTGCCTGCTGCAGCGCCACCGCCAGCCCTCACCACAGATGCCGGCGTAATGCGAGCTCGGTCACCGCCGCTCAGCACAGCGGCAGGCCGTCCGCCGGCCCACACTACATGCCCACCGACCCTGCATTGCTCCTCCGCCGGCCCGCACCGTCCACTGGCTCGTGCTGCTCGCCCGCCAGCTGCACTGCTCGTCCGCCAACCCGCGCCGTCCGCCATCTGCGCTAATCCCCACTGAATCCCACCAGACCCCACTGGACCTCCGTCGGCCTCCCGCCAGCCCTCCGCCGGCCTGGACCCATCTACTCCATGTGCTCTATTCTCCCGAACAGAGCCGAGTGTAGAGCCACTTGCTTTGTCCCTTTAAGGCAAAAAAAAACAGGTGCCATGTCGTCTTCTTCAAGCACCGTCTCCGTCCCTCGTTACCCGGTGATCTTTGACGGCCTCAACTATCAGAACTGGGTCATGTAGATGTGTGTTCACATACGTGGTCAGTGTCTTTGGGATTTTCATACCAACAAGTTGCCCTGCCTGGCTCGCCCTGTTGCTCCTGTTGCGCTTGTCCACCCGTCTGATTACCCTAATGTGACTGCCGAGCAGAAGCTGTCTCTTGATGATGCTGTCACAGGCACTCGTTGATTATGATGATGTTATGGCTTCCTATGCCA
This sequence comes from Stipa capillata, assembly GCA_019208055.1. Lineage (NCBI taxonomy): Eukaryota > Viridiplantae > Streptophyta > Magnoliopsida > Poales > Poaceae > Stipa > Stipa capillata. The sequence goes on from JAGXJF010004096.1 coordinate 100,365, forward strand.
CCCAGTTTGCTGCCTACAGATCGTGGATTGACGAGGATGCTCGCATCTTTGCTATTCTTGTTGCTAGCATGGAGGTGCACCTTACTAGTAATGTGGTTGCTCTCTCTTCGACACAGTTGATGTGGGCGTGTCTTCATGATCGCTACGAGCCAGCTGATAACTCTTTGTATCTTGTTGTACTACGACAGGAGCAACCGCTGCAGCAGGGTGATGTTATTGTCAATGAGTTTTTCACTTACCTGTCCTCGGTATGGCGTCAGCTTGAATCTCTTGGACCGGAGGTTTGCCGAACCTGACAGCGTTTTCAGCTTCTCGCCTAGAGCTTCATCACGTCTACGATTTCTTGACATGTCTTTGAGCTGAGTTTGAGCAACTTCGTGCATAGTTGCTCGCTCACCATCCTTGTGTGACTCTGTTGGAGACTCTTTCTGCCATTCATACCGAGAAGACTCGCCTTTGTGGTGCGGATCTACTGTCGCTTCCTTCGGTTCTGGGGGTTCGTTCAGCTGTTACACCTGCTACCTACTGCACCAAGGCTTGGCATGTGGTGCCTACTTCTATGGGTGGATGGGGTGCTGGCCTTCACTGCACCTACTCACCAAGGCTAGGCATGTGGAGCAGTATTGTTACCAGAGGAGAAAGGATATTCGTCGACGCTCTTCTAAGGGCACTACAAGCTCAGTGCTTCAGGCTCGAGTGCTTCCCCTCGGAGGACTACTACTGGAGATCCTACCAATCACGAGATGCTCATGCTGCTTCGTCGCCTCGCTTCTTTTACACCGCTAGGTTCTGCAGATTCGGTTACTCAATCTTCAGTAAGAGACCACCTTTATCTTCCTCGCGTGCATCTCTATGGATTCTTGACTCCGGTGCCTCTTTTCATATGACTTCTAATTCTACTAGTCTTACTTCCATTCATCCCTCCTCTATACCTATCACTATTAAAACGGCAGATGCCACCTATCTTTCTGTTGCAAGCCAAGGCACCCTAATTTCTTCCTCTTTTTATGTTCCTGCTATCTCTTATGTTCCTAAATTGACCATGTAGCTTATGTCCACTGGTCAGCTCACTGATCATGGTTGCCTTGTTATCCTTGATTCTGACTCTTGTTGTGTCCAGGACCACCGCACGGGTACTCTTGCTGGGACTGGCCCTTGGCTCCGTGATTCTCGGTGATTCTGGGAACTTCACTAGCTTCTTCTACCTTTCTCATGCACCTGCCAGTCTATCTACCTCTTCCACAGACTTCGGTTCAGCTGTCTACTCCACCGAGACTTTAGCTCATTGGCATCATCATTTAGGACACCTTTGTGGTTCACTTCTGTCTTCCTTAGTTCATCGTGGTCTTTGAGGTTCAATGTCAGTTGTTACTTCTTTAGATTGTACGGGTTGTATGCTTGGCAAGCAGTTTCAACTCCCATGCCCTTCTAGTGAGTTAGTGTCACAGCATATGTTTTATCTTATTAATTCTAATGTATGGGATCCTGGCCTCCCTCATTTCAAAATGGGGTCATCGATTTTATATACTCTTTATAGATGATTTTTCTTGCCACACATGGATATCTTTTATGTCTTTTCGTAGTGAGATTTTGTTCATCTATAAGAATTTTGCTACCACAATCCGTACTCAGTTTGACACTTCATTCGTGTTTTTCGTGCTAACTCTGCGGGAGAGTATTTATCTGGAGCACTTCGTCGTTTTCTTTCTGAACAGGGCACTCTTTCCCAGTTTTCCTGTCCTGGTGCTCATGCACAGGATGGTGTGGCTAAGCGTAAGCATCGTCGTCATCTTGAGACCTTGAGACCGCTATTGCTCTTATGCTTGCTTCTACTGTTCCGCCTCATTTTCTAGGTTGAGGCTGTGTCTACTGCCACTTTCTAGTAATATTCAGCCTTCTTCTGCTCTTCAAGGTGGGATTCCCCTCTAGAGTCTTTGTGGCATGACACCTAACCAATCTACCATTCACCTCTTTGGTTGTGTTTGTTATGTGCTTGTTGCACCTCGTAAGCACACTAAGCTGACCACTCAGTCTATTGAGTGTGTTTTTCCCGGCTATAGTGCTGAATACAAGGCATATTATTGTTGGGATCCTGTTGGTCAACAAATGAGGATTCTCGGAATGTTACTTTTGATGAGTCTCATCCCTTCTACCCTCGTCTTTCTCCTGGAGCTTCTCCAAAGTTTTTTGTCAAGCCACTTTCTTTTCTGACTTTTCCTGATACTCCCCTTATCTTTGTGTCATCACCGCAGCCAGTGCCTTCTCCGGTGGTGAAGATGGTAAAGGCGCCACTCGAGAAGGCACCGGCCATGGTGGTGACACAGAGGTGAGGGGAGTATCAGGAAAAGTTAGAAAAGAAGGAATCTCCTCCGTTGAAGCCTCCTTCCTCAGTGGCGCCTCTTCCCCTACAGCCCCTCCTGGCACCGTTCTGTCTTATCCTCTACCCGTTGTCCACAGGCTACATGCATGGAGAAATATGATAGGGGATCAAACATGATCATGACTCCCAACCAAACACAACTACTGTTTCTGAGCTATACATGAATAAGGTGGTGACTTGGCACAAGACAAGACACTCTACATGTAAACGAAACACAAACCCTTAACTTTAAATTAACCTCCAGAGAATTATCTTGTTACATTATTATTTTTCTCGTTCCATAGGTCAAAGCATCTAGGAAATTGATAAGTTTTAGACCCCTGGGAAATAGGTAATTGAGTAAGCCAGATACAGAATTAAAAATGGTTCGTTACATTCAAATGACATGTTGAATCAAAAGTTTTACCTTTCGGAATAGTTCCTTCATTCCACCCCCAGCAGAATTAGGATAATATATCATTATCCTATGGTCATCCCCTGGAATAAAAACACAGAATAAATCAGGTGGCATATTACTAATCATTATAAGTGAAATATAACTGCATACTATGTATTATCACAAACAGGCTAATATTCTATGTCATCCCCTGGAATAAAAACACAAAATAAAGGAATCAAGTGGCATATAACTAATCATTATAAGTGAAATAACCTCAAAATATGTACTGTAATAAAGAAGCTGAATATATAGTTCTTGGTCCACTCTCAACCTTCCCGGTACGTAAGTGGTTGATTGCTTCTTGCATACAGCAAAATCAACCACACCGCTACAACCAGTACCAATAAGAACAAATTCAAGTGCAAGGAGGCAAAATCTGTGTAGCACAATGAAATTGATTAAGATAGTATTGGCACATTACCATTAGCAGGTTTCTCCACAAAGGGCTTATAAAATCGCTTCCCATGGATCTCCACAAAATCTTCTTGCTCAATGAAGTGGTCTAGCTCTTGAGATGGATATTCTCTATTGACAAGAGCATAACTGGGTACAGGAATTCCATACTTCTCAAGATACTTAAGCATGAAAGTGATAGTAGTTAGGTCATTTAAGTATTATAATAAAGAAAAACACGGAGGAGTACATAAGAAATCATGAAAAGACATTCAGTAAATTACTTTAAATTACTGTGAGTGAAGGAAGTGTGAGAAGGAAGTGTGAGATAGTGTCTGATAAACAAGATGTGATAAGTAAATACAAATACAATATTTAGAATGTTAATCGGTACAGTCAATGCCTATCAAAACTAAGCAGCTATTACACAGCAAATCTGAAATTATTTTAGATCAAAACTCAACCAAAACAACTTTCACTGTTAGTCTCCACACTTCAACGCACGCATAAGCATGTGCTTCAAATGAATAAAAGAACATATTTGGTACTATACCATAACTCACTTTAGATGAATATCTTCCAAGAATGTCTGATGGATCATTGTTTACAGAGGGAACACAAATGTTTCTGAAGGATAATTTTAATTTTTACATTTGTTCTCCCAGACTACTTTTTTTTCAAGATAGAAGGGGACACTCCCCAGCTTCATTTACTGAAACCAGAAATTGACTACAAGACTACCTAGTGTTCGTATTCTGGCAAATCCACTTTAAGAGAAATGCACATGACTATGGTTCGCAATAATGATAATCTGGAATTCCGAATACGGCCAATTCTACTTGAACTGCTCCAGAAAGTTGACTATTCATATGTCACTGACATGCGGAGACCATATCTACTTCCAATAATAGAGAAGGCTCTTAATGGACCATTGTGCAAACAGCAACATTGAGGGTTTTGGGAAACTTTCAGAAAGTTTAGGTCCTAAAAGGGAACATAGCCCTAAGTTGAAAAAAACAAAATGGGATTCTTTCCCCAAACCATATGAAGCACTGACTTGATAACATGCAGAAAAAGATCGTTGTGTGCACACAAGGATAATTTACAGATAGAAAACATAAGTTACCATAGAGCAAGGGGGGAAAAGCACAACTAAGCGCTCCCCTAAGCACGCTTAAGTGCTCCGCGGTGACCAAACACGAAGCCTAGGCCTTCTGTGGTCTCCTAAGCGGACAGAGCGCCTAGGCGGAGCGCAGCGAGGCTGGCGGTTGCCTAAGCGCGTGGCGGCGGAGCTAGGCGGTGGAAAGCGGCTCCTGGGCGGGCTGGAGAGGAGCAGGAAGCAGAGCAAAGAAGGGGAGAAAGAGTGAAATATTGGCTTGGGATAGGGTGAGATCAGTGAAAGATTGAGTGTGGCGGCGGTGACTCCGAGCCCTAGCTCCTCCTCGCGCCGCCGGCCCCGGCCTCGCGTCGCCACAGGATCTCGAGCTTCTCCTCCTCGCACTGGCGGCCCCAACCTCCTCCTCGTCTCGCCGCGCGCCTCCGACCACGACCCTGGCTCTCCGCCTCTTCCTCATCTTGCTGCACACCCCGATCTCGTGCTCCTCCCATCACACTGGCCGCCGCGTGCCCTGATCTGGAGGTTGGAGCTCCTCGGCTCCTCTTCCCCTAAGGTGAGCTCCTGGCCTCCCGTCCCCTCCCGGCCTTCCGTCTTACTTGAAAATCTCTGAGTTTTGGTCTTCAAACCCTGTCTTTGCCCTCCCAACCCCTCCCAACAAGCTGGCCGTACAGAACGCTTAGGCACCACCTAGTCGCCCTAGGCACTAGGCGCTGGCAAAACGCCCGCTTAGCGCCTAGCGCCTAGCGCCTCTTTTAACCTTGCCCTCGAGTGTATTTGATCAGAGAATAAAGATTATGTGTTCTACTAGGTGCAAGAGAAGAAATTGAATGAACTCTTCAGTGGCAATACCTCATATACTTTTCTGCGATCATGAAGGAGGTATTGTGGCTCCAATTCATTCACTAAAAATGGCCTGGTATTCATACAAAACAAAAATGATGTTACAAAATGCAAGTTAACTGGCCGATATGAACAAACTAACCTCGAGAATTTACTAGAGAAGAAACATCTGTCCACTTTAGAGAAAAGGCTCTACCATTCACAAGGTGAGATAGTACTATGAACAAACTAACCTAAAGAATTTACTGGAGAACATAACCTCTGTCCACTTTAGATAAAAAGATTCTACCATTGAAAAGGTGAGGTAGTGCTTATTTCAAGTTCTATTAAATTAGTGGCAAAAAGATTCCAGTGGTATGCAAATTCCCACTTTCTCAGTTGTTTCTCTTGGTCAACTCATATTCACTGACCGTTGTAACTACTGTTAATCTGGTATGCTACATGGTTCAAATAATATGTTTGGTGTGTATTATTACTGAAAGTATGTAGATACATATAGAAACTTTAATAAGACTTTACAAGACACAGAATTATTGAAGAAGGATCAGCAAAGCATTAAACGTAAGCCCTTCACTTAAGCATGTTTACATGACTACATGTATAAACATTAAGCAGAACATAAGGTCAAGGTAACTGAGAAATGAGCAAAATAGCAAATAGTTTCAGCATGATTTATTCTTTTGTTCACAGTGATAGATATTCAAACAAGCATAAATGTTTGCAAAAACAACATTAAGACAAGATATATAAAATTAAAATGAGACATAGTTTTCAGACAAATTATCATTTGGAACAAAGGTTTGTCAGACAATTGAAGATGTGCCTAGACATATAGTAACAATCGTAGAAAGAAATGCCCAACCTTACCTTCGTAAAGCAGCATAAGCCTGAGCTTTTTGAAGAGGAAAACCAGACGAACAGAAGGCAATCAAGCAGTCACATTTTGGCCAACTGAAAATAAAAATTGTGTATAAGTGAGATGTTACTCCTAAACATACAGTCGTGCACGCATTATGTTTATGGCCTTCAATCAAAAGATGTACTGAAGGAATATGGATAGACCTATACTCAAAAAGAATTATGATTAAGCTATCAATAACCCGAGTTCTCATTACGTACATCTCAATAGGATCCTCGAGAATAACCTTATCTCCGAATATTATGATCTGCATAAGAATTGAAAGTGATGCAGAACGACAACTGATCTGAAAGGCTTCAATAACAGGCAAGCTTACCCCTCAACTATACCCAGAAATTTGCACATGGCTAAAAGACAAATGAATTAACTGAAGTTCATCGAGAGTAACTAGATTAGAAATACAGCGATCCTGAGATAGCACTAGATGAAATTAGAAGGACAAAGCAAATACAGCGTTGCTTCTTATCAACAAGTTTGATAAAATTATTTATCAAGTAAATCTGCAAATAAAACAGGAGAAGCAACAGAGCCGAAGAGTTCGACCGCGGTGTCACAAGTGTGCTAGTACGTTTGCACCGTTCATAGATAAGAGTTATATCACGATGGACGAATGAAGGACGAATGAGTGAACCATTCGCTGCAGCTCGAATAATAGTAATGAAACATGACCTATTATTCCTACTAGGCAGGCCTTGGTGAAAGGATTAAACTAGGTGGTCAATGCCTCAGTGGTCCCCCCTAGAATGTTAAGGGGCTAACAATATGTCAAATGGATTAACATAAAGATGGCGTAGACCAAATCTGACGAAAAGTTGAAATTCCCATTCCATTCTACGCATTATTTATTGACAGGGAATCATCGTCCATATCCAGCCATAACTCCACGGCTTACACTCCCATCACAATGAGTCAACATTTGGTGCATAAAAATTATGAGAATATTGAGCACTCAAGTGAGAATCATCAATTTTATGGAGCACAGTGCTTAAACTATTAATAAAGCAAGTACCCAAAAGAATATTTACGGCTTTGCTACTCGACAGTCGACTGAGATTCCCGTTGCCCTCAGTCGATGACGAGGCGAGGTGAGGCGACGACGCGGAGCAGCGGCAACGGCGAGGGCGAGCAAGCGCCGAGCTAGAGCGGCGACGTCGGGCGGAGGCGAGCAAGGCCGACGAGTTAGGGTCGCCGAGCTGGAGCCCGGCGACGATGCGGAGGGACAGTGCCGGGCGAAGGCGAGGCAGAGTCACCTGCGCCGACGAGGTTAGGGTCGCCGAGCCGGAGCCCGGCGACGACGCGGAGCGGTGGCACCGGGCGGAGGCGAGGCGGAGTCACCGGCGCCGCGAGGTTAGGGGTTAGGGTGGGGGTGTCGCCACCGCCGGAGTTGAAGCCGCGCCGGCCACCGGGTTTAGAGGAGAGGCCTGATCCGGCAGCGGCGGCCGCCGGACATGAAGTCAGCAGCGCCGTCGGAGGCTTGGAAGGCGAGGCGAGGCGGTCGGGAGAGAGAGAGAGGCAGCTGGGCGGAGGTGAAGGTTGAAGATGGATAGATGGCCGGTCCAAGAATTCGACTGAGATTTTAAAAAAATTCAGTCGCCTGAGAAATAGGCAGACCCGAATATTTAACAAGAATCTGCAGCGGTCATTCATATCAAGGACATATTCAGGGACTTATTTGCCAAAAGCCGAAACATCTGGGGACAAACCGCAAAAGCAACCACATGATGGAGACCTCACGTATTATTCAAAGAGATGCAGAATAAATTGGTATCCAAAAAGATTCACGGATGTCTCGCAATAAAATATTTCGAAAACCTTTTTCTTAGAGAAAAATATAACATGCAATTCCCATCCACTCATCCCCGTGGCTAGCTTCAAGCGCAGTTCACTCGTTTCCACCTTTGCAAATTGATAGAGCAGAGAGAGAGAGGAATGCGGCGTGGAAAAAAATCTCGCGTACCTCGAATTCTCCAAACGCGCGGAGCCTCTCGAGAATCTGCTCCATTGGGGAGCAGAACACCTGGAGATAAATCGAGAAAACGATCAGAACACAAACATATTTCAGAACTGCGCGCTTCGGATCATCGAGAACACGAAGCGATTCTAGACCAGATCAGAGGTCGGAACAACAGGGAGATACGATAGAAGGTCATCAAGAACCAGCGATGCGCTCGCAAGACCACGTGAAACACCAAAAACGAACAAGAAAACCGGAGCGGAAAAGATCCCCGACCTTCTTCTCCATGACGCAGACGCCAATGGTGACCGTGTCGGCGCGCCCATTATCCTCCACCACCATTGCCTCCTCCTTCCCGATCTGTCCACGAAGCGTGCGCGCGCGCATCTGGAGGATTCGGCGGGTTTGAGGTCGGGGAGAAGACGAAGAGATCGACAGACGCGTCTCCGCGAGGTTGCTTGAATCCTCTCCTTCGTTGCTTGGATTGTTCAGGAAGTAGAGAGTATTCCACACAGCTCCCTTTTTCTGCTACTCGGGCGTCGCAGGTGGTGAGCGGCTTGGCTTGGAGTTGGAAGAACGCGAAGGGACGGGAGGGAGGAGCCGTCTCTTTTATGGATTTGCACGGGTAAGGGTGGTGCCTAGCGATGCTGTGGTCACCCAGCTGTGCCTACACAAAAGCAGGTTTTTCTTATGGCCTAGTCTAACTGATAAATGTTTACTATATCAAAGCTAAGTAAATTATATGTAGTATAAAAACCAAATATTACTATCAGCAGTTTATTTCTTTCTTTTTATTTTTATTTCTTTCTTTTTCAGTAGTTTTTTCAAAAGTAATTCCAACAGCTTTTCTCTTTCTAGTTTTCTCTACTATTTTTACTTTTTTTATCAGTTGTTTATTGGGGATATCATTGTTTTTTAGGTTTTATTTTATCAGTTTTCTATTTTTTTCATAACTATCTTCACGAGGAAATGGATAAAATGTGGCAAAATCCTTGTGAGGAGATACAATAGGCTTTGAAAAAATATATGTATATAGTAGACAATTGTCAATGTAATAAACAACTGAAAAAATACAGTAGACAAAAACATGCAGTAGAGGACAACCAAAAACACAGTAGAGAAATATATACGGTAGAGAAATACCACAGAGACTACAACTTGTTTCTTTTTTTATTTTTCTTTTTTGTATTAATTTTTTCTTAGCTTTTTCACTGTCCTTCGTCCATTTTCTTCTACTCTATTTTACATTACTTTTCCTTTTAGTTTTTCTGTTGTTTCTTTTCACCCGGTTTATTTTTTTCAAACGGTTTTTCTCTCGCTAGTTTTATTACACCATTTTCACATGTTTACATTAGTTTTTCATCAAAGATTTCATTATTATTTTTATTTTTTCATCGGTTATTTACCAATTTCTCACAACTATCTTTGTGGGCAGAAGAGGAGAAAACACGCTGAAATCTTGGATAGGAAAGATGCAATAGACGACGAATAAATACATGTATGCAGTAGAAAACTACCGAGATATATAGATAAATATGCAGTGATAAAAAATAAAGTAGAGAACAATAAAAAAATTGATCTTTTTTTTCTTTCCAATGTAATGAATATTAGTATTATTAATACTACTCTCTTGAATAATTAGCTCTTTTCATGACATTGATGAAGGGAAAATAGGAACAAAATGACTAAAATTATACTAAAAGTGTAAAAGAACAAGTATTCTAAAAAAAGTTAAGAAAGCTAAGAGACATCTATTTTGGAATGGACAAAGTTGACTAGTCTTCGATCACTTCTACATATACAAGCACACCTAAAATCTACACCAACCCGTTTTAATATCTACCTTCTGATTATGATTGCTTGGCTGAAAGTCGTAAGTTATCTGAAGCCACGCGGAATACTTAGCTACAATGTGCCGCGTAATTGGCGTACCATAACTGCATCATTAGTTCTGCTCTTTTGGCAAACTCGCCTTTGCTCCGTCTCCTTTCTCAAATCCGCGCCCCTCTCCTATGTTCTCTTCGGCTGGTTCCCCAACAGTAAGTGGGAAGGGCTCCCACCCTATAATTTGGGTTTTCTTCTTCTCTGGCGTTGTCTGTAACCTTATTTCGGCTTCTCCGCTTCTGGTGCCGGAGCAAGTTGGAGGTCAATCGGCGTTGCCCTCCACACTCTGGTAGCTTTTTTCATGCTCCTCCTTTTCCTCGGCGATGAGGATCCATGTGATTCTCATTGGTATTCTATTGTTCCCGAGTCTTGCAAGAAGTTAGACGTCCCAAACATCATTTTATTTACATGATAGTCATTCTTATAAAATTACGCTAGGAAGAGAAATAAAAGAACCAGAGAAAAAATGTGGGTAAGTCCATTCGTGCCACAAAAAGTAGCAAGAAGTATTAATTTCCCCAGCAGTCATATACAATCAGTTTCCTCGCACAAAAATTAAGTAAAAGTTGATAACTATGTTGTTGCGTCAGGCATGGATTAATCCAATCTAACAGGTACCCTAGTGAAGACAAGACCTTTCCCGACATATAGGATGTTGTTGTATGGGGTCTTTGCGTACACATAGAGGTTAATTTAAGTGTCGTGCCACGAACATTTATTTTTGTGATTTTTATGTGTTCAATAAATTTGAGTATACCCGTCGAGTGCGGCACTGCTTCTAAAGAAATAGGAGTATATGGTTTTTAACTTTCTAGTGATACTTGTTATTCCACGGGAGGGGAAGAAAAACGGTGATGTTCATTAAAAGGCTGTATTCATGAATTAAGTGCATCCCAATATTTGCTAATTTTGAGATGTACTAATCAAAATATGTTAAAAGGAACTTTTGTATATTTTTATTTTTGAGTTGAATATTTAAGAATTAACGGTAACTAAACCAATTTTATATCCAACTTGCAATGCATCACTAGATTGACTTTTTTCTAACATAACATTTTTTAACATGACGTTAATCACAACAGTTCGTGAAAAGAATCAAGAAAATCCCCTGTTTGAAAGTTTGTATCTCAAATTTAACTTGAAAGATAAACTATGGATTCAACTACAATGTTGTAGTTCCATAAATGGTAACTTTTGCTAGTGCTATCTTGCCTTTTTGCTATAACATATTTCAGCTAATACAAAATTGGAATTGCACACCATTGTAAAACTTCTCTAATTAATCTATACACAACTAATACCATTGTAACCAAACTTATCATTCCACTTTAAAGATTGAATATAAATCAACATTGTATCTAATTCACATTTTTTTATTAAAAGAGGAGTAATCTTAGTATAAGTTTTTACAGGAACAACCAACCTGCAATTTAACGAATTTAACATAATTGGACTGAGTCAATTAAAAGGATGTTTGGCAGCTATTATAACTTATGAAAAAACTAATACACGAAGCTACGCTGGCTTCACTCCTCACGAACACACACACACGGGACAGCTAATCCATGAGGAGCCCACCTCCTTTTATCTCCTACAACTAAGCAACAAAGTGGAGGCACACGCACGTGGTTCTCTTCCCTATTCTCGTATTTTCCTCTCATTCCCACCTCGCTGCCTTCCACCTCGCCATTAACGCACTGCCGGTGATGAGACACCGCGCATTGTTGCTACCATCTTCCTTTCTTGCTATCTCTCTTCCTCCGAGTATGAGGCGCCGCGCCCTTGACCGGAGGTCATCAGCGACCACCATTAAGGGCGCCGACGAGACCCTACGCTACGCCACAGTTGCATCCCCCTGTCTCTGGTGCTATTGGGGGAGGAGAAGGTAGGAGGAGACGGGGTTGAATCTAGGTTTTTTTCTTCATATTTTGATATTTTTTAAGATTTTTTGGCATTCAAACCTGGTAATATATGAATTGAGAGTGCATGACTAGGGGAGTTGAAAGTTGGATTTTTGAGTTGAAAGTTGGACCAATTGAGTTGTAAGCTTGCAGTACACGAGATGAAAGTTGGTCTTTTAAGAGCTGAAAGTTGAAAGTTGGATTTAGTGCAGTTTAAAGTGTGATCCAGTTAAAAGTCTATGTTAAGACACTTGAAAGTGATTATTTTTGCAGTTAAAAGTTATATTTTGATGTAGTTGGAAGTGATTTTTTTTATAGAGTTGAGAGTAGATAGTTGTTTTTTTTTCATTTTTCTTACTTGTCTTCGGCGACAGTAGCGTTGCTGCTCGCCTGTGGCTGTCATCGGAGAGGAAGCAGGTTTAGATGGAGATAGAGTAATGAGGTCAGATAAAGAATTGGAGGGGAGTCAACTGCAACAGGTACAAGGATAGAGAGCATCGGAGACGATTGTGGGTTTTCAACAACATGTGTTTGCTACTTACCAAGATCATTCTTGAATTAGACCTCCCCTATAACTTATTAGTTAAACAAATTTGTGGAACTGACCATCCTTGAAGAACCCTAGCACTTTAACTATCTAGATATTGTTGGAAGGCAAAGGAGAGGTCATGCAAGATCTAAAAATCTGACCATAGTCTATCTTAATTGAGGGACCAGCTGTCTCCATATGGGCCCTGAAGATTTCGTCCCATGCGGCCATGTATTTTTGGTTGACCCACGAACAACATTCCCTTTTGAAACCTTTTTTTTTCTTTATGAGGCTCGGATCCTTTTTTCATGCTTCTGGAATGGAGAGTGATAACTATGGTAAAATGGTGATTAAAGTTAAGAGAACAGTATCATTGGAGTAATCACGTACCATGGTTAACTCATTATTACTAGTGGGGTCTCCAATAGGTTTAAAAAATAAATTATACTAAATTGAATCTAGTTAGGTTAGTTTCATGAAAGAATATAATCGCAAGAAACAAGTTTCCGAAAAGATTGTACTCGTGCAGTGACAATGCTCCTTGCACTTGTAGTATAGCAGCATGTCCTATTTACATCAAAATCAACCAAACGAAAATCATGCAATGCATGTTGTCAAGTAGAACAAATTCCTCTTCCTCATCCAAAGCATGACTTACCAATGGAGTTCACTTCAGTAGACCTCGCATCAATTTGCTTCTGTGTAATTAGGGTTGAAAACGATACGAAAACGGTCAGAAAAATGTCTTACCATTTCTATTTCCGCACTATTTTATCGAAACGGAAACGAATACGGAAAACTCTAGAAACGAAACGGAAACGAAAAGTATCGGAAACGAATACGAGACGAATACGGTCGAAAACGAAAACGATAACGAATACTTGTCCGAACACAAGAACTCCTTGAACCGTGCAAAAAGACACAACAAAAACAACATGACACAAAGAATATATATTACATAACCAATTATATTTGTACGAGAGTAGGAAGGATTAGCCGGTTAGGGATAGGGGATCCAGATGGGCTGGATGGGCTGAATAACTAGATAGACCAGAACTTTTACACGGGCTTATTTGAAAATATTTCGTTTTTCTTATACGGAATTTCCGTTTCCGATTGAAATCGCCGTACCGTTTCCATTTCTGTTTCCGTACCGAGAAATTCCATTTCCGTTTCCGTGTAAGAGCTTCCGTTTCTGTTTTTTTCGAAAACGGACAGAAAATTTCCGTTCCGTTTTCAAGCCTACGTGTAATGACAAGCTATAGATAACTTCTTTCTGAACAAGCTATAGATAACTTCTTTCTGAACTTTAGTTTCAAAAAAAAGGAAAGTTCGTTCTGAACTGCTAATGGAAAATTCAGAGTGACAAAGCAGCCAATATATATGGACAAGTTGCTTGATCCATTGTGCTGAAGTTTAGTTCTCTCCATTAACAAATACTCTACTGAAAGTCTAAAACTACAGATCGGTGTCCCCATTTTGCCTTTCCTGAGGCGCCGTTCTTTATCTGCAGATAGCGAAAACCTGTTTAAAGAGAGGTTTGCGGTGCACTAGACGAAGCTGAATTTGTGCTCTTGTTTCCTAAGTCCTAACGCCGATCTTATGTACGTAATATGATATTTCTGTATGATAGTGATACTGGCAGTGTGGCGAGCCGGACTTCTGTCTTTGCTCCGGCGTACTGCGTGCAGCTTGCAGCTCGTCGATCGGTCGGCAGAAAAGAAGAGCAGCGAGTAATATTAAACTGCAGAAAAGACCAAAGCTTTGAAGACAGCATGCAGAGGCAGGGTGTTATCCTGGCCAAGTTACGGCGAAAAAGATCAGATCGTGTGATGTCAGGAAGCGAGCGATGATGATCCTCACGACAAAAGAATAAGAGGAAATGAGGATGATGCATGCCACGTGGGGATGTTTGATCACGATGGATGCCACGGCTCGCTAGCTGCCGGAGAGAAAGCAGAAGAGGCCACACGGCAGGGCCGGAACGGCCACGCGGTGCAGAAACTGCCCACGCCGTGCGTGTCATTCAGGGCGAGCCACGCGGGGGCAGGACGAGCCGAAGGTTTGGCGTCCATGCCCGTTTCTGTGCCGCTGAGCTCTGGCATCCTCTTAACACCTATGAAATATGCACGGCGCGCCCGCATGCACCACGAATACATCCATGTATTTGTCTCCGTTCTTCTCTTCCCTGTCCGTCACAAGGCCTAGGAAACGGAGGGATGATCCGCATGCCGTCTTCAAAAGGACAGCTAGGCTAGGCAGGGCAGGCTTGTAGGCCATGGATCCATTTCATGCATGGATCCGTGGAAACGGGGGCGACAACGCGCACTTGCTGAGAGCAGAAACAATCATGTCCATCTTTTGCATCTCTCTTTCCCTCTTCTCACCAGTCACCCATCGTCGCATCATGGATCAAACGACAGGAAAGATGCGCCTTATCTTCTTGTTTACTCGCGTGTTCTCTGCCTGCACTGCACGTTCTCGTGTCAACCGATCAAACAGCAGTAATCTCAGCTTGGTTAATACGTGATAACCAAGCAGTAGCTGCAGTTCACGGCTTTGCTATATGGTCAACTCTGTACAGATAATTTTCGTTCAATCCCAAATCTTCGGGCCAGCAACAACTGCTCGGTTATACGAGAACAATTGTGCAGTGGACCTCATAATAATTCTCGTAACATCGCTGTCGCTAGAGCTAAACGGTGGAATCTTTGCCTTACTTCATGTATTATCACGTTCTGAGATGAAAGGAACCAATTAATGGCGGATTCAACATATAATATATCTGCACGACTACTGGATAATAATAATGCCTTTAAGTAGAAATATCGTGCATCTGATGGAATTGTTGACTTGTCTGCTATATGGACGCAACTCCTCTGCGGTTCTTCAATAAATGTGTCACGGAAATCAGATTGAGAAAATTTCATTTGTACCATCGAGAATTAGGTCAGTTTCAGATACGACACTCAAAACTTTCGGTTTCAAATATAAAACTCAAATTTTGCACCAGTTTTAAATATGTAACTCTCGTTAGTTGACGTCAAGTGGCTGCTAAAAGGATAATCTTGCCCTTTGTGCTGATTTTCATATAGGCCATTCTATATTAGATGTAGTAGATATGTATGTAAGCATATTTTTACATGTGCTAGAGAAAATATATATTCATCTATTGATATAGGTTGGGATGGATTAGGGGATAAACATGTGAAAAAATCACTAAGGGTGTGTTTGGATTGATGGATGAGGTGGGATGGGGCCATCCCATCCCATTTTTTGTGGATATCCCG
The DNA here is from genome assembly GCA_019208055.1 of Stipa capillata. Classification (NCBI taxonomy): domain Eukaryota; kingdom Viridiplantae; phylum Streptophyta; class Magnoliopsida; order Poales; family Poaceae; genus Stipa; species Stipa capillata. Next base: position 116,011 of record JAGXJF010004096.1, read on the forward strand.
GTGTTTGGTTCACTGGATGAGGATGGACGGGGATATCCACCCAGGGAATATTCCCTTGAGATGCTGGATGAGGCTATCCCCCAAAAAAAGTCGGACGGGCTCGTCCGCCCCGGCCGCGCGACGCGAGCACCGCCTCCGCGCCCCGCCCGCCCGAGCTCCGGCCGCGCCCCCTCCGCCCGAGCTTCGGCCGCGCCCCCTCCGCCCGAGCTCCCGCCACGCCCCCTCCGCCCGAGCTCCGCCCCCCACTCGAACTCGGTCCGCCGCCCGCCCGCCCGAGCTCGGTCCGCCGCCACCCGAGCTCGGTCCGCTGCCCGCCCGCCCTAGCTCCGTCCGCCGCCCCGCCGAGCTCCCGCCGCCCCTTGCTCGAGGTCGGTCCGCCGCCCCCCGAGCTCCCGCCGGCCCCCGCAGCTCCCGCCGGTCCCCGCAGCCCCGCCGGCCCCCGCCCTGAGCTCCCCTGCGTCCACCCGAGCCCACCGGCGGTGGTGAGAGAGAGAGGATGAAGAGAGAGAGAGAGAGAGAGGTTAGGGAAATGCTATTGGGTCAATGACATGTGGACCCCGCATGTCAGCTGCTCATCCAGTTGGATCCATCCCATTTCAATCAAACACCGGACCGGGCCATCCCATCCACTTCTCAATCCACTCAACCAAACAACACAATGGATCATCCCATCCAGAAAAAAATGGATGGCCCCATCCCATCCCACCTTGCCATTGAACCAAACGGACCCTAAGAGTATTTTGGTCCATATGTGAAAAGACTGATATGGTTTTGAGTCTTTTGGACAGGTTGTCAAGGGTTGATAGTGTCATATTTGAAACTGGTGTAAAAATTAAGTGTCATATTTAAAGTCAGGTTTTTTAATAGTGTATTTTAATTGACCAAAATTTTAATAGTATATATGAAATTTCTCAATCAAAATTTACGGGGAAAAACCCTCGTCTCGGGAAGAAAACCTAGGCGGCGAGCAGCCGCTGATCCACTATAAAAAAGATAAAGAGTGTACAGGAAATCCTCAACGGGCTTAAAGGCACGACAGGGACGATAATTAATCTCTTCCATAACTCATTTTTACAATAGAGAAATAGTAGTTATAAATGTATATCCGAAATTATCGCCAAGGAGTATTTAGTGGCCAATATCTGAAGCTTAGAGATAAAGCAACCAACATGGTTGTTGCGATTTGGACCACACCTAGCTGTTGCGCTTGTTGTACAGATAATGGATTGGAAAATTTGTAATTTTCTATCGCTCGACTATGTTGCTTCCCAATCATTGTATTAAATAAATATAAATAATAAGAAAATTTAGGAAAAACTCAAAAAAATAATTAAAACATCAAAAATAAAGCAAAAGATTAGGAACAATTTTGTACTATTTCTCATAATATTCTTTAAATGTCATTTTGAATTCAAAATATCTTGATTTTGAATTATCTTGATTTTGTTAAATTTCTGGAATATTTTGATTTTTCTAATTGTCGGATTTTTCCTTGAAATTTTCAGATTTTTTCTATCATTTCCAATTTTTAATCTATATTTCCTTAATTTTTAATTTTTATTTATTGAATATGTAGGTCGGACGAATACCACCGCCACGTCATTTAAAACCATCTCGCAATAGTGTCCGGGGTGAATATAAATGGTTTCAAGAGTTTAGTGGTTAAGATTTCCGGTTTTAGAATTAAGGGGGTGTAATAAAATTCTACCATTGGTTGATGGATAAAAAAACATGTTCCTAATATATCTCGAGATTTTGAGGCACGGCCGTAACAAACTGTGTGGTGCTAGGGTACTCTCTTATGGATGGCCTAGGCTCAATTTGGCATTGTACCGGGCTCATATAGCCAACGAGCTAGAGACGAGTACGGCAGCATTTTATTGTACATAGGAGTACTACTTTAGCATCTAGCTAGCTAGACTAGACCTTACAGTTTTTGATCGAGTTATATCCCACATTATACCTATACTCTCTAACTTGTGGATTTCTCCTCTTAATGAAAATGGCGTGCAAATCGTACGCACGTTCGTGTAAAGGGAAAATTGATCCTACAATCGTGGGCTCATCTATTTCGTTGACTCAAAAACAGCGTATCCCATCCACTTTCCCGTCCCATTTTAGGCTCTGATGTTTTGGAACGATCTTGCATGCTTGTACATTAGAGAGATCACTAAAGTTTACTCGTGATTTTTTTTAGTTAATGGAAGATAGCACTCATGATTAAAGCGAGAAAACACTATCGTTGTAGTAATCACTACGGTTCACTCGTGATTATAAATGGGAGTCATCTACGAGGTTTTAAAAATAATATATATACATGCCAAGAATTTATAAAAAAAAAGTAAAACATTCGGTAATTAATTTGATGCGTCTTCTTATTATTATGTATCGCAACCGATAAATCTTGACAGCTATATCTAAACAAATCACATCCAATAGATCATCATAACTATACATAAATAAATCACGACCAGTAAATCTTCATAACTGTATCTCAACAGATCATAGCTTAAGATCATCATAATTGTATCTGAACAGAGTACAACTGATAGAAGTACATAAACAAATCATTTTTAATAATTGCAGCTAAACATAATACGAGCATTGATCCGGTGTACCTTAATTATCAATAACCTCCAACCGATAGATATTCATAATTTTATACCTCATAAAAAGTTACCTGAGCTTTAAGTCTGCATAGTGATCTAATATCAACGATCGACATTTGAATATTGACTTTGCATATTGATCTAATATCACATACAAATAGTTAGCTAATTGTAATCTAAACTTTAATTCTAAGTGATCTAATGTTATACAAACAATCTATCGGCTAAACACAAACAACTGATAGTCTGTCTTGATATACTTCCATACCTCTAGATATAGTAAGCTCAATCAATTATGCGTACTGATTTAATATTATGTACAAACGATCAACCAGCTAGCCATCTGAACTTTAATTCCACGTATTGATATCACGTACGGACGACATTACACATAGTGATATAATATCATGTAAAATCGGCACAATCAGTGACACTACTACAAAAATAACTTTTCTAGACCCCATATCTCAAACGGTTTTAGCAAAACCGATTGTATTGAAACTATCTCAGCCGGTTATAAATATCTCAGTCGGTTCAAAAAATAAACGGTTGAAATAATCATATATCTCAGTCAGTTTATAAAATAAACAGACTGAAAAATATCTTAGTCGGTTCAAAAAGAAAAACCGACTAAAATATTGTAAACATTTCAATCGGTTTTTCGCACAAAACAGACTAAGATATTTTGCCTCGGCTGACAAAACCCTATCTACCCTCCATACCGGCCTTATCCCCTTCTCCAACTAATCCCACCGCCGCCCTAAGCCTTCTCCCGGCCTCTCCCCAATCCACCCTCTCCAATCCCGTGCGCCCCTCTCTCCCTCCCCTTTGCTGCCGCCCGCCCCTCTCTCTCCCCTCCGCCACCGCCCGCCCCTCCCCTCTCCCTCTCCTCTCCACCAGTGGCCCGGCGGGATCCCCTAGATCTAGATCCACCACGGCGGCCCTTTCTCCAAGTCAAGCTCGGCGAGGACGAGGGCCCCCTCAAGCAGCAGCACAGCTGTGCGCCGGAGCACGGCGTTGAGGAGGTCTGTATGGCTCGCCCACGATGTTGGAGAAGTCGAGCGCGAGGACGGCGGCACCACCAACGGCATCAAGGGGTCGGTGATGGAGAGTGTTTTGTCCCAACCGATCAACGGCAACCCGGGCGTCAGCGTGGCGGCACCGGTGGTGTGGGCAAGAAGAGGACAAGCTGGCTCAGCGACATCGGCATCGTCGACATCCTCATCTTCGCAACATGAAGCACGGCACAGGGGAGACAACACCGAGAACAGAGAGAAAGGGGTGCACGATTAATTAGTGGATTCGTGCAGATTGAGAAGTTTCATTCTTTTTCTCTAGTTCGTGAATTTGGTTAACTCGGTGGAGAGATTTTTTGCATTTGTTGCCCATATTTGTTTTACTCAGTGAATATGTCTATACTGGCACTAATTTTCTCTGTCTGTCCATTGAAATGAAAAGTTTTCGTTTCCTTCCGAGAGTTGCATGTCTCCATCCTCAAAATGCTACTTAGTTTTGCTACTTTAGCTGGCAGTCAGCCTGGGGAGGAAGGGGGCAAACACGATGCTGCAAGGGAGGGAGGAGGAGGAAGGGGGCAGACTGGTTGATGCACGCATCGGCGATGGAGTGCTCGGTGATGATGTCGTCGTAGTCGGCTATCAAGAGAAGGCAAGATGAGCTGAAGCAAGAGATGACAGAGCTGAAGAACGATATCAAGGCTGATATGGCAGATCTCAAGGCTTCAGTCAGCAGCAAGTTTGATCAGATTCTATCCCTTCTGCAACAGAAGCCAGCTCCCTGAAGATCTTCTTCCTATCTCTTTTTAGTGTTTAGTGGCAAAGGGGGAGAGATTAGACTCAGGGGGAGAGATTAGAGAGTATATGTAAAAAAGGCTAAGGGCGAGGCTAAGAGCTGCATGTGTGTCAAGACATTATCTGTTTTAAAAAATTTGCAAATTGCTAATACATATGATGATGCTCATTGTTTGTCTTGCTCTGATACATGTGTCTTTGCCTTTTCTGATCTGATACATGAGTTGTGTTTTTTTTCTTTTGCTCTGATACATGTTGCTCTGATACATGTTGTTTGTTTTGCTCTGATACATGTGTTTAGCTCTGATACAAATATTTTGCTCTAAATTCTGTTGATTGCTCTGATATCTATTTGCTCTAATAATATCTATTCTAATGATATCTGCTCTGATAATATTTGTTTTAGGAGAGTTTATATTCGTACTCAAGCATGCTATTCCTTGTACATCTGTTGCTGAGTATTTGTTCAACATAATTGATATTCCGCTGTGCTAAAAAACTCTCCATGATTAAACAGAACTGTGCATTTGCAATAAAACTCAAAATCTCTTATGTGCACAGCTTAAGGGGGAGTAGATATTAAACTTGGTTGAATATCATACCCTTTTATACATCTAATGTTATGTTTAAAGGGGTTGCCACTAACCACCAAAAAGGGGGAGATTGAAAGTGCATCCAGTCCTAAGGAGAGTGGAATGATGATTATCTAGCCCCAAGGTTTGGTTTTGATGGTTAATGGCAACCCTCACTTGTATCTAACGTTTACAACAAGTGTGAACAGGAGTTTAGATGAACAGGTGATCGATCAAGACAACATCTAACTGATGATGAGGCCAAAAAGAGCAAGGAACCGTGAAGGTCAGAAGGGTTAGCTGAGCTAGTCTCCTGAGGCTCAGTTGCGAGGAAGCCGAGACTGTGCTCGTGGGCAAGCGAGGTGATGGTGGCTTGATGGAGTTCAAGGACCGTGACTGCAAGCTGGATAAGACCTGGAGGAGCTAGGAAGCTAGTGGATCTGCGTCAAGGGGTTTGCTGTACGTCTTCAAAGGGCTGTCATCTTCAGTTGGTAGCTTGGAACCAGTGCCAAGATTCTGAGCGAGCTGGTCAGTGGCAGTGGTGAGTCCATTGTCCTCCTGAATCAGTTTAAGGCTTGTAGTGAGCCGGCCTGTGTTGTGCTCAGGTGCTGCCTGAGGCAACCGAGTCCACCTGAGTTTAGCATCTGAGACTCAGGTGGGTAGCTCAGCCGTGGCTAGTAGGTTACCAAGTGTATGTTAGCTGAGTCTCAGATAGGTTTGTCTGGTGGCTCTTTGTCTGACGTGGCATGAGGGTAACGGCTAGCTGCCAGGGACTTTATAAATAGGGAACCTGGGGAGGTTTCGATCTTAACCTTTACATCTACCATAGCAAGCACCCTGCTGTTGCAAGAAAGAGCTCTTAGTCTCCGAGAGAGCGTTGCCTGTGTGCATCCACCGTGAGAGAGAGTTGCTTTACATCTTGAGTGCTTCAGAACTGAGAGAGTTCATGGTACTGGTTCCTCCAAGAGACTGAGAGAGCTCTTGGTGTTCGTCTGCTCCAAGACCGGGAAGTTGGAGTCGTTGGTGAGCAAGCCAAGTCTTGTGTAGCTGCCTCCAAGTGTCTGTGAAGGCGATTTGGGTCTGCCTGTCTTGCTGCGGTGAGATCAAAAGGATTCCACACAAGATAAGTGAACAAGGAAAGAGCACGGTTCAGTGCCGCCTGTGAAAGCAGCTTCCTCAACGGAGACGTACCACTTTGCATAAAGTGGGAACTTCGGTAAAATAAATCTCTGTGTCTACTTGTTCGTTTGCATGATTTGTTTTTACCTGTGCAGATATATATAGAACACTCTCTGCTGCACACAACTGAGTTTCCCACCTGAGACTCAGTTGACACACAACTGAGTTTCCCACCTGAGACTTAGTTGACACACAACTGAACTGTTTATCTGATGCACACAACTGAGTCACGCACCTGAGACTCAGTTGACACTCTCTAGTCTTTGTTTTTCCTGCATGTTGTCTGAGTTATCTGCCTGAGTGTCAGCTGCCTGTTTCAGTTGCCTGTACCTAGCTAGGATTGACCTATTTAATTTAAGTAAAGCCCATTAGACTTTAAATTTCTAGAGCCGACCTATTCACCCCCCTCTAGTCGACTCCTGAGATCCTTTCAAGGAGGTGTGGCTCCATGACGTCGCGCCGTTGAGGAGGGCCAGCTAGCAGCATTCGAGGGGTGACAATTTTTTTTAATTTTTAGTGACTATTACAGTCGGTTCCATATACTGGATCGGCTGAGGTCTAGCGACTATTACAGTCGGTTCGATATAATGGACCGGCTGAGCCTCTAGACTTTTAGAGTCGGTTCAAAAATTATTATTAGCACCCTTTGCTTACAGTCGGATCAGAAACTGACTCTAATAGCCCTTTTTAACCGGCAAAGAATGTCCTTTTTGTGGTAGTGTGATAATTTGATGTTCTTACAAATAGCATAACAATATATACCTATGTGAATTTAAAAAATAAAAATGATCAAAAACGTCGTGTAATTGCGCAGAACACCTTGCTAGTTATAAGCAGCTAGTTAGGTTAGTTTTATAAGAAAAAACGTACTGGTGCAGTGACAAACTGACAATCCTTCTACTGTAATACCAGTACTGCATTAGTGCGAATCGCTTACATCAAAATCAATCAACCAGAAGAAGGTCAAGGCATGTTTATCAAGTAGACAAAGTTCGTCTTAGCCAACAAAAGCATGAGTAGCCAGATGGAATTCATTTCAGTAGATCTGGGATTGAGTTGCTTCCGTATTATCACAAACTACACAAGTTAGCTCAAAACTTGTAGTGTTAATGGGAAATTCAGAGTGACAATGCAGCCAATGTATATAGTCATAAGGACAGGGTGGTTGATCCAATGTGCGGAAATTTAATTCTCTTCATTAACAATACTAATTGAAGTCTAAATCGCCAGACCCTGTCCCTATTTGGACTCGCTGTCGCACTGATCTTTATCTGTGCTTGAGTTCGAAGACTATGCTACATCTAAGGCATGTTTGGTTCAAAGCTATTGGTATCATAACTAATTTTAGGTAGAATATATGACTTGCCATAAAAGTGTGGCAAATAAAATTCTAGCTATAACTATGACAAAAATATATACTAAAAACTAAGATATATCTAAAATTAAACTGACAAATTATGACTTGAGAATCAAACAGCCCTTTGACTAGCAGTCTGGCGAGCTTGACTCCTGTATTGGCACCGGCATGCAGGTCGTGATCGCGAGTCAGAGAAACAGCGAATATTAAACCGCGGAAAAGACCAAAGCTTTTGACAGCAGCAGGGTTCTCCTGGACTAGTACGGCGCAAAAGATAAATCGATCGTGTGATATCAGGAAGCGATAGTGATGTCAGGTGAGCGATGGCGATCATCAGTTACATTGCGAAGGACAGACAAAGCTAGGCGCGTAGCCTCGGAGGGCATGGATCCATTTAATCTATACATGGGCCCGTGCATGGCTCCCTGAAACGGAGGCGACAGCGAGCACTTGCTGAGAGGGGACACGGATAATTCACATCTTTTGCCTCTTTTTCTCACGCATCGTCGCATCATGGATCGGCCATTGACGTAAAGAGTCAAAGAAGGAAGAGAAAAGACAGTCCGAAGAATAGGAACGTCAATCCGGCCGACGACAGGAAAGACGCCTCCTCATCTCGTTTAGTCCTGTGTTCTCAACCTGCACTGGCAGCGCTGCACGTCCTTGTGTCAATTACCAATTTCTTTCTATTAAAGATTTTATTGCTCTCTCGGTCTTTACATTAAACGGATGCACGCAGTTGGAATAACAGTGATCTCAGCTCGGTTAACCAGGTGGAGAGAAATCTCGGAAGCATCGGCAGTTTTCAGCACTTAGCTATACGTTGCTAACTAGTCCGTACTGAAATCCGTTTAACCACAAATCTCTGCCTGATTATACGAAAATGTTTGTGCTGTGGGCCTCATAATATTTCTCGTGTCATCGCTGTCGCCTTTCTGAGAGTACCAAACGTGTAGAGCTAAATGGTGGAATATTTGCCTGTTGCTTCATGTGTTGTCACGTTTGGCGATGAAAGGAACCAGCGGCGGATTACACATATATCCATCTGCATGGCTACTGGATAATCATGATGGCATAAAGCAGAAATATCGTGCATTTGATGGAACTGTTGATTTGTCTGGTGTATGGACGCAATTCCTCTTCGGTTCTTCAATAAATGTGTGGTGCTACGGTACTCTGGTTGGTTCTGTACTAGCCAATCCATACAAAAGGGATGGCGTAGGCTCAACTGGGCAACGTACCGGGCTATGTAGCCAACGAGTAGTGGGAACCGACGAGTAGTACAATATTAGTAGCATTTTAGTGTACATAGTACCGCACAGGGGTGGTGCCAGGAAATCAGGAATTAAACATAAGGGGGCTGAACTAAAGAAATATGTCAACTAAGAATATTGCGCGTGATTTTAATGTCTTCTCCTGTGGCGCTTGCCCGAATTGAACGATAGTTAAACAATCGTGAAAAGCTAGTCTGATCAACGTATAGATATGCACTAACATTTGGCGCATATTTGACGCATTTGTATCTTCATCTCATATGCACCAGCATCCGGTTCCTAAGAAAAAACCCTGAGCCGTTGGCGAACGGACAAGGATAAGGATTAGAACTCCTGCTGGATATTCATAAATTGTTCGGTAGAAATAGAGAAGAATAGCAGATAGTGTCATAGTGCAGTGAAACGAGAGGTCTGTTTCACGTGCAGAGTTTAAGACGAAGTGTGGACTGTAGCCGCTGTAGGCTGTAGCATTGGTCCCTGTCCTGAGACCAGATTTTCCATGGAACTTTTTTAGCTGTTGTAGGACATAGAATTGTAATCTCTTTAATTTCACTTGTGTTTGCGAGAATTTCTTTTTCTGAAGCAAAAGGTAGAGCCTTCTCTACCTTCTATTCATTCAAATTTAAAATGAACGGTTACATGTGCCCAGAGCAGGCCTGGGCAGAGTCTGAAAGTTGCTTTTCTAAGCAAAGGGAAGAACACACAGATAAAGAAGGGCAGAAAAACCCCGAAAATCAGGCGCTAAAATGTCTGTCTGTTAAGGGAGATATGCAGCCCAGCTGAGAGTTAAATTAATTCGGTTAAAACCATTTAACTCCTCTAACCAAAAATTAAACTAAGCCAGAAAAAGGTGAAATAACATAACCTAGTACAACCAACTCTTATTAATTCGTTTTTTATCACTAGCCCTTATTTTAGCCAAACAATAATTTAGGTTAATCTGATTAGCTGATAAACAAAAAATTAGAGTCTGACTAATCTAACCAGGTTAAGATTAATTAACTTAGTTAACTTAATGTCGAAGGAGTCTGGGCGTCAATCTGCGTTTGCTGACGCCATTTAGCTCGGGTGGCTGTTTGCGATATGTGATGGGTAAGGACCCGAGTGAATTGATTAATACGAAGCGATGCATTATGGTATGAAAACTAATATTATGTGTGCGTCTTAACAGAGTTCAGTACTGAAATCATATCCACAGAGAAACATCACGAGAAGTTAATCAGCCTCCAGCCACTACAAACAGGTTCCACGGGTTCGAAAAACTACGAAACAGCTTTTGCCACAAATTCGCCCACCTAAAATAAATCCTGCAATGAACACTTGTGGTACTTGGATTCCTCCCTATCGCACATAATTACAGCCATGAGCCAACGCATGTTCAAATACATTCCTTCCCTTTTAATCCTATGGAAAAATTCAGATAGTTTACAACAAATATACAAACAAACTGAAGAATCGGAACACCAGGATATTCAAGTGTTGTATGATGTATGCATAAAAAACCAAGCATCGCATCGACAAGTTTCAGAGCTCTGAATTAACATAAATACGTATGGCGTTGTCGCGTTAGCGTGCCATGGAGAGCGACCCGTCCTTCATGAGGCTGTTGCTCAGAGTCTTGAACCGCTCCCTCGAGTACTGGCGCGACGCTTTCCTCCAGTCCGTCCCGGATTTCATCATCGTGACGAACTCGTCGAAGCTGATCCGACCATCCTGCCATCAGCAACCTCACGGATTCAGAACTTCAGATTTGCACACAAGTTGTATGTTCATACTCAGATTCGGAGTGTATATACTTCACCGATCGATGCAATGCACGTACGTACCTTGTCCGTGTCGACTTCCTGCAGGACGTGGTCGACCACGGCGTCGTCGGCCTGGCCGGAGTCGTCGGCGAGCGCGTCGGCGAGCTCGGCGCGGTCGATGTAGCCGCTGCTGTCCTTGTCGAAGAAGAGGAACGCAGTGCGGAGGTGCTCGTCGTTGGAGAGCCGCTGCAGGTGGATGGTGATGGCCACGAACTCGCCGTAGTCCAGGTACCCGTCGCCGTCCACATCGGCCTGCACGCGGCCGGAGCCCGGAGCATACAAATCAGGTGGATGGCGTAGCCGGAGAAATCGATTGAAACGATAGTGAGAAGAGACGCTTACGGCCTCCATGAGCAGCTCCATCTCGGGCTCGGCGAGCTTGGATCCGACCTTGGCGAGGCCGGCCTTGAGCTCGTGGAGCGTGACCCGGCCGTTGTTGCCGGTGTCCATGAGCGCGAACATGTCCTTGATGACCTCCACCTCCTCCGCGGAGAGGTGCTCCGCGATCACCCGCATCGCCTTCTTCTTGAACCTGTTCATCACCGAGAACTGCTTCAGCCTCGCCCTCACGATGTCCCCCAGCGGCACGTTCGGCGCCTTCTTCGCGTTCTGCAGCCATGGGTGCTCTGCAAAAAGATTTCCACCGAAAGATGTCAGATCAACGACCCAACAATTAAACGCCATGCAGATTTGACGCAAGAACATGTGTGTAGCAGTACCGAGGACTTGGCGGGCGGTAAGGCGCTTCTTGGGGTTCATCTCCAGCATCTGCCTGACGAGGCTCTTGGCGCTGTCGGATATCCGCGGCCATGGCTCGCGCTCGAAGTCCACGGCGCCCCGCAGGATCGAGCGCGCCACGCCCTGCTCCGTCTCTGCGTGCAATCAAACCATGCTGATGCCTGTGTTCGTGTGCGTGGGAAGGGAAAGGGGAAAGGAGCAGCGAGCTGACCGGCCCAGAATGGCGGCACGCCGCAGAGGAGGATGTAGAGGATGACGCCGGCGCTCCAGATGTCCACCTCGGGGCCGTAGTTCCGCCGGAGCACCTCCGGGGCCATGTAGTACGGGCTGCCCACGATCTCCGTGAACCTCTCACCTGTTCATTTTTACTCAGTTAATTAGCTCGTAGAATCTACCATTGATTAACGACGTACTCTAGTTAACAACATTAGTTTGTTGTACAGCTACATACCGATCGAAGAATGTATGTATGTACGTACGGTGAGAAAAGGAAAAGAAGAAAGGAAAATTTCGTTTTCTTGAAGTAGGAATGGAAATTCAGACATGGGCCGGGTGAGAATTCTAGGCCTTCCCTTGGCACTTGTAACTGGGCTGGCCTGGCTGAGAAGCATGGCCGCAATACTGTAAATGAAGAAAGAAATTGTCTTCGGATTTAGATCAGCAAAATTTCATCTAAATTTGTGTTGACTTTTTCTTTTTTTGACTCAGTATGGATTGAAGAGGCTGACCTGGATCATGCAATCTGTGGATGCAATCACGTACTGCGAACTATTCACTCAACCTATAACTATAAGCTGGGTTGACGAAAGTATCGACGTACTGGCGACCAAGTAACATTGCTTCCAAGCAGCCGGAATGGAAACGTAAGCCAGCCGCAACGGGTACGTACCGAAATGCATGAGCTTTCACTCGGCCTGACTTGTTCTCTGTAATGCCTTCCTCGTGCTATAGCGTTTCTAGTTTGGGGGACCTCTTTTGGGTTTTAAACCCTCCGATTGGGAGCTTAATTAGTACTAATAGAAGATTAAGCTGCATAATCTAGTCCCATCAATTTTTGTGCGGACAATCCAGGATAGTTTTAATGCTTTAATGCTTTAATTTGGCATTGTTTTGCTTTTCAAACAGTAAATAGAAAATTGCGTTGTTTCCAGGGGGAGCTCGATCACGTGCTCCTGTCGGAAATGCATGATAGAATATTCCGAAAATTCTGAAAAAATTTGTGGACGCAAATACATAATGCATGATTAAATCATGAATCTTTTTTTTTCTCTATAACAGCTACGAATTTGAGAATTAAATTATTACATCTACTATTCATGTACTTTTCTGAAATTTCCGGATATTCTATCCTGCACAAATTGCAGGGGTAAGCGAGCTCCCCTGGACACAAAACGCCCGTTTAAACTATCTACCTTCGATCATTTTTGGGAACATAAAAGTAGGTTTTGCAATTAATGACATAAACACTTTCACTAACCACACAACAATTCAAAGAGTACAAACCTAAAACAATTAAGCCTTGGATTTTAGTTTAGCATCGCTGTAGTTTATAATCCGCGATTGCTTGCTAACGCTCTTTGCTTTAGATGAATCGTTGAACAAATAAAATGGAAGGAGGAAGACATAAATTATACAAGCAAGCAAGCTTCCGGACAAGCAAAGCAAGGCAAGGCAAGCAAAGTGACCTGGTCGGAAGAAGACGGAGAGGCCGAAGTCGATGGCCTTGAGCTGCGCATCCTCGCTCTTGCCGGCGTAGAGGAAGTTCTCCGGCTTGAGGTCCCGGTGCATCACCCCGTGCGCGTGGCACGCCCGCACCACCTCCGCCACCGTCCTCGCCGCCGCCGCCGCCGCACGCTCCGTGTACCTCCCGCGCGCCACGATCCGGTCGAACAGCTCCCCGCCGTCGCAGAGTTCCATCACCAGGTGCACCGCCTCATCGTCCTCGTAGGCTGCCCGCAGCCGCACCAGCGCCGGGTGGTCCGGCAGCGACGCCATGATAGCCACCTCCCGCCGCACATCCGCCACGTCCACGGCGGTGCGGAGGCGCGCCTTGGGGATGGACTTGCACGCCAGCCGCTCATGCGTGGCGCGGTCCGTGGCGAGGTGCGTCACGCCGAACTCGCCCCGGCCCAGCTCGCGCCCTAGGTAGTACTTGTCCGTGACGCGCAGCCGCGGGTGGTGCGGCACCACGCCATCCAGCACGCGCACCGCCGCGGCCGCCGCCGCCGCGCGCCGGCCGGTGGACGACGGCTGCGCATGCGCCGCCGCGTACGGGTTGGGTTTGGCCTTGGGCCTGGCCCTGGGTTTGGGGTTCGCCCTGCTGGGTCTGGGGCTTGGTTCTTGGCTGTCGCTTTGGCTCGGAGGCGTCGCCGCCGGCTTTCTCCTTGCCTGTGTTGGTGCTGGTGCTGCTCCCGCTTCGGCCTGTGGCTGCGGCGAGGTGGTGCAGCAGAACAAGCACGTGTTGGTGTTGCCCATGGGACCTCACCTCACCTCTCCTAGAAGCTTCTGGATGCCTTCACACCTCCCTCTCTGCTGCCTTCTCGCTTCTTCTCTAGCTAGCTAGACGGTAACACTAATACGTAGTTGGCGTAGTGCTGCATGCAGCATGGTATAGTGCAGCTAGCTGCAGCTCTCTCTGCGTCTGCGGTTGCTCTGATCAAAGAATTAAGGCCATGTCAGGAGAAGAAAATGTCGGGGAGAGAATGGAAGGGGTCCATGCGTGTACATGTACTCCAAAGCACGGCAGCGAGAGGGATGAGAAAAAGGAAGGGATCAATTCCTAGAGCTGTTAAATGAATCTCTACTAGTTCGATAAACAAATCGGAGTGATCGAGACGGAGAGGGAAAGAGAAACGGGAGGAAGCTTTGCTTCATGCTTACGTTCTTCTGACGGACGGATGGATATATCGAAAAGGCGTGAGGGAACAGGACCGCTCCGTGGTTTTCTTTTTCCGAAGGCGTGAACAGCTTTCCAACGATGCAGTGTTTTTTTTTCCTCTTCCCTTTTGCAGTCTCCATTTCTCTGCTACTGCTGCGTATGCGTGTATTTAGGGCTCAAAACACCATGACAACTTCTTGCATTGATCCGATGAGGTTGTCTGCCTCGCTGTCGCTGGTTGTTCCCTGTCTGCTGTCGCTCAACTGCAAACTCATCTGCCTTCCAGCACGAGATTACAGAATGACCACCATTAAGGTGCGAGAGTGAAGGATGCTGCCCGAAAACTATAGCAAATGAACTTGGGACTTGATGCTGTCGTCTCTCTATTTTTGAGTAAGCATAACTTAATGATACCTTATAATACTTTGTCATGATTTTAGGCCTTTTTTTTTACAAAACCACAAATTATAGTTTAATTTTTCACAAATAATCTAAAGCGACCATTTCAGCGCATTTAATAGCAAATCTGACATAACGGCTTACTCGTTAGCATCTACACGAACTCTCATGTGCAATCTTATGCTGAGGTGGAAGTAGGCCTCATCCCTAAGCGTTACCATCTTCTCTTTCTCCTTTCTCTTCTCCTTCCTCCCGCCTCTTTCCCTGTTTCTCCAATCTTCAAGATCATTGTCGCCTCCATGTCATCTTCACCAAAATTGTGCATCTGCTCCGATGCTTCACCAGCCGTCCCAACGGCATTACCCACCTCCAGCGTGCCGGCGTCGACGTGACCATCACCATGCTAGCCAAAAAATATCGCTGACATCCCCTGCCTCCTCCTCTTGACGCCCTTGCACATCATCGTCGGGAGCTCCTCTGCCACCTTAGTGTTCGCGTAGTCAAAAAGGTCAGAGTACAAGGTGCCGCTAGGCTGTCGGGACAGCCCCAACTTCACGACGCCATAGGATGTCTTGAAAAACCTCCCGACGCCCAACTCCAACATCCCGACACTCCTCATCGTCCTACGCAAGATCAATATCGACACCACCAACCTCAGGACGCTCTTCGACGGGCGCACTATCAATTTTGTGCACTGCACCTCCCGTGGCAAGACCCCAAGATGAACCCTCCCTTCGTCGGTCGGCTCAAGTAGACCTGCTTGGCCAAGGGCATCGACTAAAGGATGTTGCTCGACATTAGGATGCCCACCGACAATTACGCCTTCCCTCCTCTGGCTTGCTAGAATTTTGCGTTCTTCCTCGACTTCAACCGGCCATCCCCACGCTTCGATCTTCGTCATCGATGAGTTCTAACGCAATTTCTTCTGACTGCACGACCTCCTTCGCCTCCTTGCTTTTCCCCCTCAATTAACGCATGATTCAACGACCGGAGCTCATCTCCCACGTGAGATCGACACCAGCGCTGCCTATGCGTGCCGTTGGCGAGGTACAGTTCTCCCCTGTCCTAAGCGACTTCACCATCATCTTCCCCATGATGTCTCGTGTCCATTTTCGTCATCTCCCGCTCCCTCTCGATTTCTCTCCCGCTTCATCCATTTCTTTGTCGCACGAGGAGAGAAAAAGAGACAACCTTTTTCTTTGCCGTACTATGAGAGAAAGAGAGACATGAGGAAGGAGAAGAGAAGAGGGAGAGGCTGACCGGTTTAGCCTATGTCCAGTTCAACATAGTGTCCATGTAAACGCTGATATATAGGCTATATATGTCAGATTTATTGTTAAGAGAGAAAAATGAGTAAGTTTAGGTGCATTGTGTACATGTTAGCTCAAAAGTTGTAATTTTATTTAAAAAAATTCTAAAAGATGTTATAATGTGAAGTTGTGATTTGAAATAGCTTTCTGTTTTATTTTTTAAAACTGGTGCAAACAGAACTCTCACATTTGCCACGCTGACACCTTTGATATGCTCCCGGGATTATCTTGATAGTTGATACGTGGTACATGCTCACGGCTATAGATGGCTAGTTATGGTCAGGTTCATGGACGTGAGGACACGCGTGTTGGTGTCATATCGGGACAAGAAGCGTGGACAAGCTGACAAGCATCTGTAAGTCATTGTTCTTCTCTTCGTTGTACTCCGGATTACCAATTCAGATGATGACAAGGCAGTCTCTCAACTTCTGACATCTCGGTCATTGAACACGTGAGCCACTGAATCTCCATCGGATTATTAAAAAAAGAAAAATACAAAAACAAATTTTAGACCTGATCAAAAAATAAAAAAGTGAATACCGAGACTAATGAGATGGCTAACCTCGGTTGAGTGGGATTTAAGAATGCCTCGACCAAACTAGGAATTTTGTATGAATCCAAAATACCCAACGCATATATAAGGTAAGGTGACAAAGGAGATTTGTTCCCGTGCCAAAAAGAAAGAAAGCACAGAACTAGAGCCCAATATTATCGGTAGAAGCAATTAGGTAAGGCAGTTGATGAATAAGCAAAATGCTACTAGTATCTTTCATGGACCACGACATGGGGGCGCTGGAGTGGACTAATAATATCAGCACGAAGGAACGGAGACAGACACTGTGCAAGCTAGAAAGGAGGGCGCTTTTACGCTTTGCCGTTTTCGCTGTGGGGCTTAAGGAGAAGTAATCGCGGTTTGCGAGGATTAAACAACGGGAAAGCAGCGGTCAAACAGCCTAACATGCAGCGCCATGATTACGACATGAAGCGACGTGCAGCAGGGCAAAATGATGGAATCCAGCGATCCATGATTTTGTTCAATTCCAAAGCAAGAACCCGACCAATTGCTATGTGCTCCTAGCCTCTTTTTTTTTCTTCACCTTATCCGGCCTATCAAGTGCTCCTAGCCTAGTTTTACCGAGACAACGTAGTAATGTCAATCAATGTGGTAACGCGGGGCAGGATAAGAAGCGGTCGGTCAGGTGAGAGCTGGAATAACCACTGTCCATGTCCATATTCGCTCAGCAAACTGCTCAGCAGAGCTTGGTACGTGTTCTCAGAACACAAGAAACCAGATTTGTTCTCTAGGTCAGCTGTCTGATTAAGTCCTACCAGACATTTCCTAACACTAAACAAACCAGGCAGGACGATGACCACGCGTAAACAAAAACATTTGGTTAGTGCCGTAATACTGGCGGTCATAGAAAACTTAACCGCGTCTCAGAAATCTCAGCTACAGTCACACCTTTACACCTGGCCTGTGCGGAATCGTGGATCGTAGAAGACAAAGGGAAGAATGCAGCTCTCGGCCAGCATTATCTCCACAAACAGAAGGCAGGAAACATTAGAAAACGACAATGCGACACACTTTGTAGACATACACTTTGTAGACATCTAAGCTTGTTACAACTTTACCAGGCACAGGACGTGTCATCCTGCAGACAACCACCTGAAATTACTAAAGATTACGCAAATCAAATGTTGCCAAATACTGAAGCAACAAAATCAACAGACAATATGCAGACAACACACGCGCACCACGAAAACAGATAGGGCAATATCAACACATTGAGGAATATGACCTGAAGCTACTTTCCCACAGTATTCCACATTATCGACCAACCATATGCAGTCATTTAAGTGACAAAATAACTCACAGATGGGGTGAATTGAGACATGATAACAGGCTAAGTTACTTCTATAATAACAAAATGGCTCCCACAGACTCGATATGCTCTTTCCTCGCATAACACCACAAGCAAAATAATTAGGAAGCTAAGCGTTTGCGTCTAGCTCAACCCTCCCACCTGCCTGTGGGCCTCCTCCCTGGTTGTTGTAAAAAGAATTGCCACCAGAGCGACCACCCCTGCCTCTGTTGTTGAAGTTTCTCTGCTGGTAGTATCCATTATCGTTGTAGTACCCGCCTCCGCCACCCCGGCCATTCTGGTACCCACCACCACCTCCCTGGTATCCACCGCCACCTCCCCGGCCATTCTGGTATCCACCACCCATACCCTGGCCCCCACGTCCACCACGGCCATTAGAATAGCCCCTCCTGCCAACACCACGACCACCACCTCGCTGGTTCTGGTAAGATCGTCGAGGGTTGTGGAACTGTTGGTCTTTTGGCTCTGCATTCCTCTGATCTTGTTCCTCCACATCTTCAAATTTCTCCTGCTCTGCCTCAGCTGAGGTATATTCCTCCAGAGGGTTCACCTGAGCTTCATTCTGAAATTGTTAAGTTAGTATGTACGCCGGAAACATATTACATATACAGAATATTCAGCAGGTCATTGGTCAATACCACATTTTGACCATCAACTGCATCAGACTGATGATCAGTGTAGACTTCCGTAGCCTGTGAATCTTCTTTCTCATCCTGTCAACGATTATACATATCAACAATAAGGTCAATATGCAAGGCAAAGGACTAATCAAATAAAATCACCAAGTCACTTCTATATGTACAGAACAAATTAATCACGTCATTTTGTTTAGAACTTTACATGTTCAATTGCCTCAAACTATCTGATCTGCGTCACTGTAACCAACCCATTAATCATTTCTCCTTTCAGAGGTCAATAAACAAAATACTTATCACCCTCTATATGCTGGAAACTAGACATCTATTTCACTATGCAAAATGCCTCACATGATTAAAATACAGTGTGCTAATTTAATTTAAAAATTGATTGCAGCCACTGGTAATTTTGAACTGCATATACTTTGCTCAGTCCATCCAAACAGAAACCAAAACATTCCAAGCTTTCGAATACACTTCTAGATGTTACAAATATCACAGAAATGGATCAACAAGCCAAATAGACAACTAAACAAACGACTAAGCAAAATAATTCTTCTGGCAAAGGATCTGATTTCAACCTCATTAGCAGAAACACTCAAAAGAAAGATCCTGACAGTTTCAAAACGCTCGAGTTTACAGCGAGCCAAAAATTTGACACTCAATCATTCAGCTGACTGCGTGGAGGATATGGAAATGGCAACTACCTGCCATATCGCGCATTGTGGAAATAATCAAGGCAGAGGCTAGAGACTGGGAGACTGCAGGTGCTGCCGGCATAGTTGCTTCTGCCAGCTGGGGGACATGCCTTGAAAGAGTTGGGTTGTAATGTACATGGGGCTTGGCCAAGATCCTAGGCTTGTACTATAACTTTTCTGATCTATCAATGCATTTTCTCAAGAGAAAAATGACACTTCTTATTTGGGTAGTGTCACGTAGTATCGGGTTAGGTGCACATTTAAAGCCATGATTCTGGTCATATAAAAACAAGAAAGTGGTGTTTTGCTTTTCAGGACAAGATTTAGTGGCTAGTTACTTGGTTCCTACTAAAATAGGCTTCTGACTATGAGATTCTATTGCTGCAGTTTGGTTTCCCAGCAAAATTCACTGTTTTGCTTGAGATGGATTTACTTAGTTTGGAAATGAATCTACAGAGAACCTCTCATCCAAAATTCAGCTAAATGGCTGCCGAGGTTTGAGTCGAGTGACAAGAGGTTAAAGTCAGGGTCCAGTCAGTTAAGGAGCAAGGGTCTATTGAGTTAGGAATCAAAGTTTGGGTTGTAATCTAAATAACAATTACATTTCCTTTCTCTTCTCTTATGATCTACCTACACCGGCTACCACGGTACCAGCACAGGCATGGCTCACAGCCACCAGCGAAGCCACCAGCGAATTACACCTACAACCTTCAGATCCTAACAAGAAGTGTGTGTCACGACAAATAAATTTAGAGGATAGTGCTGTTATTAGTATGTTCATAAAATGCAACTTGAAGGTCATTCATCATAATAAAAGTTAATAGTTTTTTTTTCTCAGCTTTGTAAATGCATTTCTCTTTCCATGCTTCCCCCACCCCATTGATTTATCATAGATATGGAGGTATGTCTGAAACTAGTTGTACAAGTTAATACAATCAAAGCTGAAAATGCAAAGTAATCAACCCATGTCTAGTATGTGTAGATCTGAACTATTAAACCAAAGAAATAGTGATCCTACCAAAGGTGTTGTGCTGCTGTCTAGCTTGTATCCTAACATTCATAAAACAGTAAAGTAGAGATGGGCATGGCCATGGTATGGAGAACTTTTAGCTACCAAAAGTTTCACGAGATGTTCTTTGATGCTCTTGGCCGTAAAGACTAGGAGCTTGCAGCAAAACAAAGAGTAAGTCAAAACCTTTTTCCTCAGTACAGAGAATAAAGTAGATAAACTCAGATTAAGGGAGCTAATAAAAGGACTATTAAGGAGTTACAGTTATGCAAAAGAAAATTTGCACCTAAGAAAAGAGATCCTGCAACGGTATCAACTACACACCTAGGCTGCTGAAGGACATACATTACCATGACATCAAAGAATGTTAAAGGTTAGCATCATACACTAAAATTAATATTGGCCGTAAATCATAACCATAAAGTAGATATGCCAACATGTGAAGTAAGAAAGTATAAATCTAGTTACATGTGTTAAACTAACATAGTATAACTTCTGAATAACTAAAAGTATATCAACCATGAACCAAAAAGATGTAGTAAAGACCAAATTCGGATAAAATGCACTTATTGAGTTCAACATAAACAGATAAACCATTTGAGGGTCGTGCCGATTAAAATAATAACATTAGCAAGACATAATTTATCATAAAATATACTACAAAACACAGTTACTGCATTGCAAACTGCGAAGGCGCATTGGTTTCCACATAGCAGCAATGTACAAGATGCAAAAACCATTAGCCAAACTCAGTTCATATTTTCTTATCCTACCACCAAATAGTGGTGATAATACACCCAGAATCATACAAAGATCACAGTTCAATGCAAGCAAATCGACAATAAGTAAAAGAGACAGTGTTTTTCCCCCAGAAAAACAATGTACAGGTACTATATGTTCTTATATGCGCAATGTTCCTCACCATCTATATGAAACAGCATGTGCAAATTATCTAACCCCACCAGCTTTCGATAATCCACGACCAAAATGGGGTACCTTACAATTTTTACCCCAGATGAAGTAATTCTTCGCAATTTATCATTAATACTGAATCAGCACAAATAAGACAGAAATTGTAAAACCGGCAGCAGCACTAGCAATAATGATAATAATACAACTGTACTACAGCAATTTAATGGTCGACACACGTCGCAATAAAGTTAACAGGACAACAATCACTTGGCCATGCTAAGCAAAAAATATATTACAACAAAAGAAAACTTGTCATTTCACCTTGTGACCTTCAGCAGCTAGGTTCTCTTCCACTGCTGGCGCCTCTGGTGACACAGCCATGCTCTCCTTCGTCTGCACACCTCCAGCTCCATAACTCCCAGCCGCAGCCGCCATATCCACTGGTGACTTCATCTCTGGCTGCGCTGTGTAGTAGTCTGATGCCATGATCCTGTCCAGCTTAGCCCTCACCGCAGCATCTACAGCCAAAGAGAGACATAATAAACATGTCAATCAACTATCGCCTCAAATCAAACCAGATTCGAAATCCCATATCAATTCTCACATGTAACAGAGGAGTCAGGGTGGATCGGCTCATCAGCACGACCTAGCCATAGGCGCGCATGGTGGGCACAGGCCTGGAGCGCGTCGCGGTGGGAGACACCCGCCGCGGCAGCAGGGCGAGCCGCAGCAAGGGCGGCCAGAGCAGACACGGCGTCTAGGTCGTTCTCCACGAGCAGGTCCGCCGCATCATCCGTGACGTAGTCATAGGTGATGCAGCAGCTCCGCTCGTGCGTGCGCGCGACCATCGTGGCGACGAACTCGCTCTGCGGCTTGACGTCAAAGAGTGAGCCGAAGTAGACGAGCGCGAGGAGGTCCTGGATGGATGAATCGGAGTCAGAGGAGGAGGTGGCTGCGGCCTGGGTGGCGGAGGGGGCGGGGTGGGTGGAGAGCTCCTCGGCGAGGGCGCAGGAGAGCGGCGCGCGGAGGCGCTCGAGCTCGTCGATGAGTGCGGCCACGACGGGTTTGGAGCGCAGCACCTCCTTCTGCTCTTGGTTAAGCGTCTTGCCGGCGGCGACCGACTCCTCCATCTGCAGGATGCGGTTCTGCTTCTTCCGCAGCGCGCGGAGACGCTTCGACACCACGCAGAGCACTGGCCCGTCGTTGGCCTCGGACGCTGCCGCCGCCGCCGCGGCCACGGAGCCGGAGGCGGAGGCGGTGGGGGAGGCGGCCATGGCGTGAGGCTAGGGTTTTAGGGGCGATTTGGGAGCCTTTGGGGATTTGGGCTTGGGAAGTCAGGGCGGCGAAGGTAGGAGGGGCGTGGGAGCGTGGGATTTAAGGGGCCGGGAGGGAGACGAGCGGGTAGGGCAATCGGATGATCCGGCGGACCGGATGTTCTCGCACGCATCGCAAAGCATTGATCCTCTTTTGGGGCTGCTCTGGTTACCACCTTGCATGTTGCGCTGCTTGGACCTGGGCTGATCTATTTCCCTTTTTGAAAGATAAGCCTCTGATTTTTCACATTAAAAGTGTTACAGGCTACGGATAAAAGGAAAATAGAAAACTCTATGCATAAACCTACCGATCTGTCCAATTACGTTAGTTTTCACTAGAGCTGTCCATCGCATGTGATCAAATCTAGCGTTATCTACGTTGTTTATATAAAGACCCCATAACCCTACTGCATGTCGTTGTATCTCTCCTTAAATTGCTGTCGTTGCCGCTGGTCTGAGCCTAATTGCCGCCGGACGTTGTCGCGTCGACACTAGGCTCCTCGACGCCGTCCCGTCCCTACGCTGTGTTGTTGTCGTCAGTGTAGGCCTCAACCACGCCGACCTTGCCGCCATCGCCCCGGGAATCGAGCGCTGGCGTTGTGCCGCCGCCGTCCTCCATGCCATCCTCGATGTCTTCGTGGGCAGCACACAGGCAAAGGCACGGGCGCCTGACGAAGACGGCGAAGACAATGCCGCCAGCACCAGCTGCTGCATACCACGAACAGCGGCAAGCGGCTCCATGGCGCCAAGGCAGGATGGTGGCGTTGGCGCCCGAGACGGCATCATCGCTGACACCGGCTATGCCACTCCGACATCAATCGTGAGAGTGCTGCGGCCGGCCATGATGTGCCCTCCAGCGCCGTGGAAGTCGATGCCGGTGAAGAGGAAGCACCACGGACGCCTGTCGATGGCCGCGTTGCCACGGCGGTTCTTCTTCCCAGTCCCGCATGACTTGGCCACCGTGTTCGTGGCACACGTCGCGGCGTCTCGCCCGGGAAAACAAATTATTGTTATGTAGGAAAAAAATAAACTATTTATAAAATTAGATGTTTCTATCGCACGAAAATTATTTCCATTGTACAATACCATTGTTGTTGCATTGGTTCAACAAGTTTGTTGCATGGTTTTAACTGTATGTTTTTGTATCACGACAAATATGTTTCCACGGACGTCCAATCTGGCCAATCCAACCGTACATTGAACCAATTAAATCCGGAGTATGTTTCTTGAAATTCCGGAATTAGTTTCCTTAAAAATCGGATCTACATCGTGTGTTGCATATTGTTGTTGCATGGCAACATGTTTGTTACCTATGTTTTGACTATATGTTTCCGTATTACGATAACAATGTTTCTATGGATGTCCGATCTGGCCAATCCAACTCTTTATTGGACCAACTAAATCTGGAGTTTGTTTCCTGAAATTTCATGATTGGTTTTCCTAAAAACCGGATCTATGTCGTGTGTTGCATGCATGTCGTTGTTGCATTGGTTCAACAAGTTTGTTGCATATATTTTAACTATATGTTTCTGTATCATGACAATAATATTTCCACGAACATTTGATCTGGCCAATCCAATGGTCCATTGAACCAACATCCGACGGCTACAAAGTATGCTGATTTTAAATCAGTATCAGCATACTAATTTGTAGCAGCTCCTAGATAAAATTACAATGTTCGCATCCAAAATGGCAAAGGCTCGTAGTAGTTGATCTCCTCGCACCCTGTTGAGTGAACTTATCTAGGATCAAATTTATTGACGGCGTAGACGCCTTTAGTGCTCGAGGAAGTATGTCACCTTGTCGAGAGACGTGGTGGGCAAAAATCTAAGAAGCATAGTTGGACGGGAGGCGTTGCTTCCACACAAAGATCGTCGTGCACCTAAAAAAGATATATTTGATTAAATACTACGTCTTAATTTAGAGTTTGATAAAATACCTATGTGTTGTTGACATATGGTTTTAGACCACACATTTTAGTGATAGATTTTATCAAATGCTAAAATAAGACATGGTATTATATTAAAAAGATTTAGTAAAACTAGGATAGGAACTTGGGTCTCCGAAGAGAGAGAGAGAGAGAGAGAGAGAGAGAGAGAGAGAGAGAGATCAAAGAAGACATAGAAAGTTGCTTGTAAGTGGATACTGTCGCAACCCGCTTCGAAAATGACCTTGGTGAGTAGCAAAGCCCTTCAGCCAACAGACCAACACCAAAGCTAGACAATTAGGCCTCCTAGCGGGGAGGTTGAACCAGACAGCTCAATCGGCACGCTTGATGTTGAGGACTAACCAAGGGACAAAAGTCACACACCAAGGGAACAAAAGAAAGGGAAAAAGGCCTTGCATGAAGGGAATCACACGCAGATTCAATGTGGAGTAGGCCTCCGGTGGAAAAGGTACTCCAGACTATCGGCAACCCTTTAGTTCTGAGGCTGGGAATTACTGAGCTACTCCACCTACCGGAAGAAGGGCCAGAGTTCAGCTTGGCGAGGGGAAAAACCAAACCTAGATGAAGAGATCTACGTATTATTTAAGCATATCTTAGGTTGCGTTGTGTAGCGATGGCGCTATAAGTGCGAGCCTTTTGACATGGGAACTCTCGCTAGGATAAACTACAGGTGTCGACGCCCCTCTCTCCTTTATCCGGTTGGCAAGGTTGCTGGATTTGGGAGGACGAGGCCTTCCGACCGAAAGAGCATAGTGGTTATAGAGACAGAGAGATAACGATGGGGACTTTTTCTTTAACCACTGGTACAATCATATCTATACGTACATCACTTGTTGGTCCTTAAATTTCTCAAATTAATGTACAAGGATCAATAACAAGAATATGTATACGTAGGTTTTTTGGTATGTATTCATATTCTATGAACTCTATGATATTACCTAACTAGTAATCATACACGTATAACGCACTTCTTGAGTAACATGATTTAAACGTCAATCATAGTTTCCTATTTATATATACGTTCTACCAATAATGATGTTCAAGTGGCTAAAAGAACTTACAATAGAGATGGTACAAAAAGAAAGTGGACACCATTATTTCTATAAAATACTAAATTATGAATATATATTGTCAAAAAAATAACATCGAATATAACCAATGACACAATACAAATGCTTCTCGCCCAATCTATCTTCCAGATCGCGGATTGTCCTGGACTGCGGCGGCAAGAGGATACACCGTTGATGTCGAGGTTGGCGAGCAGCGCATCGATCTCGTCAACATGGCGCAACTTTCGTTGCCACGTGAGCTGCTTCGGCTGGCGGTGGTGGTGGGGCCATGTAAGGAGGAGGAGATCACTGCCGCCGGCAGCTTCGCGCCCTCTTTCGACGCAGCTACGTGCGCGAGGTGGAGGTCTGCGCGGAGGAGGCCGGTGTAGAGGAGGAGGCGGCAAAGATCATCAGGTGGCAGGGGGAGGTCGCGTGGTCTTCGATGGCGCCCGGCGTCGGACGGTCGTGGCAGGGTGACACTTGGCGGTGGCAGGTGCTGACAGCGGGAGGAAATGGGGCAACAACGGTGCAAAAAGGGCAGCAGCGGAAGGAGATGGTCCCGCCCCTGTGGTCCACCGCTACGCATCCCGCACGCCTTCGCCGCTATCGGGGCTCGTCGGCTTCTCATCAGCAACCGTGTCACTTGTAGAGTGAAAGAGACGGTGATACGCGGACAATGCGCTGGGAGGGTGGGATCAGGGGAGGACGGCGCGGCCTAAATCAGTGTAGGGCGGGATTAGGGTTTTGTCGGATGGTATAGCCAGACCATCTATACTGTATTACATCGAAGGAGACAATGGCAGTGGTGCACGGGCACGGCCAAAGCGTGACATGGGTGCGGCAGCCACGCGTGGTGCAGATTTGGGAGCGAGGGGCACTGGAGGGTATAACAGTGGTAATGGTGAGAAATTAGCTATTAACTTTAAGTAAGGGCAATGGTGGGTAATTACTATCAACTTTAAGTGAATGGTATGGTGGGTAATTTTTAGGTGGTAGACCATCAAAGTAATATTAGCCATTGGATTATTATGATCGAATGGTGCGGACTGAGTTGGAGATAAGAGGGAAAAACTGGAGCTTTTAATAGATAGTATAGAAGTGAGTAATGCTATCTATACTACATTATAAAAGCACCAGTTTTGCAGATCCAAATAACCTCCACCCTCCATCTTCACTAATCTCTCTTAATCCAACGTGTAATATTTGTCTAATGATGTAGCAAATCACATCATCACTCCTAATCATCCCGATCTCTCCTAATCCTCATCAACTTGCCCCTGCCGCCACGATCTCTCGTACCGCCCCTACGGCCGCGAGCCCTTCCGCCCCCTACCGCCGCTGCGCCGCTCCCCCCTCCCGCCGCTGCTGCTGCCCCCATCGCCCCTGCCCCCGAGCCGGTTGTCTCCCCTGCCACCCCCGGTGCCGCTCTTCCCTCCCGCCGCGAGCCCACCCGGCTGCCCGCTCGCCCCCTGCCGTCGCTGCGCCGCCCCCAGCCCCTGCCGCCGCTGCCAGTTGCCCTGCCCCCAAGCCGCTGGTCACCCGTGCCCCTGGTGCCGCTTGTCTCCCCTGCCGCCGCCGGTGCCGCTCTTCCCTCCCGCCGCGAGCCCGCTCGGCTGCCCACTCGCCCCCTGCCGTCGCTGCGCCGCCCCCCGCCCCTGCCGCCGCTGCCAGTCGCCTTGCCCCCGAGCCGCTGGTCGCCCCTGCTGGCCGTCGACCCTGCCGCCCCCATCGCCGCCGGTCGACCCTGCCGCCTCTGTGCCACTCGCTGCTGCCCCCATCGCCCCCGCACCCAAGCCGCCGGTCACCCCTGCCACGCCCGGCACCGCTCTCCCCTGCCGGCCCCAGCGCCGCTCGCCGATGCCCCCATCGCCCCTGCCCCGGCGCCGCTGCTCGCCCGCTGCCCCCCATCGCTGTCCGCTCTCCCTCAGCGGACGCAGCCGTAGTCACGGAACGTCCATTGCTGGCCTGATCGAGTAGCCAGCATCGACAAGGGATTGTGCCATCAAGGATCTCCGCTTCATCTTCAACCTTGCAGACCCGTATCACCTGCTGTTCATTGGCCAAGCTAGCAAAAATTAGTTGATGAACCAAAGATTAAGCTTTTCCTCTTTGTACCTAGGTTGGCTTTCAATTGAACTATTAATAAATTTAGGTTGCTAAAGAATCATTTGAATTGAGCACTGCTTCTGGTTACCATAGTTCTGTGCAGTTCAGCTGATTGGTTGTTTCTTTCTTTTCAGCTTTGTGATCTATTGAGAGAGGAGCATAAAAGAACTTCCTGGGTAGGCCTATACTATGTATTCATGAGTTTTTGTGTTTTGCATATTTCAGGTCTCGTGATGGCTCTAATTGGATCTCTTCTTCCTTTATATAACATAACCTTGGACGGATGTTAGCCTTTGGACCTTGCATGCTTCTGTTAAAGAAAAATGTGTTTAGTGAGGCATAATTTTGTGGTTTTCTGTGCTTCCTTGCAGGCTGCTAAAAAAACTATAGGCAAAAGCAAAACCAATTTGAACAATATTGAACGCTGGCAGAAGGTTTGTTATTTAAACTTCTGTTATTTGGTAATTTTATCTCACCCTTTTGGCGTAGGATGCTGATTCTTACTGTCTTCTGGTTCCTTGTCCCAGGGAGTTGCCAGCACTGATGGTGAGTTATAGTTCAATTATTCTGTCATGCATATATGTTTCTTGTAACATACTGATAGTTTTGCAACTGTCAGCGTCAAGCTGTTGCTACATGATTAGCATGTATCTCTTTGGTTGGCTTATTTATAACAATTCTTCTGTGCTATCTGTGCGTGTTTTGTTGTTATGTCTACTGATGAGTAGTAGTTGAGATTTGGACTCCCTCCATCTGGATATAAGGGGTATTTTGACTGTCCAATTTGTGATCTGTTGCGAGAGGAGCATAAAAGAACTTCCTGGGTATTCTTGCTGCTAAGCTGCCTATAGTATGTATTCATGAGTTTTTGTGTGTTGCATATTTCAGGTCTCGTGATGGCTCTAATTGGATCTCTTCTTAGTTTATATATAGCTTATATGTGTTTGTACTGAGCTGCATAATAAGCAAAACTGTGCAAAGACAAACTTGTTGAGAAAACAAATGCAAAGTTCATAGCTAGCTAAGATCCCAATTATTGCATCTTGCTATTTGTTTCAATCAAAGTTTGCATTCTAGGATTCTAAATGTTGTCTGGATCTCTGTTGTGTGTCTAACAAATCTTTCCATTCATGTGTATAAACAAGGTGTAACATTCTCAGACAATTTAACATTTGCTCACTAATATTCCTCGCAGATGAAAAATCAATTAGATCCATCTTCATGTAGATCGGGGGAGCGTTCTCCCTTTAAAGACCTAACAAATACAACGACGGATGGGGTTGCAAATCCAATGACTAATGATCATTTACAACGTAAGCGACAAAGTGGTCAAGGTTGGTATGCCCGAATGTCTGATGAGAAGAAAGCGGAATACCTAAAGAAGCAGCGTATAGCTCGCCAACAAAAGAAGGTTGCAGCTCTAAATGTTAGTTACGTCGAAGAACCTCAATCTTCTTTGTTGGGGTCTATGGAGCGTACCCCTTTAAATGATGTAACCAACACACAGATGATAAATGGTAAATTGATTAACTTTGACTCTTGCTTTATTGTATGATGATCGTCTGATGATGATAACTAATATGACTACCTCTTGCGTGCTAGGTGCATCATGTAGGGCTTCTAACCCAACGAGTAGTGATCATCAATTGCCAGAAAATAAGCAGAAATGTAAACGAGCAAGTGGCCAAGGGTGGTATGCTCGACTGTCTGATGAGAAGAAAGTAGAATATCTAAAGAAGCAGCGGATATCCCGCCAACGAAAGAAAGTTGCAGGTCTCAGTGGGAATGCCGAACAACCTCGATCATCCACCCCACTGGTGTCAGCTGGTAAGATAACTAATTACTTTATATATAGTCATTCATGCCAAGGCACTTGTCATCTCATATATTGCTGCAACAACTTTAGAGATTGGTCAAATGGTATCAGGACAATCTGGTGTCACCAAGCTCATGAACACACCAAGTGAAGGAGGTATATATTACTTGCTATTTGCGCCTTAGTCCGTTATACATATTGCAGCATATCTCACTTTTATTTTTTCTTTGTGTCTCTAGGTAGTCACAATACAGCAAAGACATCATTGTTACAACAATTCACTCAATGCAGTGACTCAAATATGACGGTAGACGACGATATTGATTGGCTGCATAGGAATGATACGTACGAGCGACAAACGAGAGCTGTTGAGAACACTCAAATCTCAAGTTGCTCCATTCAAATTTCAGGTAAATGACCAGTAATTGCTTGGTGGTAAATTATGGCTCGCAACAATAGGCTTAGTAATTATTTTTGGTAAATGTTGTGACTTAATATTCTTTGAAATTGACATGTAAATTTAAATTGTCCATGCATTGGTTTCAGATAGACAATATTCCATGTCGGCCAATCAACTAAATGCATCTAATGAAAAGAAACGACGCCTTGCTAGGGAACGATACTCATCGATGACAACGGAACAAAGGGAAATTCTCTTGTATAGGAACCGGGAGTACAAGAAAGGAATAAAGCAAACCATAACATTGTCTGACCAATCTGACATTGCTCTGGCTTCAGGTGGACCTGCATACAGGTCACCAAGTACACCTGCGATACATGGAGAAGAGTCAAAAAATAACCCTATAGGTATTTTAACTTGCGATTGTAATATAGTATTTTATGTATGATTGCATTGTCTGCATTTCTATGTACCGTTCGAGTTGATTTTGATATATTTCCAGATGAGAACGAGAATGAAAGGGATCCAAACGGAATTTTTGAGCCTATGGAACCACTTGCTGAATTGGAAGGTATATTGTCATTTATTTTTATTGTTGCATTTCCATCTAGGCTTCATACAGTCCAACATTGACAATTGATCTGATATTATTTTACTCATAGAATGCTTGGACACCATAGAAGAGGAACAAACACAGTATGATGATGATGATGAATGTAGGATATTCATTGGACAAGGTAAAATCTTATATGAATTATTTGTATTTCATTTTCGTGAACCATGATTAATTTTGTACCTCGGTATTATTTCAACTCACGTCCGGTCAGGTGATGAGTTCGAATCATACATATTGACTGGTCATGTCGCTCGTGGTATCCAGAAGCATGATCCTTATGACATCATATACAAAAACCTACCACCCAGTCATCATGTTCTGAAGCCAGCAAAAGAGTGTGCCCATTGTGGAGCAAAAAGGTTCCAATATGAGGGACCTGCATTCTGTTGCAGAAAAGGAAAAGTCAAAATTTTTATTCCAGAGGTCCCTGCAGAGTTGCGACGCTTGTTTACAAGTCAAGATGATGAGGATGCAAAATATTTCAGAAAACATATACGGTATTTCAACTCCCACTTCTCCTTCACAAGTCTTGGAGTTACCCTTGACCATCGAGTCAGTAGTGCATCAGGAACTGGTATATATACATTCCGTGCACATGGACAGTTGTATCATCGTCTGGACCATTTGATACCTGGTGGTAATGGGCCCCGTCATTTGCAGCTCTATATTTATGATACGGATGAAACTTTGTCACACAGAGTTCAAAGGTCTCCAGATCTTGATATCAACCTCATACGGAATATTCTGCAGATATTAGATCTCAACCCTTATGTGCAAACTTTTACGAGCATTGGACACGTTCCAAATTTAGATGAATATAGGATTTCACTGAATACAGATATAAGGCTAGACCAACGAAGGTACAATGCCCCCACCACTTCTCAAGTGGCTGCGATATGGGTTGAAGGGACCGACACACAGAACTGTTTTGATAGGAGTGTTATCGTGTATGGAAGAGGAGATGGTCCCCGATATATCAGAGCATACCATGGGTGCTATGATCCTTTGGCATATCCATTATTTTTTCCTGGTGTGGAGACTGGCTGGAATCGTTGGATGCCATATAATGACGCCCATGATGACACCTTTCAAGGCCTAGGTCGTAGTTCTACAGAAAATGAAGATTTACCTATAGGTATTTATACACATCATTGATTTTTTGGTAAAGTTTGGCCGCTTTGTTCATATGATGCTACTATTATTAACTGTTAGTTATATAATTTTGTTATCAATCATCTTGTAGATGACAACCATTACGACAATCAAGATGATGATTTCATTAGTAGGATGGGCGATGCAGTCGACTCTACAAGATATGTTAGCGCAAGGGAGTATTATTGTTTCAAGCTGCAAGTCAGAAAAGCCCTTTTTAATATCTTGTTGTTTGGGGGCCGCCTTTTCCAACAATGGGCTATCGACATGTACATTAAGATTGAGTCTATGAGGCTTGATTTCTATTCCAAGCCAGAGAATCAGAAACTAATACGTGCTGAACTCTACCAGGTACTATCGATTCTATGATTTCTAAATTCTAAAATTTTGATAAGACCATGCATTAGGTATGGAGTTGTTTACTATTGTTTAAGTTTTTTTTTGTAGGGTGTTGTTGACATCCTTGCTGCTGGCGAGTCACGTGGTTCTGAGGTTGGTAAACGAATCGTGCTCCCACGCACTTTTCCTGGAGGCGATCGAGACATGCAGCGAAGATTCCTTGATGCAATGGCGATAGTCCAACGGTTTGGGAAGCCGGATTACTTCATCACGATGACTTGTAACCCATACTGGGATGAGATAACGGTGAATCTTGCACCTAGGCAGACACCACAAGACCGTCCAGATCTTGTGGCAAGAGTATACAGGGCTAAGCTGCGAGATATGCATGATCTTTTGATCAAGAAGAAATACTTTGGTGAAGTTGCAGCGTATGTCCATGTTACTGAGTTCCAGAAGAGGGGCCTCCCCCATGAGCACTTCCTGTTGATCATGCGCTCGGGTAGTAAGCTAACAAACCCAGACGGTTACGATAGGGTGATATCTGCAGAGATTCCTGACAAGGAGAAGTACCCTGTATTGCATTCTCTGGTCATCAAACACATGCTGCATGGACCTTGTGGTGCTCTCAGAAAAACTTGTGCTTGCATGATAGACGGGGAATGTCGTTTTCGCTATCCTCGACAGTTCTGCCCCGCTACTCAGCAAGGAAAGGACTCATATCCTATCTATAGGAGGAGGGACGATGGGCGTCGAGTAAAGGTCAGGGGATCTGTATTGGATAATAGATGGGTGGTCCCGTACAACCCTGGTCTGCTTATGCAATATAACTGTCACATCAATGTCGAAGCATGCTCGAGCATTAAGGCAGTCAAGTATTTGTTCAAGTACATCTATAAAGGACATGACCGTGCATCCTTCTCGGTCGAGGCAGGTACAATCAATGATGGTGGGATAATCAATGAGATTCGCCAATATAGGGATGCACGCTACGTATCCCCTCCAGAGGCTATCCATAGGATTTTTGGTTTCCATATGTTTGGTGTCTCTCCTGCTGTTCTGCAACTTCAGCTTCATTTGCCCAACATGCATACTGTCGCATTCAAAGGTTCTGATAATTTGGAGGATGTCGTTAGTCGGCCGTCTTCTTCGAGGACCATGCTTACTGAGTACTTCAATATCAACTAGGTGGATAGTTATGCACGGACTTTCTTGTATAGGGACTTCCCAGAACACTTCTGATGGGTTAAGGGTAGTAAGAAGTGGCAACGAAGAAAACAGAGAGGACAGATTGGAAGAATTGTGTATGCGCACCTTGCTGAAGGGGAGAGGTACTTCTTACGTGTCCTCCTGAATCATGTCCGAGGAGCAACTTCATATCAGGATTTAAAAAGTGTACATGGCAAACTGTGCTTGACCTTTAGAGAGGCGTGTGAGCAAAGAGGCCTCATAGAGCACGATGGATCCCTTGATGACTGCCTTACTGAGGCGGCGACTTTCTAGATGCCTTGTGCTCTTAGACGACTGTTTGCGACGATTTTGGTATTCTGCGAAGCTACCAACATCCGAGGTTTGTGGGAGAAGCATCTAGAAGCAATGTCCGAAGATTTCCATCGCAGCCAAACCAGCGAGGCAGAACTTAAACAAATGGTCCTTAGAGACATTAGGGATTTGGTACATTCAATGGGGAAGGATATTAGAAGTTATGGCCTTCCGCATGTGGTTGAAACAGGTGATTGTTCAGGCGACCATATGAGAGAGCTCAGAGAGGAGTTATCTGTCGGTGTGGACCAAGAACATCTAGATCTTTATACATCTTTGAACGATGAGCAGTGGGCTGTGTTCAATGAAATCATAGATCACGTGAACAACGACATGAGCCAGATATTTTTTGTCGATGGTCCAGGAGGCACGGGAAAGACGTACCTGTACAAGGCATTGCTTGCTAGGGTGCGTTCGATGGGCCTAATAGCCATTGCAACTGCAACATCTGGTATAACAGCGTCGATCATGCCCGGTGGACGGACTGCACACTCCAGGTTCAAGATTCCAATTAAGCTCGCTGACAATAGCATGTGCAATTTCACCAAGCAGAGTGGTACTGTGGAGTTGCTTCGTAGGGCGTCCCTGATAATCTGGGATGAAGTTGCCATGACAAAGCGTCAAGCAGTTGAGACACTCGATAGGTCATTACAAGATATTATGGGATGTGGTTTGCCTTTTGGGGGGAAGATTTTGGTGTTTGGTGAAGATTTCAGGCAGATCCTTCCTGTGGTGACCCGGGGGACAAGAGCACAGATCACTGACGCTACATTGCAGAGATCTTATCTATGGGAGAAGATTAGGAAGATACGTCTCACACGCAATATGAGGGCACAAACTGACCCATGGTTCTCTGAATACCTCCTAAGAATTGGCAATGGAACTGAAGAGACAATTGGTGATGATTATTGTAACATCCCTGTTTTTCTAACCTTGTAATATGCATCTTGCGCATCATGGCATGTAATCCATTTACCTAAAAACGAGTAGAATTTTGAAATTTTGAGATGATAAGAAAAACCTTAAATGGATTGGAGCTTGCTAGGGTTTTGGCCTTTGATTCCAAGCTCTTAAAGGAAAAAGTTGAACCTCTCCGAATGGCTAAGGAAAAACTAACCCTAATGTGAGCATGAGGGTTTAAATTTAATTTCGAGCTCCGGATTAAAAACCTCTTGAACCAAAGTGCATTGCAATATTTTAAATGATATCTCTTTGCTTATAAAGGTATGGGCAAAGATTTTAAAATAAAAGATAAAGAAATGAAAACAGAAAACAGAAAATTTAAAAGGAATAACAAAAACCCTAAAAATGAAAACCCTAAATCTAAACCTATTTCTCTCCCCTCTCTCTCACCGAACGGGCCAACCTCGGCCCATCTTCCTTGCCTTGGCCCGCTCGTACCCCCCCCGGTTTCTTTCTTCCCTAAGGCGCCGCCACCCCCCTTTTTCACTCCCTCTCTCTCCTCTGCGTCTACCCCCCCCCCTCGTGGCACGCGTCGGTGCACTCCCGGCCACCTCATGCTTCGGCCGCACCGCCCTCCCCCTCCCTATCTCCTCTCTTTCCCCGCCGGCTCCCTATCCCGAGTGCCCTCCGCCCGCTTCCTCTATTTTGCTTTCCCCCATCCGACCGGCGCCGCTCAAGCTCCGTGCCCCCCCACCACCGGAGCCCGGCGCCGCTCCCCACCGCGCCACCCCTCGCGCCGCTCGGCCACGCCCCAACCTCCGGTGCCCCCCGAGCTCCACCCCAGCCTGAGCGCCGCTCTGTCGCCGTCGAAGCTCGCCTCCGTCCCGAGCCCTCCCTGGCGCCACCACCTGTTGGAAATATGCCCTAGAGGCAATAATAAAGTTGTTATTATTCTATTTTCATGTTCATGATTAAGTTTATGTTCTATGCTAAAATTGCATTGGTTCTTGAATATGAGATTCAGAGAAAAACCTAATTGCATGTGTGGAATAATAAACACCATTCAGATCCCTAGTCAGGCCTCTGGACTAGCTCATGTATTGTTGATGATCTTGTTTTCCTGATCATGGGCATTGTTAATGTAACAAGGATGCCGGCAATAATGGGAACACATTGTTAGGGTAACAATGGTGTTGGATAGACCCCTTATGAGATACTGCGAGATCACTTCGTCAATATGTTGTCAGTATCTTCTCATGATGTGTTAACGTTTACTTGCGTCCTTAGACCATGAGAATATCATAGACCCGGATACCGGATGGTTGCTTTGGGGTCATCAATCGTTACGCCGTAACTGGGTAATTATAAAGGTGACTTCCAGGTACACCAGAAAGTATATCGTGGTTCTAGATATGTCAAGACTGGGATTTGCCCATCCGGCGATGGAGAGATACACTCTGGGCCCACTCGGTATTACGGTGTCCAGCATCGCCTGGCCAAGTATTGTGACTAAAAGGTTAGTCACGGGGATACCGGAATACGGAAACGAGAAAAGAGTACAAACCGGTAACGAGGATAACTAGGTATGGTGATCAAGGAGTTGATCACAGGGATACCGTCAAAGTCTCGCCTCGGGTTGTGTAATGTATCGTGAGGCAAAAGGAATTGTATGCGACAATACAAGGTTTGCTCGATAAAGATCTTCGATGATATGTGGGAGTCGTTATGGGTGTCCAGATCCCGCTGACGATTATTGACCGGAATGTATTCCGGACATGTCCACATATACTCGAACCTATAGGGTCACACGCTTAACGTTTTAGCGACATTTAGGAATGCTATGATTTATGGAGAACGAGAGAGAAGGGTTCCGAAAGTGTTTCGGATGATCTCGAAAGTGTTCCGGGAGGTCCCGGATGGTTCCGGTGATGTCCGGAAGTGTTCCGGAAAGTATTGGAAGGTTCTAGAAGGTTCTAGAAATTCTAGAAGGTTCTGGAAGGTTCTAGAAATTCTAGAAGGTTCTGGAAGGTTCTAGAAATTCTAGAAGGTTCTAGAAGGTTCTAGTGGAGTTGGACTCCAACTCCAACAGGGTGTCCCTGCTGAAGTAGGACTCCACCTGCCTAGGGAGAGCTGCCCCAACCCCTATAAATAGAGGGGCAGGGCACCTCAAAGGGTATCCCAAGCAGCCCCAGAGGCAGCCCTAGTCCCTTGGACTAAACCCTAGGCCGGCCATCTCTAGATTGGCCACAGCCTTCTTTTTCTCTCTCTTCTAGATTGGATCTAGTACAGCTGCCGGCGCGCTGCTGCTTCTCCTTCTCGTAGATCCCCGCTGTTCTTGTGTGCTGGTCCACACATTACCGCGGTATCGCTGATCCGGTACGCGTGGATACCTCGGAGACGTCGTATACTTCGGCGTTTGATCGGGCGAACTATTCACGAGGAGATCGCTCTCGCGGCTGGGAGGTATAACCTAGCTGCGGGAGTCTGCGGACTTCATCGACATCGGTCAACCTTTCCGCTGCATTGACGTGATCGTCGAAGGTATGATATCGTTACCTACACCTCGATAGTGTTTCTTGGTTTGGTTCGTGCGCGAAAAATTTTGTTTTGCGTAGCGCGTTCCCCAACACCACCGCTCTGGCCTCTCCCCTCGCCGGCCAACCAAACCCCTCCGCCTCCTCCATCGGCTAACCGAGCCGCCGCCCGGAGTTGCCTCCCCGGTCTCGTCCTCGGTGCCGCGCCACCCCGTCGCCGGACCACCGAAGCCCCCGAGCGCCCGAAGCCACCCCTCGGTCGCCACCATCCCGAGCCAACCCCGTCGCCCACCGCGCACCCGAAGCCGCCGCCGGAGGACCCGTCGCCGTGGTCGCCCTGCCTGAAGCGCCGCCGAGCCAGACCTGAGCGCCTTCCCTCCTCGCCGCGCTCGGTAAGGACTCAGGCCGCCGTCCCCTCTGCAGTGTTGTTCCCCGCCGTCGGCAGCAGCAAGCACCGGAGCCACCGGCCTTGCTCCTTTAATCTAGTCATTAATGACCTTATCCGGTCATTAGGACCGGTTAACCCTGTCGGTTAAGACCTAATGGCTTTTTGATTAACATTAAACAGTGTAATAATGATTAAGTTGATTTAATGCTGTAATAAATGTGAATCATTGCTGTTCCGACCGGACCAGTGCTCTTAAAGCACTGTTAAGCCACTCATTAATAGCTATTAGGGTTAATTAAGTGCAATCATCGGTTAATGAATGTGTTCCAGACATAATTAATGCTAACTGAAATTAATGAGTGTCATTAGTGCTAATGATCATCCATTAATACTAACTAACCATTAATACTAATGATTGCAATTATGACTAATCCGACAGCTAATTATGGTCATTACCAGTTAATCGGTGTAATTAATGGGCATGCTTTTTATGTCTCTATTACACCCGGGGTCCGCATGTCAGAAAATAGAAAAAGGGAATAAAAGAAATTGGAAAACCTATGACAGCTGGGTCCCACCCTTGTTATAGAATTAAAATAAAGTTAAAAGAAATGAAAATCATGACAGTGGGTCCCACTGCCATGGACTTAAGTCAATGCTGACCAAATTTGACCAGTAGGGCCCACCTGTCAGCCCCTGTTATTAATCGAAATTGTTTATTAATTATTTTTACTGAGAAAAATACGACAAAGGATTAAAAAATTGATTAAATCTTGAGAAATTCATAGAAAATTCATATTTAATCAGAAAAATGTAAATAATATATCAAAATGTTCAGAAAAATAAAATCTATTCAAATATGTCATATTCATACATGTTTGCATGCTAGGAAAAACATAAATTGCTAAAAACTCAAATTAGGATTTCTGATTAGCCAGAGGATTTTCGGATCGCGGTAGTTTATGCGTCCGAACTCCGATTAAATTGATTCCACTTGCATTAGTTTTCTTTTTGCATCCTCTACACCATGGCATGCATTGCATCTTGTATTGATGTTTGGCATTTTGGTGTTTACGATTGTACCCTTGTTTCCGGTGTTTTCGTTCTCCTCCGTTAGAGCCGGAAGGTCCAGAAGACGCTAGTCCCGATCACAAGCAGGGTTTAGTTGCTCAGCAACCAGGCAAGCAGCCCCTTTGGTCACATTGCAGAACTCCTACTATTTACAAAGTATTAGTTGTTTTCAAATGCAATATCGCATGCGTTCAAATGTTACTTTCTCGCTAGTTTTACCTCTATTCCTTGCACAAAACTTACTTTGTCGCTCAATCAGCTCCACTACCATCCCAACCTAGCTAGAGTAGCATCGTGCGTACCCTGTGCAGTTTATTATGTTATTATTGCTTAGACATGCTTAGACATGTAAAAGTCGTAATTCCGGGAATGGCAGATGTTCTCACACCATTGGATGGGTTACTTGGTAGGTGGGTGTTCACCGGGATTGCTTAATAAACTTGCTTAATCTTATCTGGTCTAGACGAGAGGCCGTGGCTGGGAGCACGGCGGTTTGTCTCGTTTTCCCGCAAGGACCGGTTTCCGACGTACATTGACCCAAGATTTGCGTACTTCTACACGGGTGGATTATGGGGCCACCCACGACTAAATAATTTGCCTAGACTTAGTGTATGAGCTGCAATAGTTTGCCGTTTTCTTGGGTCAAAAAGGCATTCTGTAAGGGTTACACACGGTCGGGGACCGGGGATGTATCTCTTGCTACAACTTATGGGACCGTGTCTCTGTGCCGTCGGACAGATGTACATGGACTAGCCTGTACGGGTGGCTCATACCTAGGTCGACAGCATTGTAAAGGTCGTGTTCGATCACCCTCTGCTAGCATACCTCGTGAAGTGTGTACATGGTAGCACTAAGAGACGATCGATACATGTAGGTAAAGATGTACCCCCCTGCAGGGTTTGAACTGTTTGAACAGCCGTGTCCGCGGTTATGGACAACTTGGTGATTACCTGCACAACTATTACTACTTTCCGCACTGTAAGTCTTGCTGAGTACAATTTTGTACTCACCCCGCTGTTGTTGATATTTTTGTTGCAGAGGAAACTACCCCTCCTGAGGGTGGTTTCTATATAGAGATCGACGCCCACGACGGTTAGTCACTGGGAATCCCAGGCAGTGATCCTGCCCCTGGGGTTGGGCAGCTAGGTTTGTTTTGCTGCCGCTTTCGGCACTACTGTTCGGCTTCTTAGCCCTATTTAACCTTCCGCTGTGTATTGTACTGGGATCCTCGGATCCTTTGCATGAATATATTGCATTATTGCAGTTCTGTTGTAGAGTTCTGCTGTGTTAGCTAGTTGTTTTCGCCTGCTCATGTGCCCTGCGTGTATGTTGATGAAGCACATGTTGCGGGTAGGGTTTCAAAGTCCCTATCATAGAGTCGTTAAGTTTAGTCACCCCTGTGAAGCGACTCTTCTGCTGAGAGCTTGGGAACTATATCATCCTACTCCAGCCGAGCATTAATTTGCCGGGGCGAGTTCGGGGTTGAAGTTCTGGCTCAGTGGAAAAGAGTGAGGAGACCATATCACCCTACTACTCTGTGCTCTTGCCAGAGTAAGCTTTGGGGTTGACATCTCGGCCTATTCGAAGCCATATCACTCCACTCCTCTGGGAATTGACACCCTGGAGTTGAGGTCGGGGTTGACGTTTCGACTTAGCGGGTGATTATGCTTAAGACTCTCTGTTATGGATTTTGGGGTCCGACAATTATGTCCGCCTCCCTGATGACATTGTGATCGGTTACACTGCCAATGAAGAAGCAATTAACAAGCTCATCCAAGACGTGTTCCCATCGCTACATGACAATGCTAGATCAGGAGCGTACATGAGCACACGTGCTATTCTTTCAACCAAGAATGAGCACGTGGACGATCTGAATGCAAAGATGATCGACAAGTTTCCAGGCCAAGAAAAGGTATACCATAGCTTTGACTCTGTTGAAGATGATTCGCACAATAACTACCCGATTGACTTTCTAAACTCCCTCACGCCAAATGGCTTGCCCCCACATGTTCTGAAAGTCAAAGTCAACTGTCCTGTCATTCTCCTCCGAAATCTTGATCCTCAGAACGGCCTGTGCAATGGAACAAGGCTGATGATTAGAACCTTCCAAGATAATGCAATTGACGCCGAGATTGTTGGTGGCCAACTTGCTGGAAAGAGGGTGTTCATACCTAGAATCCCTTTGTCGCCATCGGATGACATTTCACTTCCTTTCAAGTTTAAGAGGAAACAGTTCCCCATCTGACTGAGTTTTGCGATGATCATAAATAAGGCGCAGGGACAAACCATTCCAAATGTTGGTATTTTCCTTCCCGAGCCTGTGTTCTCCCACGGCCAACTTTATGTTGCATTGTCAAGGGGTGTGTCAAGGCAGACGACCTGGATTCTAGCAAAGCCAAACAAAGAAATAGATCCCAATGGAAAAAGCACCAAGAACATTGTCTACAGAGAGGTCTTAGAGGGATGACATAGGTCTGTTGTTCCTTCGTGTCATTGCATTTGTAGTACTATGAACTCTCTATGTATCCTCTTCCAGCTCCTTGAAAAACTATCTAATAGGTAAAACATACTGCTTGCTGATAAGAAGTGCTGCATGAGAAGCACATTTATTAGCTTACAACACAGCCACACAGCAGGTTAGAATAATGCAAATTCCAACTAAATGGTAAGAAAGAAGACATGAAAAAATACTAGCAATCACCAATATATACATGCCTGGTGTTCTTCCATGTACTGTTTGACCAATTATGTGTATAGTTGATTAGCTGTGGTTATGGATCTTCTAATTGTGTTATTACCCAATCAACCCTCCTTTTGTTATATGTTTTGTGTATTGGACACTTTGTTTCCAATATTGTACTGTTGGTATGGTAGAGCTTGTTAAATTCCTGGCTAGGATTTTTTGGTATACAATTAGCTAATGTGGCTCTTGTGTCCTCAGATTTGCAGGGCTCATCCTATAATCATGATGCCAATGCAAATATCTAAGATAATGCTTATGTGGATGTCACAGCTTTACCTGAAGGTTCCCAGATAAGAGAAAACAAAGAAGGCAATGGCATGGCAATCCCACCCAGTCCAAAACTTTGTGAAGTAACTATGAAGCCAAATGGAGATGAAAATGGAAAAACCCTGGCGATTCTGACTGTTAACAGAGTTAGACCTCGGAAGGCATTTCCCCAGCACAGATTGCAGCCTTCTTGGGTCGGGGAGGGCGCCGCTCGGGTCGGGGACAAGGGGAGCGCCGCTGGACGGGACGCCGAGACGCCGCCGCCGCCGCGCCTGCCCGGGACGCCGCCACGCTGCGCCACCCAAGCCGCCTGCGATGCCGCCATACCGAGCCGCCCGCGTGCTCGGGATGCCGAGACCCCGCCACCGTCGCGCCTGCCCGGGACGCCGCCGCGCTGTGCCGCCTACGCCGGCTGCGATGCTCGCGTGCTCGGGTCGGGGAGGCCGCCGCCGGCGAACGGGATGGGGGGAGCGCTGCCGAGACAGGACGGGATGGGGCGAGCATGCTGTGTTTTTTTTCGAGATAAAGCATGCTGTGTTGGTTGCGAGGAGGGCGATGGGGCAGCGGGGTTTGCCGGCGGCGGAGATCCCGGCGAGGCGCGTGGTGGCGGCGAGGAGACGCCGGAGCGCGGCGACAGGGTGAGGCTCGACCTCCATTGATGCAGTACCCGCGGACCACCGCTACGGACAGGTAGGAGAGGCCGGTGGCGTTGTCGCCGGCGAGGGAGCCCATGGCGGCGGTGGCTCATGGGAGGACAGAGGGGAGCGCGGCGGTGAGGCCGATGAGGCGGTGATGTTTTCGGTCAAGAGAGAGTGAGAGGAATGGGGAAAGTGGTAAAGAGAGAGTGAGAGGGATGGGGAAATCAGATGAGAAGAGAGAGAGAGTAGAGAAATAGAAAATGAGTTTTATTTTGGAGAATTACATATGCCATATTTGCTTAGTTGATCAAAGTAAATTATGTTTGCATAATAAAATATGAAGACTACATTGAATATTTCATAGTTTTATATAAAAAAAATTGATTTGGATGTAATTGAACCACAATTAAAATTCTAATGAAATTACACTGTGGTCAATATAATTTATAATTATTTATAGTTACAATTAGTTGAGACGTGTGCTTAACTAAAGAACATTATATGTTTTTTTGGATGTTATGTGAAAAGGACTCAAGCAAGTTTGAAAAAGATTGTTATCTACTCTGGTCGGACTGAAAATTATGAGGACAATTGAGAAAACGTCGCATTATGTAAGCTTTATCTCGACAGTGCCTACAAATATTTATCTGAGTATTATTTTCAAACAAAATAAAATCGATGAGAAGATAATTCCAAAATTTGGTGAGATTATATTAGAGTATTTATAACTTCAAAATTTAGAAAGGGGCCAATATTTAGTGAGGTATATATTAGACAATGCAACCACATTGTGTGTGCTTGGTTACTATGATTACTATTATTTTTAAAATTTTATTAATGATTACAGTATAAATATTATATAATATTTTTTATAATCGTAATTTGCATTAGTCGAGACGTGCGTTGCACGTGCACGCTTACTAGTTTTGCTAAGGAATCAAGAACTCCTGCATGGAAAAGAAAGATGGATAATGGAGCATGAATGGAGATGATGGCAGCAACATAAAAAAAGATGACGACGGGTTCGAGCAAGGAGGAAATCACTAAATTCTGCCTAGTATAATATATTGAAGTCACCATGATGAATAATGAAGAAGTGACCGAAATATACAGGTTTTTCCTATGTATTTTTGGCCAATCACAAGATTTAGTCATGTTTAAGTAGTTTACATGGTGCCGTGTCACCTTGTTGGGTCAAACCCATGTATTTTGAAATTAGAGAGTTACAGTCAAGGGAGGAGTTCATCTTAGAGTTGGATTCGGCCATCCCTTTAGCTAGTCGAAATCCCCTTCTCTCATTTAAGTAGCCCCAGAAACCCCTAGCAGATTCGAGTTTTGTTAGATTGAGTTTTCCTTAGTGAAATTTTCGGTGTCTCTCTTGTTTGGTAAGTACAACAACAGCATTGTCTTCAGAAACCCCACTTAATATTATCAGTACTTCATCCTTATTTATAATTTTAGATTGCTTATTACGATTTTCTTGCTTTTTTTTTATTGTTCGCAAGAAAAAACCTTCGTGGTCAAGTCGATCATGCTTCTAGAAAGGTTGATAATGTCTCGGAGTTGGTCTAGCGATTGCGGGATACGATTGTCGTACGGTCATAGCTGGTATCAAAGCTCAGGTTTCTCTTAGAAATTTCTAGTTTTTTCATAGGACTGGATTACATCTTTTGCCTACCATCCATATATAGCAAAAAAATTAGGTTAGATCATCTTGTCTGAACCAATCTGAGTCTTGCGGTTTTCTTTTCAGGGCATTGCTTCATTGAATCATTGGTTGCATCATTGTGTCGAGTTGCTGGTTCTAGTTCTAGTTAGTTGTCTAGTTTAATCTTTGTCTAAATTGCATCTTATTTTTGCTACTGCAGATCATCACCATCCATCACGTCCTACGGCAAGAGATCTCCACTGCCACCACAAGTTTCTGCTACGATCGTGGATATTTGCCACACCGCTTTGCCGCTGGCATCTGCCACAGTCTCGCATCTTTGCTATTGCCGCAAGAAGAAGCAATAAAATATGAACCTATCTAGGTTTCAGATACAAGAAAAGGGTTAGTTTCATACAAAGTAAAGGGAGTTCGAATTAGTTTCCAAAAAAGTTGATTTTGAGGTGTTTCAAGACTTAGTTTTTACAGGTTCCTCGGAATCAGCTTAAAATTAGTGGAGTACCTTATCTAGTCCTAAATTGAACCGCCACGAAGTTGGTTTCACAATCCATAGTTCTTTTTTGTAAATGGCAGTAGCTTTTGCATATCGACTCTGATTAGACTGAGTTTTCAGCTAGAACGACCGGAAGGAAAAGTTTAGTCTAAAAAAGCTTAAGTCCAGATAATTTAGTGATTTCTCAAGGTCGTGTCACGCCCGTGTATGCTCGGACGACACCCAAAAGAAAATAATTTTATATGATAGGTGTCGAGGCCCCTCTCTCCCTTATCTGGTTGGCAAGCTGCTGGATTTGGGAGGACGAGGACCTCTCGACAGAAAGAGTGTAGGTGGTTATAGGGTAAGAGAGATGATGAGGACAGCACTATCATTGATACAACCACACCTATACCTACATCACTTGCTGCTCCTCAAGTTCGTCAAGTTGATATACAAGGGCTAATAACAAGAGCACATGCACGTCAATTTAATTATCAGGTAACTTCTTTGCTTAGTGTGCATTCGTATTCTATGAACTCTATGATGTTGCCTAATATGAGTAATGTTATTTTGCTAAGAAACCGAGGTCCTTGCATGGAGCAGAGAGATGGACAGTGGAGATGAAGGGAGATGATGGCGACAAGACAACAAGAGATTATGATAGATTCAAGCAAGGAGTTAATCACATGAATTCTGCCTACTACAATACATCGAAGCCTTTTTTTGCATGATGAATAATGAAGAAGTGGCTGAAATATACAAGTTTTCCCTATGTATTTTTG
The DNA here is from genome assembly GCA_019208055.1 of Stipa capillata. Classification (NCBI taxonomy): domain Eukaryota; kingdom Viridiplantae; phylum Streptophyta; class Magnoliopsida; order Poales; family Poaceae; genus Stipa; species Stipa capillata. The sequence continues at coordinate 160,828 of JAGXJF010004096.1, forward strand.
GCAAGCCACAAGACTTAGTCAGATTTGAGTAGTTTACATGGTGCTACATCACCTAGTTGGGTCAGGCCCATATAATTTTGAAATTAGAGAATTAGAATCGAGGGAGGAGTTCGTCTTAGAGTTAGATTCGTTCACCGCTTGGTTGGTTGAAATCCCCTCCTTTCCTAAGTAGCCCTCGAAACCTCCTGACAGATTCGAGCTTTGTTAGATTGAGTTTTCCTTAGTGAAACTTTCGGTGTCTCTCTTGTTCGGCAAGTACAACAATGAACATTGTCTTCGGAACCCCACTTAATATGATTAACAATTCATTCATATTCGTAATTTCAAATACTTACTACTATTTTTTTTGTTCTTTGATTGCTCGTAGGAAAAGATATTTGTGGTCAGATCAATTGTACTTCTAGTAAGGTCTATAACGTCATGGAGTTGGTTTAACGATTGCGGATTGCAACGCTAGTCGTACAGTCATAAATCGGATTATGAGAGTGGTCTCTACTAAATTAAAATTTACCCTCTCATTGAAAGATCGAGAACCTCCATTGCCATCGGATGAGTGGATAAGAACATATGTGACTGTGGAGCTTGTACACCTGTCGTAGCTACGGGACTAGGCAGTATACTTTAGGCACCCCAGATCGGTTACGCTGACCTCCGGGAGTACCAGTGGAATACGACCAATTTGTGGTGTCCGTCGAGGTGAGGCGCGCGGGAGCACGACCGGTGAGACGGAATGTAAAACACTCGTGTTGGGGATAAATGAAAACTCTCGTGTCAGGGTGAAGTGAAAACTCTCGTATTGATTTCAGGAATTACAGTTTATGCGAGGGAAAATGGATCCTCTCTCTCTCCCCTGGGTCCTATTTATAGGGGTTGAGGGAGGATGTGAGAGATTACAATTATGCCCTTCGAGCAACAACACACCTCCAGGGGTATTCTGGTCTTTTTACAAGAATTCTTACAGAATATTTTAATATTTTAACATCTGAGTACTCGGGTTACGACGACACGTTGTCCTGGGTACTGGGACGGAGCGCAGCCTCGACGTCCGCCGGGACGGAGGGCGGCCTCGACTTCCGCTGGGACGTAGCATCACGTCGACGTCGTTGGTGATGCCCACGGAGCCTATCGACGCCAGGCGGAACGCGTTGGTTCGGGGAGGGCGGTCGGGTGACGCCCGTCCGAGCCGGCGCACCAATTCCAAGGGGTTGGCACGCAGGCCAGACCAACGACTTCTCTCTCCCTCTTCCCCCACCGCCAGCCCCCGCAGCGCTAGCGGGACCACCGCCGCCGCCTGCAATAGTGGGACCGCCGCCGCCACTCCCGGCATGACCTCCCTTCGGCGCCGCTCGCTGCTGCCCCGGTCTCGCGCCGGCCCCGACCACGCGCTGGCCTCGGGCCTCGCGCCCTGCCGTCTGCTGCCACCGGCCTCGCGCCGGCCCCGACCCCGGCCGGCCGGTGCCGCCGCTTCTCCCACATGAACCAGCCCGTTGCTGCCTCCAACGCGAGTGAGCCAGCTGCTGGCTTCTCCCACGCGGGCCAGACCGCCTCACGCCCGAGCTGCCGCCGGATTTACACCCGGGTCACCGCCGTTCACGCTGAGCTGCCGCCAGCGCTGCGCTGCCGCTTGTGCCGAGCTGCCGCTCCAAGCGCTGCTGGCCCAAGCACCGAGCCGGAGGCCGATGAGGATGCCCTTGTAGCACTGCAAGCCGGGCCACGGCTTGGTGGCATTGCACGGCGACGACATCGACCATTGCGACCATGCCTCGAGCGCGTTGGTCGGGTCCGTGAACGATGCCTTGAGGCGCATGAGCGCCGCCGCCTCGATGCTGGGTGCATCGGCAGCGTCAGCGACCCGGCTGCCGACGAGGAGGAGGAGAAGGATGGAGAGCCGAAAGGCTAGGATGAGGGTGACCATGACCACTTTTGGTGGAGGGCAGAGCCTTTCCTCTAGTTTTCTTCCAGCCTCTGTAAATGATTCCTGCCTTTCTTGGCTCTGTCTCTTCTGCTTTTTGTCAATGCCTCTTCTGCTCCAGTGGTTAGGCACGCAAGTATTGGGGGCTAAAAGTAGTATGATGCAGCTGAGACAACAGGTTATCAATGGAGATGATGCAATGCAACAGGTGAGGCAATGATAGGTTTGCCACGTTCTTCAAGAAAGTTGAGTAAGTGTGTAATGGACAACAGTTTCTTTTTTCCATTAAGAAAATGAGGCAGGTAATATGGTAGACGGTTCTGCAGATCAGCACTAAAAATAGTTAAGGTGGAAAATTAGGCAAAGATTAAATTAGTAAACTTAAACAACTGCATGTTCCTTCTTTTGCATACCATGTTGGAAATCAAATGCATTCTGAAATGAAGCATGTTAGTACTAAAACCTAGAAATAGCATCAGAATGTCATAGGAGTGATGATTTACCATGTTGCCTGCAAAGATGAGGCTAAAATAACACATGAAAGATGTTTAACTTTGTTTAGTAATTTGGTATGCATTTTTTTGTTCGCATTGAAGAGCGATGTTAGAATAAGTACAGGTAATTTTATCTGCATACAACAGCACCCTGTATTCTTCCTTCAGTTTCACAAAAGAATCATGTAATGAAATTTTCTTGCTGTTATCTCCAAAGCCGAAGAAGTAGATAAATCACTACAAACACTATCACCAAATCCTCCTAGTTAGCACAAAATTTCCAATATCCAAGCTACATTTGCCATATGTACACACATCAGAGCAAGCACTCATTCAACACTCAGCTTGTGTAACCTTCTGTCGTAGCTTCGACTGCAGAAGTCTGGCAGTCTGGTTCGATGTTTAGATGCAGACGGATGCAAGTTTGTTTGTGCTAGTACATATATGTGCAATATGCAGACAAGATGGGTTCATTTATTTGATGGGCATATCTATACGAGTTGCTCAGTGTCTCTTAGGTGATTCCACACATGCACAAGTTTTGGTGTAACCTTCTGATTCGAGCCTTGTTCGGTTGCTTCTATATAGGTTGTTGCTGAGATCGATTGGTGTGGAAGCCCCACAGTTGAAGACGCCATCGCTGTTGACGTCTCCCCCACAGCGGGTCCTAGCGCCGGCCACCTGTTCGCTGTCGCTGCTGAACTGCTTGAGACCTACGCCGGGCTGCACGTCCCTTACACAGTTTTCACCGAGCGCCGCACTCCAAGAGTAACGTTTCGCCTCGTCGCCACGATTTCCTCCCCCGCCGCGCCTTGAGGCATGCAACATGTGTGACGTGTGAGATGTATGTGGGTGCTTAACGCGGATTGTATCACGGACTTGTTATTTTTGGTTACGCCAAACTGCTATGTGAGGTAGACGAGGCGCAGGTACGATGATTGTAGGTCCCGCGTATGAACATCGTTTGTGTTGTGGCGGCGAACAAGTAGAGAGAATAGCCACCGTAATTTTAAACGTTGAAAGCCACGTGTTTAGTTCGTATGGACCGACGCCATATATCCTTCGCATGAAAATGCCGTTTGCTATTTATTTTTTGTTATGTCGTGATGCATTTGAGCACGTAGATATACGATCCCTTGAGCGGTCGCGGGCACATTCGAGGAGCCTCGCCGGATGCACTGTCTCCATTAGCTCCCCCGAATACCCCCAAACCCGGGGCAGGCGCGCTCTTGGAGCCGCGTCGGGCGCACTGCCGCGACGCCGCGACCGCTTCGACAAGGTCCACAGACTTGGTAGGTTCGAGGAGCCTCGCCGGGCGTGTTGTCTCCACTAGCTTCCCTGAACTCCCCCAAACTCGGGGCGGGCAGGTTCTTGGAGCCTTGTCGGGTGTGCTTCCTCGACACCACGACTGTTTCGACGAGGTCCGTGGTCTTGGTAGGTTTGAGGAGCCTTGCTGGACGTGTTATCTCCACTAGCTTCCCCGAACTCCCCCAAACTCGGGGCGAGCAGGTTCTTGGAGCCTTGTCGGGTGTGCTTCCGTGATTGCCTCTCCCAGCTCTTTCGGACTTCGGTCATTGTGCGAGGTCATCGCGGGAGGCTGTTGCGCGGGGTTACCACACGAGGCCATCATGCGAGGTCGTCGCACAGGCCGCTTTCGCGGGGTTGCCGCACATGCCATGATGGAACGTTTTACCTCGACGTCGTGACGGAGTATTGAGCTCGATGTCCGCTCGGGGCGTTGGCTCGACGTCCACTGGGACGAAGTGTCGCCTCAACATCCGCCGCTCGACGTTCGCCGGGACGGAGCGTGGCCTCAACGTCCGCCGGGACGGAGCGTCGCCTCGATGTCATGACGGTGTGTCGCCCCGACGTCCGCCTGGACGGAGCGTTGCCTTGATGTCGTGACGGAGTGTCGCCTCGACGTCCGCCGGGACGGGGTGTCGCCTCGACGTCCGCCGGACCAGAGCGTCGCCTCAACGTCCGCTGGGACAGAGCATTTTCTTGACGTCGTGACGGAGTGTCGCCACTACTTCGGCCGGAACGGGAGCGTCGCCTCGACGTTCGCCGGGACGGAGCATTGCCTCGACGTCCGCCGGGATGGAGTGTCGCCTCGACATCCGTCGAGACGGAGCATTTTGCTTTGAACGGGGCGTTAAGCTCGATGTCAAGGGCGAGGTAGACCTGCCTGGCACCAACCTTCGTCTTCGCTAGCTCCCCCGAACACCCCTGAACTCGGGGCGGGCGGGTTACTAGAGCCTCACCAGGCGAGCTGCCGCGACACCGCGACCGCTGTTGGCTAACGCATGTTTTCGGTTGAAAGATTGGGTGCCTATCTTCTTACACCTTTTTGGGCCGTACTTCCTATGTCTTTTGCTTATGTCGACGCGCCAGGATGTCTCATTTTTCTTCTAGGTGTGCTTTCATGTCGTAGTTTTTAGATGATACTTTTAGCATGACATAGCACACAGGCTGGGCTATCGCGGTGTCGACGTGAGCCCCTAGCGCTTTAGGTGCTTTGGGAGCTTTTTTGGTAGGTTTAATGAGGTCAGAGCTTTCTTTTGTAGCCCTCATGTAACCCTGTCGGTTAATGGAAAGTCAAAAAATTGGTGCAACCGTGTTTTGGTTCTCGTGATCATTTCTTTTTTTTGCATTGTTTACAGGCTGTTGCTTCGAGGCGAAAGGTCGTGGTTAAGCGGCATGGCACCCAGCCCCTAGCACGAGTGTCATACAAGCATTGCTCGTTTGGCAGTTTGACGGAGGTCGAACGACGTGATGACAACATGCATTTTTTGACGAGGAGATTGCATCGTTTGTCAGGAGAGGTGTATAGCGCCTTGTGTGGATTTTTTATGTAGTTATCGGCGCGTTGAGCATACATTGTACCCGGATTTGTTGTGATATTGTAGCTACCCCCCAACAATAAAAGCTAGCATCTGAGACGTTGTCGAGTGCGAGCATATCGTTCTGAGGGAGTGACCCAAAAGTTATCCCGACACGGCGACGGAGACGTTACTCACGTGGCGGTGAGTGGATGCTCTACGCCGCGCGGAGCGTGCTCTACGTCGCGACCGAGTAAAGGTTGTCCCGACACGGCAACGGAGACGTTGTTCACATGGCGGTGAGGGGATGCTCTGCGCCGCATGGATCGTGCTCCACGCCGCGGCGGAGTAAAGGTTGTCCCGACACAGCGACGGAGACGTTGCTCACGTGGCAGTGAGGGGATGCTCTACGCCACGAGGGAGATAAAGTTATCCCGACACGGTGACGGAGATGTTGCTCACGTGGCGGTGAGGGGATTCTCTACGCCGCGGTGAAGCGTGCTCTACACCATGGGGGAGATAAAGTTGTCCCGACACGGCGACGGAGACGTTGCTCACGTAGCGGTGAGGGGACTCTCTACCCCGCGTCGGAGCGTATTCTACACCACGGTGGAGCCAACGTTATCCCGATAGGGCGACGGAGACGTTACTCACGTGGCGGTGAGGAGATTCTCTACACCGTGGTGGAGCGTGCTCTACGCCACGAGGGAGATAAAGTTGTCCCAACACGGCGACGGAGACGTTGCTCACGTGGCAGTGAGGGGACTCTCTACTCTGCGTCAGAGCGTGTTCTACACCATGGTGGAGCCAATGTTATCCTGACACGGCAATGGAGACGTTGATCACGTGGCGGTGAGGGGATTCTCTACGCCGCGGTGGAGCGTGCTCTACGCCACGGGGGAGATAAAGTTGTCCCGACACGGCAACGGAGACGTTGATCATGTGGCTGTGAGGAGACTCTCTATCTCGCGTCGGAGTGTGTTCTACACCACGGTGGAGCCAATGTTATCCCGATACGGTGACGGAGACATTGCTCACGTGGCGGTGAGGGGATTCTCTACGCTGCGGTGGAGTGTGCTCTATGCCACGGGGGAGATAAAGTTGTCCCGACACGGCGACGGAGACGTCGCTCACGTGGCGGTGAGGGGACTCTCTACCTCGCGTCGGAGCGTGTTCTATACCACGGTGGAGCGTAACCTTGCCTCCTCACAACGGAGGGATAATCGTTATCATCCTCGCAGTGGCCTGTGGGGTCACAGCTGTGGTGCTTGGAACCAGATTGGCGATACTTGCGACCTCTCGCTTGGTCTCCTTCTTTGCATTTGCCCTAGGAGGCATGCCTTCTTACTTCGCGAAGGAGCACGCGTGTGGTGTTGGAGACCACACGCGCGTGTTACGATCGTCGGTGATGTCCCCGGGTCTCCTCTCGACGGCGTCTCAGATGACATGACTTCTTGCTCGTTTCCCACAGACGGCGCCAACTGTCGTAGCTACGGGACAAGGCAGTATACTTTAGGCACCCCCAATCGGTTACGCTGACCTCTGGGAGTACCAGTGGAATACGAGCAATTTGTGGTGTCCGTCAAGGTGAGGCGCGCGGGAGCACGACCGGCGAGACGGAATGTAAAACACTCGTGTCGGGGATAAATGGAAACTCTCGTGTCGGGGCAAAGTGAAAACTCTCGTATTGATTTCAGGAATTACAGTTTATGTGAGAGAAAATGGATCCTCTCTCTCCCCCTGGGTCCTATTTATAGGGGTTGAGAGAGGGATGTGAGAGATTACAATTATGCCCTTCGGGCAACAACACACCCCTAGGGGTATTCTGGTCTTTTACAAGGATTCTTACGGAATATTTCAATATTTTAACATCCTAGTACTCGGGTTACGATGACATATTGTCCTGGGTACTGGGACGGAGCGCAGTCTCAACATCCGCTAGGACGGAGCACGGCCTCGACGTCCACCGGGACGGAGCGCGGCCTCGACCTCCGCTGGGACGTAGCATCACGTCGACGTCGTTGGTGATGCCTGCGGAGCCTGTCGACGTCGGGCGGAACGCGTTGGTTCGGGGAGGGGGATCTCGAAGCTGTTAAGGAGAAGTCCGTCAGTACGGGGTAGCGCGGGGACCCTTCCCCCAACAATACCATTATTATCATTTTTCATAATTAAGTTTCTAAATTACCATGGTTTAAAAGTTGCTTGCACCTTGATGCTGAAAGCAACTGATTGAACTTCGCAAGGGTATCTGTAATGCTCGATTTCAACTATATCAAGCACATGCCACATTCGATTTCAGTTGCAAAGGAGAGAGTGATGGCTTAAATATTCTGTGAGAAGAAAAATGCCATCTCAAATTTTAGATGATCCAGAGGAGTGAGAGAGGGTGAATCGAGATTAGTAAGTTGCATGAAAGACAACCATTTTCGACAAACCAAGAATGTCAGCATGCATGAATACCCAATTATACCAAATTTATGTTCTTTCTCTTGGCGTATATAATTCGTTTCAACTTTTCACTATATCCAATCCAACCATATGCAGTTGTCCAGAGTATCTTTAACGCGTGATTTATGTAATAAAATACTTATACTCATCACATAATTTTCCCCCTTCATTATTTATTTTAGCCTCTAGGCAATGGTATTTCATAGTTGAACTACCCGCATGTATAGGCTCCTGGACGATTGTTGTGAAATTTGGAGTCGCCAACTTAATTCTACCACCAGAAGCACGAAAGAGAGCGTCAGAAGTTACAATCCGTCATATACCCAACTGTGATATGTAGGTACGGATTTGAATTTTTCTCTGAGTTTTGCCTCAACTCTCTCCTTTTCCTGCCTACGTGGACTATGTGGTTCGATTCGGTGTATCCGGAGTTGACACATCATTGCGTTGTTGGTGCTATTTTAGACCCTGCAAAACCCTGACAGGCACCTTGGAAAACTTGCTTTCACGGCCCTGCGAGGCACAATTTTCCTCTCTCCTTACGATCAGGGCTTCGCGGTGAGCACCGGTTCCATCCGATTCACCTCTTTCTGGGTCACAGGTTTTTAGGACCTGGTCATGCGGTACCTGCGGCTGGATGCATTTAGCAAGGAGTGAATTATCTCACTATCATTAAATTTTTTATCACTCTCTAAAATATCTATAAAACATCATCTCTTTTTAAATACCACTTAATTCACATATTTCTATCTAATTTACCATTATTAATAAAATAGAGTTTTAAAAAAACATTCTTGCCTTTACCGCTTCACACCATGAAACATAACACTTTTCCTCTTTTTCCCTACTTGCTGTCATCTTATCCTCATATCTTCCTCTTTTCATGTTTTGTATAACACTTATACAACACTTCTCAACTTGTGAAAAAAATCAGAAGCATTTTGCATGGTGAGGTGAGGGTGAGATGAAGAGTGTTATATTTCACTGTGTGAAGAGATAAGGACAGTACTGTCTTTTTAAACTCTATTTTATCAATAATGGTAATTTAGATAAAAATCTATTAATTGAGTGGTATTTTGAAGAGTAGTAGAAAATTTAGTGCATCTATGATGATGTAATTATACTAAAGATTTATTTTAATAATATAATAATTTTGTTGCAACAACTTTCTGATCTTGTTGTATGTCTTGATCTAATTTATTTTACGAAATCGTCTCAACTGATATTGTTTCTATTGTACAATGAAATTATAGCAACACCTTATCGATGCAACAACTAAATCAAGATTTTTTTTCTAAAAACTTGGTATTTTTTTTCTTAAAAGTCAGATCTATATTACATGTAACATTGATACCATTGTTGCATTAGTTTGATAAATTTTTCATCCAATGATAAAATACTTTCACAGACGTTCGAATCCATGCTGCTCCTCCCATCCAACGGTACTCCTTAGTTAATCTGGATGGTGGAAACGTAATCGGATGGACTGCTAATATCGATAGTCCGACTATAAGTCGCCACCAAAAGTTATCAGCTACTACAAACAGCTTACACCAAGACGTGGCGCGGCTCGGCGCGAACACTTGTAGTACAGATTAGTATGGCGCGAGCTGCAATTTACCTAGAAAAAAGAAGTGAAGCCTTTTCCTTTTCTTTCTGAAACCAAGTGAAGACATAATTGAGTGGATCGGAATACCTATCAACGGCACCTGATCGTGCTCCCCCTCTCCGCCCGCCGCGCGCGCTTTCACCGTCCCCCTTCGCTTCACTCCTCACCCCGCAATCGCGGAACCGAAGAAAGCTTCTGCTCTCCCTTATTCTTCTCCCCCGTCTCTTTCACCGCCCGCCATGTCGGAGCACCTCCCCCTCCGGAGCTCCGTCGGGAACCGCGCCTCCACGCTCCCATCCCACCACTATCTCCCACCGCACCCCCGCCCGCACGGCAACCCCGACCCGCTCGCCTCCTTCTGGATCCGCCGCCTCCACCTCACCCCCAACCCGCCGCCGCCGCGGCCCCCGCCGCTGCAGGACGCCGTTCCCACCCGCAGTGCCAGGTTCGGCCCCTTCCACTGGAGCCCGCGCCCGCCGCGGGGCGCGTGGGACGCCGCCCCCGCCCACGGTGGCGGTGGGGGTGGCCCGCCGATGCTGTTCTTCCGCTTCCCTCCTCCGCCGCCGCCGGTCGCGCATAGCGGGGAGCTCGCACCCGTCAGACCTACCATCGGGTTCGCCGGGTTGTCGTCGCGGATGATAGCTGGTGGCGGCCCCCACGACGGCTGGCTAGCGACCAGAGCTGCAGGTGTCGAACACATTCGGGACACGTTAACGAGCTGTTGGGCTTTGTTCGAAATTGCTGCTATTATGCTCTTCAAGTCCATTTCGAATGAAACTTGTGTGCTCCGGCTCTGCTCATCAGCTCAATTCTAAAGTTGCTTGTAAACTATAAGATGACATTAAGTAAAAATGAGCCAATTTGGAACGAAGCTCTCTAAAATTTGAACTTGGCTCGATATCCCCCCTAACTTGAATTATTAACACTGGCCAAATATATAGTGTTCTGAAACATTTTATTGTAGCTTTGGGTAAACTAGGGAGCAACTACAAACACATACTGTACAGAGTTGTCCCATGAGCCCACGATGATAAATAATTTGGGGAAGACACTAGAATGCATGTATTGGGTACCTGTACACATTCTTTTGCGAAGTCTCATCCACCTGTTTAATTGATATATACCTTGCCATTTTCTCTTCAAACCCAATTTACAGACTACCTTATCCCCTCATGGCGTCGGAGTTTAGAAAATGTATGAAAAATTGCATCTTAATAAAAATTTATGATATAAATTAATGGATGCTTGAAAGTTGTACAGAAGTGAGTGTTCTTATGATAGAGTGATCATTTTCTTCCTTAGTACGCTGTGACTACTTTATGCGTTACATCTAGCCATTTCTTTTTTTAGTTATCCCTAGGATTTCTTGGACTCCTTTCCTCCCATGACAACTATTACTTTTGGATAGATCTTTTTTTGGGTATATATATGTCATGTGTATCAGTGTATAGGTAGATATCAACACCGGGTACAAGATATTTTAGGTCTGATAAATTCCAAGGAAAATGCACTCAGACAAATTTCACATGTTTCACCGATCCATTTGGAGGCAACCACACATACCGTTGGTTCCCCACTTGATCTTAATTGAACTGTGATGATGAAATTTCTCTTTGTGTAGGTTCTACTTATCCTAGCCATGCTGTGGACATGGTTCCCATAAGAACGTCTCATATAAGATTTTTCGGATTCATTTCTCCTGTTAGATGGGGACATGTATATTTATAGGTGATGGGCGTTTGTTCTTCTGCTGGTTTTAGAGTCTTAACAAAAGATAATAACTCCTACTAGAAGAAATTAAGATGTTATTTTGATTATTGAACCTGCAAATTTACAGAATAAATTGGGAACTTAGTTAACAAAAACTGAGAAAATCCCTTGGGACGTACATTTAAGTCCATCCCCTAAATTTCATTGAATGTACCACACAACGAAACAATCTAGGTATCGATTACAGTTGGTCAGTTGCACACATAATGACAAGAAAAATTAATTGAGACACAAGCCTTATATTTGGATATATGTACCTGTTGATTTGGTAAGATGCAGTTATCTTGATAATACTTGTTCGGCTTTTTAACATCAAGTCATCGTGTCGCAAATGGTGCGCTCTTTTTTTTTCCTGAGCCTGGGCATATCTCACTATCTCAGATCTTATACCTTAGGAGAAAAACATTCAGGATGAACTCATCTTGATTAAGCTAGTCGGATGTTATCTTACAGTGGGTACCAGTAGTTATTCAAGAGACTTCAGCATATAAGACATAGCAGCTATCGTTTCTGTTCACCCTAAGGTTTATAATTGAGTTCGCTAGATAACAGTTCTCATTTTGTGCAAATCATGAGTAATTTCTAGCAAAGCAGAACTAGTAGTTAGTACCTAGATCAAGCTTATTTCAGAGATCAAGTTAATAAGAATACCTGTAAAGCCGGAGTATTGTACAGCATATACAAATTTGATTCCTTAGTGCTTATGAAGGGATGAAGAATCTCACACGAGCTTGGATGAGTCAGCTGAAGGAAGAATAAAAAGAAGCCACATAAGATTTAAATGCGATGTTCAATGGTTCGTGTGGTAGATGAAAATTTTAGTACATAGAATAAAAAATGGTTCCAGTTGTTGGCATGGTACCAGAAGAGAAAAAATATATTTGGTTTTGACTTTTTAAATTCTAGTAAAATATAAGTTTCCCATCTCATCAGTCCCTGGTCCTTCCCAAATTCTACCAGATCTTGCTTATCCGTAACTAGTGATCAACTGCTAAGATGTTTTATCTTCTAGATTCTTGTGGTGTGATGGTAAGTAAAACTTTGCTAGCAATGCTACATAAATTTTGCTCTAGTAGATCAACTTGATGATCCGTATCTTAAATCAGACAAACCATCTTAGTGGACTGCAGTACTGTGCATTGTTGTTCCTAGCTGGAGGAATGATAAGCCGTGCTAACTGGTATTGTATAATGATTGCGTGATCTGGTTATCAACCCTGCTCTCCTCATGGATCACATGGTTCCATGATTAGTACTTAGAAATTCGGAGAGAGTTTATCAGCAACAAGGACTCTGGGATTTCAATAGCAGTACTGCTGAGAATTGAGTAGCTGATAATATCCCAGGGCTGAATTACTAACTATTGACATGGTATCAGTTTCCGTTACTAAATAATTAAACCTCCATTTCTTGCAGGATCTCCATGTTAGACAACAGAGCACGATTCCACAAAATTTTGCAAGGCGTGCTTCTAGTTCTAGCAGCATGATTCCACAATATTTTGCAGGGCGTGCTCCTAGTTCTAGCAGCCAACACGATGAACCTTTCTCCTATTGGAACATGGGGAGGTTCCAGAGAAGCACCACAAGTTCGTCGATCTCACAGATTGCTGTCACGCCTAGCAATTTTGTCAAGAAGAGGAATGCCAATTCGAACAATTTCCTCCCTATGAAGTTCAGAAAGCTGAGTGGGGCTGGTTAAAACCATACCTTTGCCCGACGGTTTTCGGAGCTCGAGAAGCAGCATAAATATGCAGTTGTCTGGAAGAGCATGTACTAGTGCTTCACCACGTAAGACTTTAAAAAGGCTGGGAGATGGCAGCATTTGGTGGCAACCATGTAAACTGTAGATTTGGTCCAGAAATGCTGCATGGTGTCCTTTGAGACACACTTAACGCGTTTGGCGTGGGATCTCAGTGGTAGTTACTTCTGGCATGCATGTTTTTAGAATTTGGGGCGATATCTAGGGAGATGTGATGTGATACTCCGTCTCTCGCGATGCCTATGTACCTCAAAATAATGTCTTGCGTATAGATAAGACAAATCAATAATTTTTCAATGAGAAGGCTTTGTCTCTTTTTGTTTGCCTCATTGTATTCAGTGCAATTGGCATGCTTACAATTGTTTGTCCTAATGTTTGCTTATAAGCTGTCCCATGCTCGAGCTTGATCGCAGTTGAACGTAGTACCAGTTTAACTATGAAGTTCGACAAGTGTGTAGGCGGGGGATGTAAGGCATGCGACGGCATTGATGGTCGGTCTGTCGTTGTTGTGCCATGGTTGAAATGCGTAGTGATTCTAACGTAGTTACATGTCACAGCATGCTTTCGACTTAAACACGTGCTTTTGAAAATCTAAGCTTAGCCACGCAGAGGTGCTGGCGAAGCCGGGAAAACATGACCCCAGTTTCTCTGCTGATCTAACTATTTGTTTTTCAGTACAAGACGGACACACCCGTACACACACTCACATCACCGTATTGTGCATGTTCTATCCCACTTAACGCGCATGCATATGTGTAGCCTAAGTGGGTGGGTGGGATCGAACACCCTACCCTAGCTCCCACCACTAGGCTGCATTAGTATCCATACTATAACCATTATTATTAGTTTAAACTTCAACAGATTGTGTTCTCTGACGAGATGGCATAACATTTTTGGTGTAGTAATGCTGCCATGGAAATAGAAAGAAACCGACTGCAGTACAGTTCATATGGCAAACTTACCGACACAAATTCAGACAGACTGCATTTATCAGGTGATGAGAATCTGAGTTCATCCTCTTTTCAAGAGAAAAAGAGAAAGATTAAAACAAAAGCCCAAAGTGGACTAGTGCAGAAAGCACGACGACTGGGCGAGGAAGCTACATACACAAGATGCCAACAAATCAAATAACAGGAATAAAGAACATGTACTAGAGCTATACTACTGACACGGGACACAAATTAAATAGTCCCGTCGAAGTGACTCCAATGTTCATCACAGAAGAATGCTTCTCTAGCAACCCTCTACTGACTAATCTTGCACCCACGAATATAGGAATGCTCATAATTGATGTACTTTGTCCAGTAAGGTCGGTACTTTGTCATCGCAATCTCTAGCCATGGTTTCATGTTCCCGTTGTAGTGGACGACGGCAGCGTAATCGATTTCCGAGTGCTCGACGGTAGGGTTGTACCCTAAGCCAAGCACATGCCATGATTTGTCCAGAGGGTGTGTCAGCTTGTAGAAAGTCATAAGACCTGGTGGTAGTGTCCCCAGTTTCCACAGCAGCCTGTTTTCATTCTGTAAAAAGAGAGGAAAAACAGTGTGAAAGTACAGTATTGGGATTGGCCAACGCATTTGTGCTTTGTTCTGTACATCTCAGGAAGGACATGTATGCTTTTTAGTGCCAAGAGGATGGTTTAGTTGTCAGTGCAGATCCTACACCTGATAGTGAACTATTAAGAGAGCCGCAGAAACTAAAATATAGCACCTTATAGCAAAAGAAATTTTTACTAAGGAAGCTGTCCACATGCATAATGTTATGATCAAAAGTATTTGCAGGTTCAAATGCAATCAATCATGATCATGTAGTGTCCTGCTTCATGTATAAGATAGAAAACCCCAGACATCATATGGACAAAATGGTTCTGTAAGAACACAAGATCGGCAAGATGCAATACTCTAAAGAAAAGTGGACACAGTAAAAGTAATAGAACCTTATTTCAAACTCACCATGTTCTGCCATTTGTGGTAAATCCCAGTAATGTCCTTCTTCTTCCACTCTTCGAGATCAAACATATTCATTCCATAAGCCCAACCACATGCATTAGGATCAAAATTCTGAGCAATATTTGGGTTTGAAAAATTGAGGTACTTGTCAAATCGGTGGAAACTCTCCCCACATGTTTCCACAGCACCATTTACATTCCCATTAAGATCAACCTCCCAGAGTCCAGTCAAATCCTTCTGGACAACAATGTCATCATCCAGGAAAAGGATTTTATTCAATTTAGGATAGACCTGTGGGAGGTAAAATCTTAAATGATTGAGCATGGACAGATATTTCGGGTTTCGATACTTCAGATTAGAGGAACCACCGGAGAGAGTTTTTTGACGATCTGCCTTAAAATAGTACTCTTTCATGGCTGCAGACTCAAGCTGCTTCAAAACAGGGCAGTACGAAGAATTTAACCATTTGAAGTCATCCACATTTTCAACATGGATTGTCGCGTCCCCAGGCGGATTCAACAGAAACCACATGTTCATTGCTCCGAAGTTCAGTTTGTCAGTAACAAGATGGAATACATGTTTTTCAGGCTCCTGCAGTTTTATAGCAAGAATATCAGGAATTGCTACTGAATTGGATCATGCAGTCATACATCATAACCAATAAAGCATATTTCTAAATTGAAGTTCATATTGCATTAACCTTTGCATTGACGATGGTTGAGTTGACCACAACTGATGCTGCCAGAACATTGTCCGAGAAAAGAGCGTAGTGATAAAGATCAGGATCTTCCAAGTTCTCACTCTTTGGAAACTTTCTTTTCTCTGGAGAGAGAAGGTAATAATCTATTGTTAAGCGCATGGACAAGCAATGGATGCCATTTGGGATTGTCTTTGCTGCCAACTGGCTGAGGAAGGTGCTCTGCTTCTTTAAGCTCCGGACCTGCTCATCAGCTGACAGAAGCATTGCTCTTAAACGCTGGGTGATTGCCTTGCAATCGTACAACTGTTCTCTTGCCTTTGATAAAACTTGACCCATTGTTTTGACTCTCTCAGAAGCACTTCAAATTAAAGAAGAGAGAAATGAGTAGTGCAGAAAATTTTGGCCAAAAAGAACAGTTCGAGCAGGTAATCACCTTTTAGGAAGTTCAGCATCAGCGGTAGCTTCCCCAAGGGAGCGCTGACTTTCCTTGATCCTGGTGAGTAGCTCCTGATAAAGATCGAGCTTGTCCCTGGATTTGGCAAGCACAGAATATATTCTGGCCATGATCATTTGGTCTCGCATCAGACGAACCATTGAATCTGCCTTCTCGTTTTCATTTTCACGTCTCCATAAACTATATTTTCCCAGCACAGCAGAATCAACGGCTTTCGAACGTTCAATACCTGCATTCTCAAGTTTAACTAGGGCTTCATCATCCTGCTGCACTAATTCTATTTTCTTTTTCACTCTGGTTCTCTCCCCCAATTTCTATAACAAGGAAATATAAAGATCAGATGGAAACATACATAAGATTTCATTTCAAAACAAGTTGTAATGCAAGAACGAATGACATAAAAAGGATGATTAACAACTTCTGGAAATGATGAAATAAACGCAACTATGATTATCCCTACTTAAATTGCAAAGACTTGGTAATGAAGAGAACAATATACCCTGCGAGTTACATCTTCTGGGCTGCCCAGGAGCTGAAGGCCATCTGCATTAAGAAATAAAAAACCCCCTTTCTAAATGAGCTGCTCTGAGAAGACACACTCATGTACAGTAAACATTTGTCATAAATACTCACCATCTCGACAAAAGGAGAAATTCTGCAGTTTAAACTTGGGCGGTCTACTCCAGTCCGGTACCTACAATCACAGAAATCCGTCAATATAAGAACATATATTTCAGTAACACCGAGAACAAAGTAACAGGGCAGGATAATATTCTGCTAACCATTTTGCCAGAATAAATTGGGTCCACTTGAGCTGCACAAAGTAGATTAGAAGAAACACTTACATCAGAATGACTCAAGGAAATAGGTTCTAAAATAATAACAAAATGTTCAGAAGATATTTGACTAAATTGCAACGAGAGAGCAGTCCATGTTGTTACTTTTAATTGTGTGTGAGAGAGACAGAAAAGCAATAAAAATTAAATGGTTCCTACCAAGCTAAAACAGGTGGTAGCAAACTGTAAACAGGCTAGTGAACTGAAGAGGTTCGTGAAGGGACACTACTACCATCTTAACAGGCAAGGATCATATTCACATCTGGAAAGACATGTAACTCTTTGAAAAACAAAATGCCAAACAAGGTGACATATCTAGTATTCTAGTTATGCTCTCCATGGATTTTACATGCTTGAGTACACTGGTGGGCAATGAGTTTCCTGGCTGGCCACACACAAATTAAACCAAACCTATATAAACTTTGAACCTTGCTAGCATATGCCACCGAGATGCAACAATGATCAATTGCAAGCGCGTGGAAGTAATATAAACACTTCATGACCAGAAGAACTATATGCCTGGAATGCCAGAAAATGTCTCTAAGCTTTCAAAAATGGCATCTGTAGTTATTTCTTCTATAAACTTCATGAGCTTTTCAGAACTGACGGGGATGAATTTGACTGCTGAGACACACTTGAAGCAACACAAACAAATTTAAACCCTAAAACAGGTAAGAGGGGAATGTGCACAGAGCTATTGTTGCTCTGCCATGAAAACATCAAGAATGTGTGGGAGGGAAGGAGGGAGGCTCGTGCATGTGTTGGTTCCTGTGAGGCTAGGTGGGTCACTATTCTTAAAGCAGGTCGGTTAGGCCGTATACTAGATCAAATACAATGAACATGTCCCTCCCCTCTTGGTACTCATATAATTGACCAGCTAGGCCGTATAGTCAGAACAATGCCATTTTGCTAGCTGGCTAAAACACCATGTGTAACAATGTAAACACCATTTGGATAGCCAATGTAGTTAAGGTTTACTTCTGACGCAATCATGTCGATGTCCACGCAAGCCTCCTCACAGTCACATCACAACTTTCATAATTTCTAGTGCATACTCACATACATCTCAACGAACTTAGCATTGCACATAAATTATTTGTCATACCTAGATCAACCCACAGAATTTTTACTTGATTTACAGATATTGAATAGTAACAGAAAAAACGCCAAGGGAATTTGAACTAAATACCAAAAGTTTTCAAAGAAATACCCCTCATCCAAACAGAGCCCAAGCATTCCCACCTGTGTAACATCGCAGGTGGCAATCCCCATCTTGATGTAGGCAAAATGTCGGTGCCAATGGTTCCAACTCCCCACTTAAATTCCAGTAGACGCTCAACCTATCTAAATATGTATTTGTATAGGTCGCATTCATCAAGAACAAAAACCTAGAGGATCTGAATTGTGAGCAGATCAACACAGGCGCATGAAGCGCCACGCCTAGGATTCTAACCCCAATTTACCCTAGACTAACAGTTCAAAAGCAAGGGTTGCAATCGAGATACTAACTGGTATATGTTTACAGCAGCATCGCTGCCTCTCAACATCAAACCGTCACTACACTGACCCACACCTGAAGACCTTAATCTGATCTACATAAACGACGCCCGAGAAAGGAAAGGAAAAGGAAAAGGACGAACTCCTCCTCACCTCCGGCGACGGTGGCGGCGAGGACGCAGAGCGCGACGAGGGAGATCGTCGCGCGCGCGCCCGCCATCTCCGGAGCCCCGATCTCCGCGAGAGCAGGCAGGCGCTGGCCGCGGCAAAATCACTCTCCGCCTTCTAATGGCGGTGAACCATAGGGGTGTCGTCTGGAAAGGGATGCGAGGGCGAAGTGGGAGAAGGACGGGCGGAGCAGAGCCGCCGCGTGGGCCCAAGAGAAAACGGTGCGACGGGCCCGTTGCAAGCTTTCTCCGGACGGCCCATTTCAAGTGAGCCGGGCCAAGGCCGGCCCGGTTTATCAGCCCAAATTGGTGGGCTGGGCCATCAGTAGCGCGAAACGTGATGAATGGACCTGTCGGTCACAGTCTGACGAGAGAATTGCCGTTCTGCTTGGTTTCATGTTCCATTTTGTCTTTGCCAAACACTTGGCAAACTCATAATTTGGCAACTAATTGTTGGTAGCAACCGAATCACTGCGCTAAGATGCCTTGCCATATTTTGTCTTAGCGAAGGCCGAGCCAGTCATCACCTACGGGAGTTTGCCAGCTTTTTGGCTTGAAATTTGGGCATCAAACCAAGCTAGCTCTGAGCCAATTTTATTCACCGGGAAACAAGAACGTCCATATAATTCTATAGCTTTTCCCGTATATACTCGTACTGTGTACTCCGTCATTTCGCTGTCAATCTTTTCAACAAGAATCTTATCCGCGAATCATGTCTCAGTTTCTGGCTCTTGTCCATGTCGGTGCTTCTATTCCTATCAATTTCTGAACTTCTGGTTAGCTAGCTAGGGTGAAGAATTTAGATTTTAGAGGCCATGTTAATTAGCTATATTGCCAGCGGTAAATTTTGTTATGGACATAGGTAATAATGATTCATGAAGGATTGAGGTAGCGCCTAAAAGAAAAAAGCTGAGTCTTCTGAAGGCAGAGCTCACTACCAGCTACTTGATTTTCCCTGACTGTGAAAAAATCAACATGGATAGGATGAAAACAGTCGGGGATACTTTTCCTGACGGTTTCCCATCAGGAATTACCTGACACTGATGCCTAGCCAGGGAAAGTAATTATTCTTGACGGGACCGACAGGAAAAGTTTCCCTAGATGCTATCGGTGACATATCCCTATCAAAGGTTCTCTCCTGACAGCTTGTCAGCAATATTATATATCTTATTCTATTATGGATTTTCCACGATCTTATTTCTTTGATTCTTGCTTGAGCCGAATGATTAAAAATTCTCCTACTTTTGCATCAGGGGTAATGTTTGTCTTTCCCTGTTGGCCATTTGAATCGACAAGAATAGTATTAATCAATTGGGGCATTGTTTTTCATGTCAGACGCAACCATCAGGGATGGTGCAAATAGCCAATATAAACTAGCGGGCTACAAATTTTTCTACACCTAGATACAACAATTTGATTCAGATTACCCACAAAAATAGCAGGATGCACACGTCAATATGTTTCACACAAGCACATTTTTAAATATTGCAAATAACCAACTAGCCGAAGGAACGTAGTTGACCAGATCTAGAGATGGAGGAGGCTCCGCATGACGTGATGATACGGCTCCAAGGCTGAGAAATTGGGGGTGACCTAGGTTGGCAATGGATGTGGTGGGTGGTGGTGGTTGGATGAGATCATGGTTGCAGTGGCGATGGCAACAATAGAAGAGTTGAGGTGGAGATACTGGAAAGAGAGAAGATGAGGAGGATGTCTCTTCAAAGTGAATAGTTGAGCCAAAAGAGTTCAGGTCCGCACGTTAATTTTTTCCTTCCATGCCCAATCCAGCTTGACATTGCCGCGTCACCTGAAACAATCTCCCTGACGGGGCATCCACGTCAGGAATAAGTACTGCTGACGGTTTGTAAAACCTGACACAGATACTACACTATCCGTATCGGTTACATAATAACCGCTATGAGTGTTTGGTTTCCTGTGTGCAGGCGTGGGCCTGTCAGGATACGTGTTCACCGTCAGGAATAGTCAGAATTCTGGTAGTGGCGCTGGAATAGAGATCGAGGATAGAGTTTCCTTTGCCTTCTGACCTTCTCGAAAGATAATCTGCTGCTAATTAAGTACCTGAGTTGGAGGACGGCGGCCTAGCTACGGCCGCAAATCATGCTCATTTGAGCATCTGCAAAATGTCTGAATCAGTACCCATAACTAACGAACCAACCAACCTGCTTCGGATGCTTAGCGATCCAAGTGTGCAATGCACGCAAGCTACAGATCGATGGAAATTGCGAACGCAATTTTGAAGCTAAAAGAGAAAACGAGATGTCAACCAACTTAATTAGGTAGAGGAGAGAGAGATGATCGATGAGCCAGCGAGTACGTACCTACCGTCCAACCGGCAGTTTTAGAGAGAGAGAGAGGGAGCGAGAAGGTCGCTGTGCAATGTCCTCGTTTAGCCTTTAAACCTGGAGTTGGAACAGCTTCATTTATGGCTTTGGCTGTGCTAGCGTGCATGTAATTGTGCAGCTCTTTAGTCGGGCCTTTTGCAATGCTTGTGCTTATGCCCGTCTCACCTGAAGTGTTTGGTGAGCTGGTCTGCTGCCAACTCTACTCCACCGACAAGGACGGCGTACTGACAGCAGGTCAGAAAATACGGTTACGTATGAATATTCGACTGTTTTGGTCCCTTTTCGTTTTTTAGGTGAGTTTTTTGTATTTTTAATGTTAATTTTATCTCCTTCACAGTACAGATAGACGAAGCGTGTCATGTATCACGTCCTAGATCTACGAATCAGGCCTATCGCGCATCTAAGTAGCGACACCCGTGGACCCTGCGAGACTGGCCGTGACAGGGCACCTGTCGCGCTGTGGGGCCACGATAGGCACATGTGCTTCCCGCTGCTCCTCTACACTCTCTCTCTCTCTCTTGCTGCTTTTTATGGTAGTTAAAGGGTAAAAGCATGGATATAATCACAGATAAAGAGAGAGCAGAGACAAAGAACTGCTACTGTGTTACTACACATGAAGTAGCACGTAAATGAGCTATTTAATTACTACGTGTTACTCCGCTAAATGAGAAGTTGATAATGTAGACTAATGCGGTGCATGCATTTTTGTAGGAGGGTGGGCACTTTTCGCTGGCAGGCAGCGTGATAGGGTTCTTGTGTCATTGGGAGAGATATTGTCACGATCGAGAGGCGCGATAGGTGTGTCGTGCCTGGAGCCTTATCGTGCAGCAGAGACGTGAGGAGCCTATTGTGGCCCCACAGTGTGATAGGTGTCTTGTCGTGGCCAACCTCACAGAGTCCATGCGCACCACGGGTTAGATGCGTGATAAGCCTACTTCGTAGTTTCAGAACACGATACTTGACACATGTCACCTGTCTATGCTATCGTAAAAATAAAATTGACATAAAAATGAAAGAATAATAGATTTATTAAAACAAGACCAAAACAGCTAAATATTACTTACGTATTTGCTAAAACTGCACATACATGATGCCCCTTCCAGATTCTAACAGGTTCCTCGATCGATCTGATACATAGTTCCATTAACATTCCTTCTCCTTTTTGGCGAAGACAAAAGAACGCACGACGCTCCCCTGCACTTTAATTTGCCAACCTTTGCACCTGCTGCTCGTGCAAAGTAAGTACCCCACGTGTGCACTCGATTTACGTTTTATAAAACTCGCATTATATAGCTTCTCTTTTTATCTCGAAACATGTACGCTTGTGCCGTAGCACGAATAACGGAAGTTTATCAGAAGTGGTGCTATACATCGAAGTCTCTATTTTTCGTCGAGGGAGACGTCAATTCGGCTGGGATAATTAGTTTATCGGAATTGCTATTTCTCAGTCGACTGAGAAATTTTATTTCTCAATCGACCCACACTACCTCAGCTAACAGCATTACTGACGGGCGAAAAACAGTAATTTCTGACGGGTTTCGGGCCCGTCAGTACACTTCCACTGACAGGCGTAGGGCCCGTTAGAAGATACAAAATTACACTGACGGGCCTGATTTCCCTACCCGTCAGTAGTCATTTTTCAGGGATTAAAAAAAATAAATTCATTACACATTACACATTACAGCCACATTTCATGCACATCAGAAGCAAAGCAGCATTGAACAGAGCAGGAGCTGAGCCGATTGAGGCACTTCCCCTAAGAAGGCTTTCGAGCTTGTTGAAGGCAGCCATGGAGGAAGACTAAACCTGCACCGATATACAATCACATCTTCAATCATCCGCAAGAGAATGAAACCAAAGGGGCAAACAATAGCAACCATTCGGATGAACTGTAAAACAAGCATTGATTGCATCGCGCGCACGGCACACAGATGACAGATGGATCGAAGAACGCAGATGGAGGACTCACTGGTCGGTGAACGCAGATGGAGGTAGTGTCATTTCGGATATTTCCAACATTGATGCCTGGTGCTAACAAATCACGAACTGTCCCATTGTATATTTCCAACATTGATGCCTGCATATAGAAATTAAGTTAGTAAATGTCTTGGTAACAACACAAATAGTGCATCATTTCAGAAGCTAGATTGCATTGCAGCTTGCAGGGACTAACCTGCATACAATACTTCCATATTCTAGAGATTGTCTGGTCTCGAAATTTGCTCCAAATTAAAGAACGAGGTATCATTCCTTTCTGATCACGGCCTGACTCGCCCATCATTCTATAAGTTTTACCGGACGCTGTTTGACCATATGCAAATATGCATACATGTACTGCGCAAAGATAAATTAAGCATGTCAGCTATTACAAAACTGAAATGAACTAGTAGTTGCATCGGAACATGCAAAAAGAAAATGGACTCGTGATCTATAAATAAGCTGAAAGCTCCAGGATGACAGTGATATAAGTCTGTAGAATGTGCATGATTGGATGGTCATTTTTGAGCATATGACGAGCACAAGGCCGGCTCGTCACCTGTAAAAAAAGATGTACATAGTAATGCTATTATACTGCAGCGTTGAATGATATGTGGTGGCAGTGGATAGAAAACCAGCAAATCAGTTAGATAGCATCTTCAATCGTCTTGAAAGAAAAAAGGACAATTGGAATATACCAGTTACTAAAAGATAATAGTTCTGTACAAACACTGCTGCCCAGTTACTGTATTGAAAATGAATTCCCAAAGCGCTGGTGGCGGAGATCCGGAGGAAGGTGGACAGAAGAGGAGAAATTAACGAGACTGTGAGAGAGTTAGATAGAAGAGGAGGAGGAGGGGATGGCCTGGTTGGGGGGATGCTGCGAGGACGAGGGCGGCGTGGGCCACGGATCCGGCTCCGGCGGCGGCCACAGATCCGGCGAGGGCGGCGGCCACGGATCTGGCGACGGCGGCGTGGGCCACGGATCCGGCGAAGGCAGCGGCCACGGACCCGGCGACGGCCACAGATCCGGCTCAGGCGGCGGCCACAGATCCGGCGAGGGCGCCACCGCGTACTCCGAGTGCTCCGCCCCGCCTCTCGTGCTCACCGGGCCCGGAGGAGCTGAGGGAGAGGCCATCGGTGGAGGAGAGGAGCACCGGGAGGAAGGAGATATGTGGGGGAGAGGGCTGGGAGGGAGAGAAGGAGAGAGGCGGCCGGGATTTAGATTTTTATAGATTTTTATACCTCCTCTGCGCGGCTCGGGTGGGCCTTTAGGCCCAGAAAACTACTGACGGGCCAAATTGTTTGCCCGTCAGTGATGTGGCCAACTTCACTGACGGGCATGTTTGTAGCACCCGTCAGTGTTTGTTGCCTGTCAGTGTTTCTCCTCTCTTCGTCTTCTACTGACGGGTCTTTTCTGCGCCCGTCAGTGGAAGTTGCCTGCGTTGTCTTCTGAATTACAATTACTGACAGGTCCTTACTCGCTCGTCAGTGATTCATATATTCAGCGACGGGCCTCCGCCTTCCCGTCAGTGATTGTAGTGTAGCAGAAGTGTTTTCTGAGGTAGTGCCAGTTGCACATTTTTTATACTTAAGTTACATGTGCAACTTAAATATAGAAAATGTGCAACTGCTCGGTTATGCTCAGTTGTATATTTCTAGACTTAAAATTACACATGATTTCTAAAATGTGCAACTACTCAATTAACCATTGGATCAAAAATCAATGCTTAGGATCATTGACTTAGAAATAACTATTTCTAAGTCGACTTAGAAATAGACACTCCCTTAGTTTATTTTAACTTTAAATAATTCATAACAATATTAACTACAATAATAAACACATCATATATCACTTACATACTACATATAAATGTAAGTAATAAAGTAATATAGCTCATATTTAGACAACATGTACGTATTAAGCATACCATAGAAGAGATGTAGTAAAAATATGGACATTATTTTCATGGTATATTTTTAGTCGGAGATAATGGTGGAGAAGCTGACGATGACGAGTCTGGGGAAGCCGTCTCGTAGCTGCGTATGAATTACATAGTGAACGTAGACGTTGTGAGCAGTCGCGTCGAGACGCTTTCTAAAAACATTATTTGTCCTCTTCCAGACAGGATCCCAAAGACGAACAGTTCTGAAGACCTGCTCTCCTGAACTCCGGTGCACACCGAGGTTGTGGGACGGAGTATCGTTGGAATCAACTCAGTACATGAGGAAGGGAGGAGAGAATGAGAGAGGAGAAGGCTCTCTTGGTGTGTTGTGAGGAGGGGTGAAGGTGACCTTTATGTAGGTTTATGAGGAGAGATGAGATTCTCTCTCCACATACTGACATATGTCAGCACAACCTACGGATGCTGACATGTGCCCCACACACTCTGACACATATGGCATGTGTCGACATACGTCTTACGTATGCTCATATGTGCTCTCACATACTCTTATATACTTCCTCCATCCTAAAACGTAAGGCATATTTTGGTTTGTTAAGACAAAACTTTGATCAAAAATTACTCCATTAATGTATGATTTATGTGATACAAAATCACAATCATAAGTAAGTACTTTTGAAGATGAATCTAATGATATCAATTTTATGTTACCTAAATTATATATTAATAAAGTAATTGTTGGTCAAAGTCTTGTCTTAACAAACTAAAATACTCCTTACATTTTGGGACGGAGAAAGTAATTATAAGTTTTTAAAAATTTATTAGGATCATTATTATAGATTAGGTCTAAATACATAACAAATTCTGAGCAGATCAGTTGGCCACAGCTATAGCGACAGTATGATCGACATGATCATGTCTATATTTAGCACAAATGGATAATACAGCATCGCGCGCACGCCTCAAGTTCTGCGATTTTGAGCGATCGAAGGATACATCTTGATGAGATCCGAGAAAAGCATACGTCTTAATCAGACACTAGATTGACTGAGAGACAGCCAATTGGACAAACTCTATGATCATCTGGACACATCCTCTGTTGAAATAACTACAATGTATTACTGAAGCAGCTTGAAAGCAGAGAATAAATCTTATCAATTAACGAGGAGATTGCACTTAAGCTCTGTTTTGGATATAAGGTAGGTTCCTGCAAATACTTCTGTGAAATTATCCTGACATCTCAGATGGGCAGTTAAATTTATCCGAATAAAAAGCACATAGCACTCGAAGTTGCATCATTGCATGAGCTTCGTGTGCCAAGGGAAAAAAAAAGCGACGCACACCAATAATCTCTGACTAAATTAAATAAAGGCAAGCTGCCCCTAGTTTAAACATCCCAAGAAAGGCAAGGCTGCTGCTACGCTTATCCCGCCGAGATCGTAATAGAAGACGAACCACGTGCAGAGCTTAGTCAAAACAGCATATTACTCTGTTGTAGTACTCATTGAGTTTCATTAACCACGTGCTAGCACTATCTCAGAAAACACTTCTGCTACATGATAATCACTAACGGGCACGAGAAGGCCCGTCGCTGATTAGAGGCAACACCGACAGGCGAGCTCATGCCCGTCAGTAGTAGTGATGCACAAGGCGAGGTAGCCAACTTCTACTGACGGGCACAATATCCGTCCATCAGTAAAAGTGAGACAAGAGATGCAACTTGGCATCTCCACTGACGGACAACCTTCACTGACGGACGCACCGCACGTGCCCGTCAGTGAAGATCAGATCTCCATTGACGGGTCCATTGTCGTCCGTCAGTGAAAGACCATTCGAAAATCTCCGCGCCTCGCCGCTCATCATCTCGCCGCTTCCGGATCAAAATCCTACTTCTCACCCTCTCATCCACCGTCCATCTCCACGCATTCGACGGTGCCCATCCACGATCCGTGCGACCGCGTCCCATTGGCTGTCGTCCGTTGCTACGCCCCACATATATTCTCCCACCGCGCAAGGGATTTCCCCACCTGCATCCATCCCTCCCTCACTCCCACCGCCGCCGTTTCCATCTCGTCTCGCGTTTTGTTCTCGTCACCGTCGTCGGTGGTTGGGTGAGATGGCTGGTCGTGGGAAGGCAATCAGCGCCAGGGCAGCGAAGAAGGCGACGTCAAGGAGCTCCAAGGCCGGGCTACAGTTCCCTGTCGGCAAGATCGCGAGGTTCCTCAAGGCCGGCAAGTACGCTGAGCGCGTCGGAGCCGGCGCCCCCATCTACCTCGCTGTTGAGGTATGTTTCTTCCGGATCTCGTCCATGCCTCGATTCTTGAGGCTTTTGTTTGTTGATCAGGGTCCTTCGTGGATTCCAATGTACGGGTGCTCTTAGATCTGATTTGATTCTTATCCAGGTCCTGGAGCTGGTCGGGAATGCGGCAAGAGACAACAAGAAGACCCGCATCGTGCCGCGCCACATCCAGCTCGCCGTCCGCAACGACGAGAAGCTGACAAAGCTGCTTGGCGGCGCCACCATCGCCAGCGACGGCGTGATGCCCAACATCAACAAGCACCTCCTCCCGAGGGCCTCATCCTCCAAGGCCTCCACCGTCGACGACGACGACAACTGAGGCCCAGGCCTCCCCTCATTGTTTAAAAAAATGTCTGAATAATACTTCCACTGACGGGCACAGGTTCCCGCCTGTCAGTGAAAGTCTATCTCTATTGACGGACACAGGTTCCTGCCCGTCAGTGAAAGTCAGAGACGGATGCCCTGGAAGTCTTTTCACTAACGGGCCGAAAGGTTCCCGCCCATCAGTGAAAATCCGTCTTCACTGACGGGTCCTCCGGCCGTCAGTGGAAGTGAGGAGCTTACTGACGGGCGAGGAACCCGTCAGTGATTGCCATTTTTCGCCCGTCAGTGCTGGTGTTTCCTGAGGTAGTGTAGATGCGTTCATTTACGGGGTGGGCTAGCTATACATCTGTCGATAGAAAATCTGTGCCCATCTTAGTCAATTTTCCGCCATTGGATTTGCTCAAAGACCGGTGATCCGATCCTCTTCTTCACTCTACCCTGACACCGCCAGTCCACCATTGCATCACTGTGTCATTGCCTCTGGCAAATCGTTGTCCATGGCCTCCTCCTCCTCCTCCTCCCTCGCTGCTATTGCCGCCACCGCATTCGCCTTCGTGACCAGCCACAACAAGGAAGAAGAAGAAAAACAAGAGGAACACGAAAATTTAGAGATTGAAGAAAAAGGTCTAGGTGCCGTACCCATCCGACGGTGACGGAGAAGGGGAAGAGGACTCGTGGCGATGAGGAAGAAGAACAAGACCTCGCTAGCGTCGAGGAAGAAGAATAAGAAGGGAAAAAACTACGTATCTTAGGGAAAAAAAGATAAGGTATATCATCTATCTTTGGTAGCATATCCACTAGGGGTGACAAGGAAGAAGAAGACATCGCCAGAGCCAAGGAAGAAGAGGAACAGATCATCCAGGTAAGGCTAGGGTTCACGTCACAAAAGAGAGTGGAAAGGCAAGACAATAGTGACGAGCGGTCGATTTGGTCGACAGGAAGCACGGGGGTGTTGGCAAACGAGAAATCGGAAGGCATTACATCGGGTGGGATCGGAATGAGAACAAGAGAAGAAAGGAGAGACGCACGAATCTTGCAGCGAATTCAGCTATGGAGCAAATTGACCGACGTGGCAAAAAAAAATCTGTCAACGGATGTTTAGCAATTCCGTTTGTTTACTCGATCCATGCTACATGCACGGCGTCCGATCACGCATGCACATATCCCGTGTAGCTCCCCTTCGCATGCATGTCACGGCATGGCCTAGTCGCCTGGGATGCATGACGATGTCGACATGTACGCAAGCAAATGTGCATGCCCATCCACCAGAGGGACAAAGCTCTATATCACGGCATCGTCATCATCCAGGGGCGCCATGCATGCACTAGCGAGCCAGCAGCATCAGACCACGACACGATCTGCCCCTCTCCATGACGCATGGAGATATACACTCTCCAAGTCCAAGTCAAGACGCATGCCACATATATTTGCGCCATGAGATGCGCACGCACATTCAACGCAACAACTGAGACCGGCCGCGACTGCTGCTATCACCAACCTGCCAACCGCTCGACCTGATCCGCAGTGAGCCAGCAGTCTGTACCGAGATGAGACGAGATGATGCATTGATGCGAGAGAGAAATCGAAGACTCATCACCGATCGTCCGACGGGTTAATTAGATGATGATACGAGAGGCGCCAAAGCTGGGCGTTCCCCCGCATCATTCCGTGGCCGTGGCGCCGTCACCACCAGCTGAATTCAGGCTTGGGCATGTATGCAGGAGACGGCTCAGCCATATATGATTATTTTTCTATTTTTATCAAATTAAGTCAGTTTTATATCATTATATATGCGCATATATCCCTTGTAAGCCGCACAGAATAAGCTAACAACTCATTATAATTCTTTTAATATAGAGAAGATTGTTGTCGTATGTTCCGTGATTTTTTTTTCATAAAGGGTTTTCACATAAAAAAAAATAATGTCTTATGATTTTTATCTAATTATGTTGTTTGTCATGTTTCTAACATCTCTCGTGAGTAGCGGTGGTACATTAACACCGGAGAGGATGGGCGGAAAAATATTTGCAAAAATTTATTTAGGAAGATGCATTGCGCGCAACCCAATCCAGAATTGCAGGGTTTTAAAGGAAACCCCAAAGCCGGCTCCTACTCCTACTCAACGGCCTAATCCGGGACCCACCCGCGGCTAGACTCGGGTCAAACCGTCCAACGTTTTTCGTAATTAGTGACATGAAAAGAAAATGTCCATAATTAAGCTCTGTACGAACTGACAATACTGACGTGAGTGTACCTGATGTCAAATTATCCGGTCCGTTTGGGATGGCCGATTTTCTCTCAGATTCACCAGGGATCTGATCACCACATGGCCAATTCTTGAGGATCGATGCCAGTCAGACAGATCCTACTCTGCACATTAAAATACACCTATGATCCTGGATTGCTCTGCTGTCAAGATGGATCAGACTAGTATTCCATGGAGAGTATGCAACTAGTAGTCATTAATTGGCTAGGGATTCACTGGCTCACATGCCACGAGTTTAGTAAGATATGTCTAAGTAGTAATAACTAACTAACGCCTGAGATTCTTTTACCCAAAGTATGATTGGGTCCTATCTAATTCTCTCTTTTTTAAAGGTGGCTCCTATCCAGTTAAGTCCATGTCAGAAACTAAGTTCAAGAAAAAGAAAAAGTTCATGTCAGAAACTGGTCTGCCAATTCTTCAATTGCACTGTTTCCAAGCACTGTTCTTACATGCATGATACAGTTGATAGGATGCTAACCAGCTAGTCAACGTTGCTTCTTCCTTCTTCACATCCTAGATGCGGAGACATCATGTACATTTTCTTATCTCTTTATAAATAAAAAATATCTCATTGTTAGGTCGATCCACAAGACCACAAAGACTAAAGCAATAATGATTAAACAAACGGAGCATGCATGGCACCTAAAATTTAAGCCCTGAAGCTTCATGTGAAGATACCGTCGGAAGGAATTATTATAGTTAGTGAACAACCATGTGATCGATCGATCAGTCCAAGCAAAGTGACAAGATGCTTGAATCGCTTGTCTCATATTTAACCTAAAGACACTCAATTTGACGAATCTTTCAGGCGATCAATAATATGGTTCACGCATCTCGTTCCACGCATGCACAAAGGAAAACACAACTTGCAAGTTGCAACACCAAAAAAGAATAGTTTGGTGGGCGCTAACGGCATTCAAACGAGAGGCCAATTAATTGCATCGTGATCAATGCTGCGAGTTTTTGATTTGATCGAGTAAATTGTGGAGTGGTTGGTGTAAACGATCGAACTATTACCAATTTGTTACTAGCTACTAGGTTTACTTTTTTAGCAAAAGCAAAATCTACCCATAATGAGCCTTTTATAGGTGGGTGACCCTAGTTAGGCAAGATGGATTCTTCCATCCATTGTCTTGGTCATATTGTGCAGGTACATGTTACTCTACCTTTCTAGTATGGAGAGAGAGAGAGTGAGTGATGGATGATGTGCCAAAAGAAATGCCATTGCTTTGCGTGCATCCATGTGGTAAGGAACCTCAATAATGAGCTCGCACTCGCTGACACACTGGCCCTTCGCTGGACGCTGCCATGCCAACAACTCGTCCAAAAAACAATCTGCAACAAGCAACAACCCCCAATACCACGGTCTCCGGGCACCTAACCTCTTTGTTTTGCACTGGCCCCCCAATCCTTCCCACCGACACAAAAAGCCATATTTAGTCCCGTGCTGTCGATCAATTACAAAATTAGCTCTCTGTTAAAAAAAATTAAAAATGACCACTTATCGCTGGTAGGATCTACGGCACCCCACTTACCACGGGTGGGATCTACGGCACCCCACCTACCACGAGTGGGATCCACGGCACGTCACCTGCCGCGCGGGTGAGATCAGTGACCTGTCGTGAATCCCACCCGCGGCAGGTGGGTGGTGCGGGTTCTGGGTGCGGTAAGTAGGAGTTTTTAGATTAATTGTATTAAGAAAACTATTTTTGCTATTACCTGATAGGAGGCTCGATAGCTAAATAGGAGGCTAAATATGACTTTTTGCCTCTCACCGACCCGTTCAGCTGGAAAGGTCAAATGCTCCCTTTCGCTCACCTTCTCATTCCTTCGTTACGTCTCACCAGAAAAGGGAGCAGCAGGGGTAGTCCAACCAATCAGTCCAGGAAATTATCAAGGGCATTTTGACTAGTGTCAAAAGTCTAACCAGATCAAAATAAATCATATTACCAAAAATGTGGTTAATGAAAGTAAATACGGAATGATACTCTGACCTTATGTAACTATAGCAAGACAATTAGATATATCGAAACCAATGTCCGGCTCGATAGCTCATGCTTCAAGGCCCTGTTTGGAACGCAAAACTTCTCCTAGTTCCTACTAGAATTGAACATCATTTTGAAGTTCGCAGATATGTACAGAAATATAGGCTTCGTCGACGTCGATTCGCTGAAAGTCCACCTGGCTCTGGACTTAGAGTTGTCCTTCTTCCTAACTTAACAACGACCCGTGCCACTACGCCCGATCCAGTCCGACCCGACCCGACCCGACCCGACCCGACCCGACCCGTCAAGTCGCTTCCAAAAATAGAAGCAGAACAAGCTAGCGAGCTAGGCACCATCAGGGACCTAGATTCAATTAAAAATAAGTATGGGGAGTGGAGGTGAAAAAACCCTGACCCCCCTGACGACTACCACTGTTCATCCCTCTGTATAAAGAGAACCGGTAGGCAGGACACTCCCTCGTTTTGCTGCTACCCGAAGGAAACACAGAGCGAGAATGCGCGGCGGCGGGCGGGAGGACGAGGAGGCCGGGCAGAAGCTCAAGAGCATGGACGTCGACGACAAGCTGGAGAACGGCGGCGGCCGCCGCGACGACGACAGCCCCCACCCGCCGCGGCCGGCCGTCAAGTACCACGGCTGGAAGGCCATGCCCTTCATCATAGGTACGTAATTTGCTTAATTAACACGGTGGAATTTGTCTGAATCGACCGCAGATTTTCTTGCGTGCGCGAGAGAGCATGGCGATTGATGGATCGATCGTCCGAATTGCTTGCTTGGCAGGGAACGAGACGTTCGAGAAGCTGGGGACGCTGGGGACGTCGGCGAACCTGCTGGTGTACCTGACGCAAGTGTTCCACATGCGGAGCGTGGACGCGGCGACGCTGCTCAACGGGCTCAACGGCACCACCAGCCTCGCCCCCATCATCGGCGCTTTCCTCTCCGACGCCTACCTCGGCCGCTACCTCGCGCTCGCCATCGCATCCGTCGCCTCCCTCATCGTGAGTCTACATAGATCCAGCACCACTACCAGCTTCCTCCGTCTCTCTCAATTACTAGTACTAAAAGTCACTACTACTCCATTTCTTTCTTGCTTCTTGCTGCCATGGTAATTGCGACCATCCGTGCATTCATGCATTTGATTGATTCGCCTCCAAATTTGGGATTGGGGTGGGAATTTGAGGCGGATGTTGGGGTGCTTGATTTGGGGGGAGTTGGGCGGCCGTACTACTCTGTACTCCTTTCTCGGATTCAGATTCTGGTTTTCTTGGGACTGTAGATCGATGGGAAGTGGTGGCCTGTCCTGAGCACTGTGAGTTGGACTTTCGAGTTAGCCCGCGCCTCGATTTTCTTGTTTTGCGTTGGAGATAATGGGCAGCACATGGAACGAGCAACGAGTCAACCACGTGCGTTCTTGCTCACCGACGCGCGATTTCCTTTTCTTTTGATCGCAAATTAATGAGATCTGCGATTAGAGCGGTCTCAGGTAAACTAATGTTACGAGCTGAGCTGAAGTTTCAGGCTTTTTATTGGTTGACTTCATATGCCGGACCCCCACCATCGATCGAGCTTGTACCAGATCGGACGGCTCATGTTCTCTAATAGTTATTTTTTGAGATTTAAGAGTGTATTTATAGGAGAATTATCAGTGTTTACCAGAGTAACTCGAACTAGGCTGCCTTCACCAACCTTACATTGTCAGAAAAATAGTTACTTTAGGAATGTGTTTTAGTGGGTCGCGTACGTAGGTGGTTGAGTTGATGCTAATCAACGTTAATTAGCCGCTATGTTCTTTTTGTTCTTGACCAATTCAGCTTACGTGCGTGTGTTAGCCGATCGAGCATGTAGCAAATCACTGATGGATGCAACGTGCGTAGGCCTGTCCTAAAAAATCCACACCATGATGACGCTTTGTAAAAGGGAGGAGTGACAAAGCACGCTTTGAAGCGGCGCAGCAGCGTAACTCATGATCACCGCGCCACTAATCTATGTCTTAGTGCCCTAATCGTTAGTTAACGGATCACAGAGTGGCTAGCTAGGTAATAAGATTATTGTTTACAAGTGAGTAATGCTGCACAGATCATCTAAGCTAGTTGCCCCCCACTATTCATCTAAGCTAGTTGCCCCCCACTACGTAGCAATGATATATAAGAGGTCCCTCCTCGACCTGGATTAGTCAGCACTTCAGTAATAAGATATAATCAAAGACCCAGCCTAACTCAATCATGTGCCTGCATATTATTTTTAACTCACCGTGTCACGACGTAGTATTAGAACTATGCACTCGTCTTAGTTGTCTTCCATCAACTTGTTCGGAAAAAAGGAAAAAACTCGTACTGCTGGGCATACAAGCTGGGTCCGTGTGATACGGATCTGAACATCTTTTTAAACGAGGAAAAACCTTTGAATTTGGGTTGGTGGTTAAGTTGAAGCAGACCTCTCCCTTTTGCCGTCTGTTTAAGCTTCACCACCTTAGCAAAATGAGAAGGCGAATCAGCACGTGATCGTCAATCACTTTGCAGCTAGCTAGCAAGATCCAACCCCCGTTTGGAACGGGAGAATTGGGTTGTTTCCTGTGGAATTCTCCCCAAACTTAGAATGTGTAAGATCTAACTAGTACTACTTCTACAAGTTAATTTAATCCACAAGGCCTCCAGTGAACCTTCACCCGATGGGCAACGAAACCAAACGATCCGTGCCCGTGCATCCACCTTATCCGGAGCATAGTGACATGTATCTGTCTGGCAGTGAGTGCCAAACTAAACTGCACAAGCCACAAGTGGAGCGGAGTGGCAGCCGCCATCAACATTGACCAGCTCGATCACCACCGGCTTCGTGGAAAATGGCGTCCACTGTGCAGTCGAGGACACACGCAGATCTCCCTCACTCGCCACATCAACGTCAGTCACCTCGCTAACCAGAAACCACCCACCTAC
Organism: Stipa capillata; assembly: GCA_019208055.1. Classification (NCBI taxonomy): domain Eukaryota; kingdom Viridiplantae; phylum Streptophyta; class Magnoliopsida; order Poales; family Poaceae; genus Stipa; species Stipa capillata. The sequence goes on from JAGXJF010004096.1 coordinate 195,312, forward strand.
ATCTCCTCCACCACGGAACCCGAATCATGAGTAGCGCCAGCTGCAGCGCCTAGTTGCTCCGCCGTTAGAAGGTTCTCTGCCTGGCTGACAGCGAAAGCCACGAGCGCGGGAGGGAGTGGGATACAGTTCGGTTGGCAGCTCCGCGGGAGCTGTGTCGTGTGATCGTGTTACCCGGCGCGCGTATCCATGCGTGGGGTGGTGGGTGGATCATTGGGACGGAGATCTGGTGGTGGTCGTCACGGCCGCCGGTCTCGTTCTTCTCGCCCGCGGGTCCGGCGATCGGGGGTGTGAGGCTTGCGCGTCGCGTACCGACGGGGACGTGATCGGTGTGTGCGCGCTGGCGCCGCATAAGGGTGTCACCGTGTGACGACTGTGTGGATGGTGGTGTTACTGACTGGTGTTGGACTGGAAAATGAAGCGTGCACGGCAGGGGGAGAAAGGAAGGAAGGAAAGCGAAAATCATAATGGATGGTCAACCGTGACAACGGTTGATTCTGATATGTGTATAGTTTATGGGATCCACATTCTAACAAGTTGAAAGCTTAATTTGGTTGATAGAAAGTTTGTTTTGTTTTTCTAAAAAACTGAGGTATAAAGGAGTTGGAAACTTGTTTTGTTTTGATTTTTAAGTTATCTGAATCAAACTTTTAACTTTTTAAATTTGTTTTGTTTTGATTTTTACGTTGAAAGTTTGATTCAGACAACTACAGAAAATATATCAGAATTAATTATGCTAACGGTGCACCGTTAATTACTGGTGACCGAAAGAAGGACTGTGTCGGTAAGCGATTTTATCCGGCGGCTAGCTCAAGTGCAGTGGGAAACGGGATGCGCTGGACGTGCACGTGTGATATCGTTACCTGCTATGTCAGCGCACGCACGGGTGTCGGCTCTCGCATGGTGGGCCATGATGAAGGGGATACTGTTTGGCCCAGTGGGTTTGGTGAAAGTTGGGGCCCGGTTGGGCGTTGCAGGCTGGCCTGGGTGTGCACAACCCAAGCAGGCTTATTTGCTTCCTTGTTGTTTCGTTTATCATCTCATTCCATTCTCCTTTGCATATTCAGAATTCAAAAGAATGCGTATAAAAAAGAAGAATTCAAAAGAAGTTCTTGCATTTTAAGAAAAACTAAGTTCTTGCACGTTCGTCTGCTTGCATTGCGATACTAAATGATAACTAAGTGCTTGAACTCGTCAGTCATCTGCTTTACGCGGATTACAAACTTCACCTGCAGTAATTATACACCATGATAATTTCGAAGCTTATGTTGATTTCCCTCCAACATTAACACGCTTGCTCTGCTTGTTCCTCCCAGGGCATGTTCTTCCTGACGCTGACGGCCGGCGCGGACAGCCTGCACCCGCCGGACTGCGGCCCCGGCGATGTCTGCGAGAAGGCGACCTCCTACCAGTTCGCCGTGCTCTTCATCGCCTTCGCCTTCCTGGTGATCGGCTCGGCGGGGATCCGCCCCTGCAGCATGCCCTTCGGCGCCGACCAGTTCGACCCGCACACCGAGTCCGGCAAGCGCGGCATCAACAGCTTCTTCAACTGGTACTACTTCACGTTCACCTCCGCCATGCTCGTCTCCGCCACCGTCATCATCTACGTGCAGAGCAACGTGAGCTGGCCCATCGGCCTCGGCATCCCGACGGCGCTCATGTTCCTCGCCTGCGTGCTCTTCTTCATGGGCACGCGCCTCTACGTGCGCGTCATCCCGGAGGGGAGCCCCTTCACCACCATCGTGCAGGTGTTCGTGGCGGCGGTGAGGAAGAGGTCCCTGAAGCAGCCCAAGGACCCGAAGCAGGATCTCTTCGACCCGCCGCACACCAGCGCCATCGTGACCAAGCTGGCGCACACGGACCAGTTCCGGTGCCTGGACAAGGCGGCCATGGTGGCGTCGCCGGAGGAGGTGCGGCCCGGGGGCGTGGCGCCGGCGGACCCGTGGAGGCTGTGCAGCGTGCAGCAGGTGGAGGAGGTGAAGTGCCTCATCCGCATCGTGCCCGTCTGGTCCACGGGGATCATCTACTACGTCGCCGTGGTGCAGCAGTCCACCTACGTGGTGTTCTCCGCGCTGCAGTCCGATCGCCGCCTCGGCAGCAGCTTCCACATCCCGGCGGCGTCCTTCACCGTCTTCGCCATGCTCGCACAGACGCTCTGGATCCCCATCTACGACCGCCTCCTCGTGCCGCGCCTCCGGCGGATCACGGGCAAAGACGAGGGCTTCACGCTGCTCCAGCGCCAGGGCATCGGGATCGCGCTCTCCACCGTGGCCATGGTCATCTCGGCCATCGTCGAGGACCGGCGCAGGGACATCGCGCTGAACCAGCCGATCATCGGCACGACGCAGACCGGCGGCGGCATCTCGGCCATGTCGAGCCTGTGGATGGTGCCGCAGCTCATGATCCTGGGGCTCTCCGAGGCGTTCAACCTCATCAGCCAGATCGAGTTCTACTACAAGGAGATCCCGGAGCACATGAGGAGCGTGGCGGGCGCGCTCGCCTTCTGCAACCTCGCGCTGGGCAACTACCTCAGCGGGTTCTTGACGACGATCGTGCACAAGACCACCGGGGGCGGGCAGAACTGGCTGGCGCAGGATCTCAACAAGGGGAGGCTGGATCTCTTCTACTGGATGATCGCCGGCATTGGCGTCTTCAACATCATCTACTTTGTCATCTGTGCCAGGTGGTACAGGTTCAAGGGGGCCAGAGACTGAGATGCATGCATGCGCTAATGGTGATGGAATTTGGATTATTTTTTTAATTAAGTTGTGGGAAAGGGAAGGAAGGGGGGTAGAATAAGGTCAGATGATTAATGGATCTGTCTTGGATACCCATAGTAGTTATATTTCTTTTTTATTCTCCCTTTTTTTTTGTCTCTGGTGTTTTGAATTGAATCTATAGGATTAAAGTGGGTGGAGGAAGAGAAGAAGAAAAGATAGACAAAAGAAGGGGTGGTTTCTTGTAAGTGATTAAATTGGAAGATAAATGAATGTCTTTCTCTGTACTTATGGTTTCAAGAAAGAAAATGCCTTCAGCTATGTGGTCATGACTCGTGAGTAAATGAATTGTACCTTCACATTTCCATTTGTCTTGCATCCACTTAGATCAGAATTCAGCTAGTATGTAAACTGGTGCTTCTCAGGGCAGCTACTCCGTAAGTAGCAGGCATCTGCACAAGCCACAGCTATCCATCCCAACAGGGACAATTGCATGGTTATGCCAGAACAGATCAATGCACATCACAACAATTGCAGGCTCTGTTTGGTCAGATAAGTTGCCGACCAGGATTTTAATAAGAAACTATATGCATATTGACAAGCAAGGCAGCACCTTAACAAAACTTAACCAGGACAACTTTGACATCACGAGATATGTACATTGTTACACTCAATGAAGGTGAACTACCCACCGCCACCGGGACATTAAATTACCTTCTTTTCAGTACACCGCTATGCTTCTCCAGGGAGAGAGAGGGGGAAGAAAAGAATACAGAGCTATATTCTTCTCCTATCTCAACGGGGTGAAGACAACACCCTACATTGTTTAAGTTGTACAGGGCTCCCTAAAAAAGCTAAGAAACAACTGAGGGCAAAGCTGATTAGCTACAAGGAGGAAAGGATATAATCAGTTGGCACCAATCATGTTGACTAGGATATATAATCTACAAAAAGGCTCCACAGATGCAGCTTCAAGTCAAGTGACTATCAGAAGGTTGTTTTCATGCCCGTGGTTGTTCACAGTAGGGCGCAGCGGGTCATTCCTCCAAACACCATCGACAATAAATTTAATCTGAAGCACAAGCGAAAACTATCAGATGATGTAATCGTAGCGATGAATGGAAGCAGAATAGCAGACCATTACCTCATATCTACCAGGATACAACCTCAGGTGTAAGGAAAAAATGCCTCCTTCTGATCTTTCCATCCTTCTCTGCAGCAAAGAAGCAGTCTATAGTTAGATTATCTTCCTGAGATGATAGTGATGAAAATGTATAGATGACAATTATCTTTCCAGTTTCCAATCTAAACATGTAATAGGCATAACAAGGAACAGAATGTGATTAAGCATGCAAGCATAGAACTATGTATAACGACAAGGAGATTTTATTCATTAACATCATGTGTAATACAAGTCCTCGTCATGTCAATTGAACCCATATTCAAAATCAAAACCAGTCAGATCTGGTGCAGTTATGCCTCTCGGATCCAAGAACAGGGCAATCTGGATTGAACCCCACTTCTCATTGCAACTCATCAAGGCTAGACCACATCAACCAATGATTTATGAAACGGCTAAAATCAAGCATATGCATATAAGAATATCCGTACATACAGAATTGCATGCATGCAGACAAACCAATCCAGGTACTACTCAACAGTAAATAGCGCAAGTTATTATTCATTTCTAAAATGTGGCTCACATCAGCATTTTGCAACCAATTCTGCAAAATGTGAGAAGAGCCTACAGGTCCCCATGGCTTTCAAATGCCCATTGCACAACATGCTAGCAACACACGTGCACACCCACATGCAGAGTCATGGACATGCGCGCGCATACACACACAGAAGATGTACACAAGCCAAAGCAGACAATATTGCAATGATGCACTCCACGTAATTGGAAAATTAGTAGTTTGAAAGCTATATTAAAGGGAGCATGAAGAAAGGTGAAATGACATAACAAACTCATATTTCCTACTCCAAAGCCAGATGTGATTTGTATTAGGATTCTTCTCTGAGTGATTTGAATTGTGTTATGTGCTCATGGCAAATGCAAATATCAAGTGGCACACATAAATAAAACAGCATCCAGTACATATGAAAGTGAAATTCAGATCTACAATAACAGAAATATTACCCTCTAGGCTTCTACATCTAGCAATCCTTCTATATGTGATCGAATTGAAGAACATCCATATAAAAATATATTGGATATGTCAATCCTGTGACCATTATCCTACCAGAAACTGACTATATCTCAGCTAAAGGTAGTGGATAAAGAGATATATTTGTTACTTGTCTTGCCTATTGAAGCTTTTGTAACATTGCTGTTGCTTCAGTTTTCCACTTAATAAATAAAATAACAAATAATATTACCAAAAAAATGAAGATTCTGCGTGCCTTTTCTTTTTTTTCGTACAAACAACATTTCTAACTTCCAAAATCCAAGTAACTCGTAATATTTCTAACACCAAAGTTATGGCTATATGTATCATCATCGTTGTGCATATGCCAGAAATAGCACCAATAACCAAAATCAATACAAACCTTGCTTTATTTTCCAAGAAACATAAAATAAATGTCTTTCGAAGCTTTATGTGCCCCCGCTCTGTTCAAAAGGGGCCAAACCTAACAACCAATCCCTTCTAAAATATGACTAATCGACCACAAGCTCTACCCTACCACCCTCGTGACTACCATGTTGCTAGTTCATGAAGCTACTTAATGCATCAACAAACCAGCTCGGTAAGTTCTCCAGTATGCAGATTTCCATGTAAAGTCCATCTAATCGTATCTGATGCTTGCTTGGCAAACGCATCAGAAATGAATTAATTGCACAACATGACAAGGTTTTAGCAGTAAATTGCTTTGCAAACCTAGAAGAGAAGCAGTATAGTCCGCTTTTGTCTCTTTAATAATCCTCAACTAAATACAGAAATTCAATAGAATTCACTGGATAACTAACAGAAAAGAGTGACAGAAATTGAAACCTTGAACTGCCACCCACTTTTTTTAGTTATTTAGTAAATTTCAAATATTAAAGAAAGATAATAGAGAATTGGAACAGGTACTGACTTGACTTGTCCACCCATCAAATGACCCGGTCAATAGAACTTCTGAAGCAGGATTGGGCCACACAATATAAACAGTGCGGAGCTCACTCAAAGCCTTCTCCACTTCATCAAGCTTCATTTGCTTCTCTTCAATTATTTTGTTCCTTTCACTGATTTCATGAAATATAATTAATAAAAGGGAATGATAAGAAATACAAAGCATAGATGATCAATAGTGAGGTGGGCATACATTATTTCAAGTGCCATCTTGCCTTCTAATACTGCTATTTTGGCACGGATTGACCGTAGTTCTTCCTGAGCATGCATTACCTTTGTCTCTTCAAATTCCCAATCATCAGAGAGCCCATTAAGCACATTTGCTCCATCACCATTTGACTGGAAAATGAAACAAGGAAATTGGATGCTCAGAACGACAAGTATAATGCCTCAAGAAAGATCAAGATGAGAGACATCAAAGATCCTCCAGTATCGTTCCTTTAATTTGTATCAAGGTTTGATGATCTCAAATAGCACTTACAACAGATCAACAATTTCCCTTTGACTCAGGCTGAGAATCTTACTATGCCAATTACCAATAAGGCACTAACTAAATAGTTTCAGAAAACCTCAGAATGTATAATAACGCATCAAGTAAACTGTTGCAACTACTTCCTCATAGAAATGCCTAACACAATGCATTCAGCAATGCAAGGGAACATCCTCAACTATAATCAGTTGTATGCACTGTGAAATTACATCATTGCAAGAAAAGATAAGGGATAGATGGAAATGACGCTAAACATATTATTGTGAAAATCTACAGATATAATATAAAAATTTATGGAAGTAGTTCCATTGGCAATTCAACTCATAACATTTTCATGTTGCCAATCTGCATATTAATCAGGATAGTGTTACGCTGTTAGTCAAAGTTTAAAATATTTGATCTGATGCTTCCCACGATGGCACTTTTTTGTGATGGGAGAGGGCACAATGCTGGCAGAGTGTTAGGTGTATAAAAGTCAAATTAGAGCAACTGGAACCATATCTTCTTGTATGTTTTGTTAATAATAGCAGAACCATGCCTACTACAAAGTACAAAAAACTTTACAAGTGCAGAACAAATGAAGAAAACTGAATGCAAAACAACACTAAAAGCTCAAGATCTGGTAACCCCACTGGTAATTCACAACAAAAGATAGATAAGTAAAGAAGATAATATGAACGATAGATACACACCATATCTGACAAAACACTGTCGAACCTTGATCTTAATGTCTTAAGAGCATCAGTAAGACCCAATTCCAAATTCTGAAGACGTGCATGTATCTCATCTCTTTCAGAGTCTGCACCATCACTAGGATAATCATTTACAGCCACACCATTCGATGGTCCGGGAACGTCATCTTGCACCAACACAATGTCTAGGTCACCATGTTTCAATAATTTTCTGCTGTCAGAAGGATGGACCTCAGCGACTGCGAATATATTAAATGTGTCAACAAGTAATTATATACCAAATAGGATACACAATAAGAGAAAGTTAAGTTGCCATATAACCTTGAAAATCAGAAAAACTGCCCTTGTCAAGAGACCATGCTCGCCATGCATCATTGGTCGAACTCCTTAAGGCTTTGTTGTCCTCTAGTACTCCATTTTGAGAATGAGAGCTATGTATATTTCCATTCTCAGGTACCCTTCGAGTGTAAATGCCACCTGGCACAGTGTGACTAGGAGCACCATTATGGTTAATTAAAGCTGCATATATGCAACACAGAAATAGGACGATTTCAGTTATATATACAAAAGAAGAATCACAAAATGAAGTAGATGGTACATTCAAAATGAACATTCACAGACATGATTATCCACAAGTTGTCCATCAATAACAAACCAAAGCTGTTTCTTAATAACACTGTAAAAGTTGGAACTCTACATTTCAATTTTACTCTCCAGTCAAAAGTTTACAATGCGTGACTCCATTGTTGATACTAATAGAGCACTAGAAATCATGGATGTACACTAAATCAGTAAAATACCTAAAACATGTCAATCTTAAAGCGGCCAATAATTAGAAAATATATTTGCAAATTGCAGAGTCTACTAAATTTAATCAAAGATGTATATCATGGGAGTATGGTCTCTTGAATTCCTTTAGTTGTTAGGGCACTATAATATATAAAAGAGGCATAATTGAAGTGGAAAATGAATTATCCTCCATGTATTGTAAGAGATTCAACACAAAAGAGCATTAACTGCAAGGCCGAAATGCTGAAATGACAACAGACAAAGACAGTTGATGATGGGCAGAGTAATAACAAAGGTGAATCAGATGTTTCTACACAACTTCAAAGCAAACCGAACAAATCACCATATGACTAAAAAAGGCGCAAACAAAATAATTCAGTAGTGTTTTGCAAACTCACAATTACTCAAAAACTGCAGTTTGTGTCAAGGTGTGAACGCTGAACAGTAACATGAAGATCAAAACTTTGTCGGATCATGAGAAAATAAAGTATTATAATACTTTTACTTTCAGAAAGCCACATGGCAGACAAAATGGTAATTTGTGTTCCCTGTGCAACCATAAATGAAGAGTGGTAAACTGCTGCACTGCTAGTTACGTATGTGAAGACCGTTCATTTGGAAAACTTTCTACAAAAGGGGAGGACAGGAAGGTCCTGGGCAGAACAGTCCAATCTGCAAAAGACACATGGCTTTGATGAACCCTTCCCAGTGCACCCTCTTGAAATCCTGGAGTCTTCCTTCCAGCCACAGTATGAGCTTAATAAGTTAGTAACGATTTTTTGTCCAGCAAGGAGTGGTACTAAATAAAAGCCAACCACACCCTGTAACTAAACCCCTATGGGACAATGAGCTCTTCGCTATACAGCTTCATCGGAACCAATCACAAATCTCCTACACTGATTGATCTTTTCCTTTCCACATATAACCATTCGCAACGAAGGTACTGGCACTGCACAATTGAAAACAACCAATGTTCATGTAGAATGCCGAGAATTGAAACCCCACATACCACCATTGTCGCCTTGCCCTCCCCCTAGGTTATTGCTCCGTGGTGGCGGCCGTGCACGCTCCCTCTCCCTCTGTAGCCTGGTGAGCATCCCCTCTAGGCCTGCCCCAGACCCCGCCTCGCTGCAACCAATCACCGTGCAACAAGCAATAACAGTTACACGGGACCCAACAAATCGCCCAAGAGAACAAACAAACGAAAGAGATTTAGCAGGCACTTACGCCGTCTCCTCCGGCTCCGGCTCCCTCCCGGACGGCGACGCTTCCTCCTCCCTGCAACACGTTAATTCAGCAACACGTTACACGGAGAAGGACGCAACAGAGCGATCAATAGACGGACGCATCACAGAGAAAACTCAGCTACCACCTCCCGGAAGTCGTCGCCGGCGCGCCCGGCGCTAGGGTAGAGGCGCCCGCTCCGGGCGGGTAATCAGGGTGCACGCCGCTGCCGCCCGACGAGGCCGGCGCCCCCGTGTCGCCAGAGCACCATCCGAGGGAGAGCCACCCTCCACTAGACTCCACCGCGTCAGCGAGGTCGGCGCGGCCTGCGGCGAGGAGCTCGGCGCGGGTGGGGAACGCCCCGGGCTTGTCGGAGCGGCGCATGAAGTCGTAGATCGCCGCCTCGAGCTCCTCCTGGTCCCTGGCGCCGCGCGAGGCGGGCGGGGCCGCATTGGAGGGGCGCGGGGGAGTCTGCGGCGGCCGCGGGGCTGGGCGGCGGCGGTAGGGGCGGCGCGGCGGGGGCTTGTTGGAGGCGGCGAGCGGGGCAGCGAAGAGGAGGCGGCGGCGAGGAGGAGGAAGAAGGGGGAGCGGTGGGGCTAGGGTTAGGGGAGGGAGGGGGAGCGAGAGGGAGGAAGGGAGGAAGGGGGGCATCGCGGTCGCATTTCTCTGCCGCTCCCCGAGCGCGAGGGCGGGAGGGAGAGAACTGGAGAAAAAAGAAGGACGAGCGCACGAGACGAGAGAGACGATGAGAGGAGACGAGATCACCACCACTAGTAACCGGCTCGCGGCTGTGTCCAGCTCTGTGTGGGCTACCCACCCCTCTCCCTCTCGCCGTGGAGCTTACACTTCTTAGCATCAAGTAATGGTCATCAGGTCCATGTGACTTACCTACGCTGGCCTGGCGCACCGGCAGTCTACGCACTAGCGCCACCAATCTACCACCCGTCCATTTTCCTCCATACCACAATTGTAAGCACGCAAATCTCCAGCTAGAGCTTAGAGTGCGAGACCCGATTGGTCTCGTGCGCATTTCATTTCTACCGCGTGAGAAGCGTGGCCGTGGAACGGCCTCCTTCCCCTCCTAACGAGAAAGGCCGAGACCAATGCTCCGGTTGAGGGTGGGATGGCGGATGAACCCACGATCATCTCATTTTTATTTGAAAAACTGTTAGAAGCACTGTCTATTCGTTAAGTTTTCGTGAAAAAATTGTCGATAAATGTATGACTACATTTTTTCAAATAGAACATGTCAAAGATCAAAAATGTCCTCAAGCGGACTACTCCCTAGTTAAGTAAGCTACAATGTCCCAACGAAGAGACCGTTGCGACCCTCCGGCCAATATTCTCATCCACTAAGGGCCTGTTTGGGAAACCTAAAAAAATATACCCCTGTAACTGAAAAAATATACCCCTGTAAACAAATTACAGGGGTATTTTACAAGCCTCTAACAAAACCCTCAAATACAAGGGTAATCTTTTTGGTTGTTTGGGTAACCAGTGAGCTGAGTTGAATCCACGGTTTGTGCTAGGAGAGATAAATGGCGGGAGCTCCATCGCTGGCTTGATTCAACTCGTTGGTGAGCAAGCTAGTTAGTTTGCTGCATTAAGGGCAATCTCTCGCTTTTCTATTGGACCATGATCGAATGTCACCATCAGTATGAGTGTCACACTAATCAACTTCCAAAGATTCTACCACGAGTACACAAGCACATCTGAACTTCAGTATTACCTTTTTATGCCCTTTTTTCCAACTAGTTCGTGTGTTCCAAACAGGACCTGAAATCAGGTACGATTGCAAAAACAAGCTTCACAGCTGGCAACCACAACAGGGGTCTAAACAAGTCCCAGACGAGAGATCATTGAATTAAACATGGACATCAGACCATATAAGCCAAAATCCAATTCCAAATCGAAATGAACACTAGCTGTAGTTTGGCAAGCAGTCACAGCAAAAAGAGCAAGGTAAAAAGAGCAGCAGGCGGCCGGTTCAGCATGCATAACTGTCTCTTCATGCAAGCAGTCACTAAGATTTAGGCCCAGCATGCAACAGGCGGCCGTTCAGCATGCATAACTGCCTCTTCATCCAACGGGCAAGGTTAGTAAATTACATGCAAATCAAGCTCTGCTCACGCCTCATGCGGCAGACGGTAGACGACACAATGAACCTGAAAACACCGACTGATTGAGCAGACACTTCAGACATGTTAACTTAGAAGTACTGTGTTGGTAACAAAGCCAAAAACTGTATCCGTGCATACATCTGTGACCACTGTTTGAAAAGCTCATCCTAAACTCTTCCTCTTCCTGAAAAATACATAGTTAAAAAGAGCTCAGATGGAAAGGGATCTACAGCTTCTTACAACAGAGTTGGATAACAAGATTCGATTTGGGCAAAGACCTGGTTCTGGAGCTGGCAAGGTTACTGCACCACCACCAAATAAGGTAGCAGAGGGCTCCCAAATTTCAGAGCCTATGGAAAGGCCACGTTCCCGTGGTGGCATAGAGCAATATCCAAAACCAATGGAAGAAAGATGGGGATTTCAGGGGAGCAGAGAGAGAGGCCTTTTTGGTGGCAACAGAAGTTTAGACAGGTTCGTCCGTTTCCTATGCTGGGCTTGGTGTTTCCGACAACTAGGCTTGGTATAGAAGTGGTATGATATGGATCAACAGGAAGGTATTTTTCACATGTAACTATACCCCCATCATCTCATTAGTTGTTACAACATTTCAAATAAGGGTAAAAGAGTACCACAAATCAGAGTTTGGAGGTGAAAGTGATGCACCTTAATAGAGCCGTACCTTCACCACCATCGATTACAGGTCTAGGTCAAACGAAGGACAGTCATCCATCAGTTTCTGAATCTTGGGATCTCGTTGTGTTGGGTTACTTAGAGTAGAAGAGAGGCCACTGCTAGCTGTCAAATATGGATCAACATAAGTAACATTAGTGTACAATTGTCACTACATAAGTAAAAAATTATCAAGTCACTTACATGGAGGCAATTGAGTTCCAATCTTCGCCACTTCCTTTTTCAACCACATCCCTTGAAGCTTTGAATCATAACACAGAAAAAACTCCCGATTCATTGAATCTTTAAAGACGTCGGAAGCAAGCACCTTGATCTTATTGGAGAGATCAACCATACCATTCAATACCTCCAAGCATTTACAAATTGAGTATTGTTGTCCTTGTTGCAATGCTTGGTCTTTCATCCTTGAGTATTGTTCTCTCTTGAGTTCAACGTAAGCTAGCATGCTATCTTCAATGCGTGGTGCCGATGTGGACCCTTTTTGCTTCTTGGGTCTTGCTCCTTGTCCTCCACCAATCCTGCTCCTTGAATTAGCATAATCTTCATCATAGTCTTCAGCCATAAATTCTTCACCATTGTGATCTATTAACAATTGAGGATCAAAATCCTCCTAATGGCATCCATTCTTTCAACTTGATACATGGAGTTTTGTCCTTCGTCTTCAATGATGTAATTGTCTATTCTTTGGCTTTCCATGACCGTCATTTTTGGAGGCGGATCTATGGTACTCTCTCTTTCACCTCTGAAATATTTCCTACTGGCACTTGACTCCTTGTTTTTCTTTCTAGCATCAGAACTTGTATTCAAGGTGCTCTCTCTTTCACCTCTCGATTGAGTGGACAAACTAGAAGTGAAGCAATGCTTACCTTGGGCCAATTGACCTATTGAGCATCAAATGAGTCTATAAGAAAACAGTAGCTACCTTAGATCATTTAAAGGAAAAGCATGAACTTACATTCATACAAGAGATCCAGCGTCTCAAACAATAGAAAGCTCTTATTTTCATACCTCCTTAGCTTCAAGTCCTCCTACCACGTAATAAAATGATCAAACATAGTTTGAAGCTGTGGTTAGAATGGTTAGAATTAGAATGGTTAGAAGCTTACTTCAATGATCTCATCCCATTTCTCAGCTGCAGTATTTATAATGCATGCAATTGGGTTCCAAGAAATGCCACTACGCCTAACGATTGATTTAATTGCCTTGTAATTCTTTTTTAATTGGGCTTCTTTATCTTGAATTTTTGACTTGGTAAAACTAGCTTCTGGAAATAGCGTGTTGATATCCTTCACGATTCGGTTCCAACCTTCTGAACACCAACCATTCTGGCCACGGTAGTGAGAAAGATTGTATTCGGTGAGTACTTCGACCAGTCCCTTTTCATACTTCGATGTCCACCTCGCCCTTTGTGCCATTAAAACCTAGAACAAAATAAGAGAAAAGACAAAATAAGACAAAGCTAACATAAAGTTTTTGGATTAGCAGAAATAAGAGAAAATAACAAAATAAACAAAGCTAACAACACAAGTCATAAAACAATACATTATCTAGTGTTGATGCTCATCGAGCAGATCTCCGTTGCGCCCTTCGGTTCCGGCTTCTTTAATAATCTATCCACATATTCTTTGCTATGTCATCTCTCAGTGCATTGCCCATGTTTCTTTGGTTACTTGATGACGTAGAACCCTCTCGTGGTGTATCATCACCACTAGGAAGAGTGACAAATTTGCGAGGGTCAATCGGGGGTTTTGTTGTACTAAGCCATTTTTCGTCACCTCTGTGGCTCCGGATTACATTATGTAGTACAATTGCGGCTATATGAATTTTTACTTGAGTCTCTATTGGGTAATATGTACCTATCCTCAATATAGGAAATCGCATCTTTAGAATTCCAATAACTCTCTCAATATGGTTCCATAGACGAGCATGGCGAAGATTAAAGAGTTCTTTGTAGTCTTTCGGTTGACAATTGCTTCGACCTTGCTCCTTGAGATGGTACCGAACTCCTCGATAGGGAGCAAGAAAGCTTGGTGTATTTGCATAGCCTCTATCAACCAAATGGTACTTTCCTTCAGGTAGTCGGAAGCCTGATTGGATAGCAGACTTTAAGACCCCGGCATCTAACGCTGATCCCTCCCAACCAGTGGAGACATAGACAAAATTTAAATTGAAGTCACAAGCAACCATAATATTTTGTGATAGGGTCCCCTTCCTATTCCTATAAGGTGCAGCCTCACTGCTTGATATTGTCATAGGGACATGAGTCCCATCGATTGCCCCTAGGCAGTTCTACAATGAGAAAATTAGAGGTACTAATTGAGATATACTAGCAGAGGATAGAGATTACTAGACTTCACAGCTATAGATGACATGTACCTGAAAGTAAGGCCAAAATTGTGGACTCGAAGATATTTTCCAATGGGTATCCGTAGATGGAGGCTTGATAAGCTCAGATGTTAACAATGTAATGGCATCAAAGCATGCACCGATATGCCTATGGATGGTTTCTGTGCTATGCTGGAATTGATTGGTCAATATTTGGAAACTAGCATTCTGTGAAAGCATATATATGAACATTCCTAATTGCTCCTCGACAGTAACACCTCTTGTGTTTTGCAAAATATTTTTTGTTCTAAGATGGTTGCAAAGTGCCTGAAAAATGTGGGACTCCTTTCTAAGAATGTTGCGACATCTGTCTGGGTGCCCTTCCAATAGTCGATGTATTGCATGGAGTTTTAATTCCCCTAGAAGCTTGGTATAACACCGGGAAAACTAAAAGCATCATTTCTTCTTCCTCTTCCTCCTCGGAATCGGTAAGAACAAGATTATCCATATTCAAATAATCCAAAATTTGTCCTAACAAATCAAGGCAATTTAATGAGAAAATTTGTCCTAACCGGCACCCAAACTATAGGCATAGTACAATAGCTACAATAACAAATGTACACTTGTGCAAACACAGCTTCAGCAAAATAACACATCTCATTATATCAACCAGTAAATGCAAGAAAAAAATGCAATACAATTTTCAAGCTATATTATAGTTACAACTAACAGCACTTGTTCAATATTAAAAACTTAAACATGCACCCTTACTACATGAACACTAGATGATCAGAATAAGTATAGTACAACAAACTTCCCAAGCCAACAACTAAGTTTATCTAAGCCACTAGATGTGCGTCTATGACTGGTTTGATTATCTTCAGGATAGCTCCTAGATGGGAACATTGGTTCCATATCTCATTATAAACAGGTAAGAAACGTGATGACCATATCCTATTCGATGACCAAATAAACCTGCAATGCAACTACCATACATATAATGGACCTAACAAGTCAAAAAAAGGGCTCCTATAATGGACCAAGACATAATCTGGACCATATCATAATCTGGTACGAGTGTCTCACTCATCAACAACTAAGTTTCTTTTCTAATCATCAGTATACCAAAGAGATGGAATAATTGAAAAAATTGGGAGTAGGAATCAATCTGATTGCCCAGAACAAAACACAATATTGTAGAACATGCAGACATTGATCAATCAATCCATTTCTTTCAGCACATTGAGAACTAATCAGTCAGTCTTAACAACTAACATCAACTAATCAATCAATCCTAACAACTAACATCAATTAACCAAGAAATCAACAAGAGCATGGACCATACGGAGAGAGGGGAGGTCGTTGGATTTGAGGTCGCTCGGAGGAGCTCGGATTCGTCGGATTCAAGATGCTGTGGAGGAGCCAAGCAGTGTCGACGGCACGGTCACGGTCACGCCCCTTGCGGTGTCGCCTCCCGAGGAGATGGTCGAGCTCGGAGGAGCTCGGAGGAGATGGTCGCTCGGAGGAGAGGTCAGACTCTGCCACAGGAAGCACCAGGTCCTACAGCACGGCTCCCTCGGACAGCGGCATCGGCAGCGGTGATGGCGATGCGGGCGGAAAGGTTGTGGCGGCGGGGAAGCCGAGAGGAAGGAGAGCAAGCGGCGCTCGGCGGTCGCCTTCCTCGCGCGCGTTGGCTGGCGTCGTCTTCCTCTCGAGCGCGGGCGGCGTCGCCTTCCTCCCGGCGGCGGCCCGATCTCGCCTTCCTCTCGAGCAGGCTCCCGATAAATGTCGGATTAGAAAACGGAGCACCGGAGAGGAGAATGTTTTTACGGGTGAAATTGAGAAACCGACGGATACGGGCCGGCCCAATACCGGGTATCCAAACAGTATTTTCCAGCCCAGTTATTTTTTTCTTCGCGTGCTATAAATTACAGGGGTATTTGGGCCTAATATCGGCTATCCAAACAGGACCTAAGGAGGTTTTGTGAATCAGTGGGAGTTAGTTTGCTTCCTCCATTCCTATTTCAAGCTTTCAATTTTTTGTTTCTCGATACGTATTTATTGTACTAGTCTGAGGCCAAAAGCAATAAATATGCTAAGTAAGAATGGTAATTTAGCTTTTTGTATACGTGACTTGGTTAGAACGTAGAAACATTCGGTGTGGCATCTTGAGGAACGGAGCGACGAGCGAGAGAACTACTCAAGCTAGCGACCTCACGTCGGAGGGCTGAGCTGGACAGCTGGTCGAGGAAGAGAAGGGGATGTGGTCGGCTTTGGCGGATCCGCTGCGGTGATGCTGACGGCAAGGCCTCTGCTGTTGACACCTGAGGAGGATCTCGTGATCGGTGATGCTCTTTGTCTCCAGCTCCGTGGAGCCGTTTTGAGAGATTGCTAGTGTGCTACTCTTATCGAGTCGAGAAGTTATAGTCACGTGTAAGGTGTGACCCGTAGACACTTTCCATGATGCAGCATGCATGGTTAATTAGTGTCAAGATCGAGTGTGACCCTTTGACAAACAGAAAATCTACGATGATTTCGTGCTTTGTGTCAGGATCTTCTTATGAATATTCTCGCAAAAAAAAAGGATCTTCTTATGAATAATTCAATACACCTGTGCCGTACTTCTATCTTTTTTACACATGAAAACGTAGTCTAATAAATTGGAGTGCATGCATGGTTTTGTACCTGTCGCCAGACCTAAAACCTCATGGAGTCAATCTATTCAAACTCTTCCAATTTCGTGGATTTTTGCTTAAATAAAAAAAACATAGAGGTTTTCTTTTTCTCAAAAGCTGTGGAGTCAATTGACCCTACACCTATGTAGACTAACAGCGCAACGTGGCCCGGCACATCAGTCATGCACCAGTGGGAGTGAGATTTACCCTGCATGCATGAATGTACCACAAACAGCATAAACTGGGTTGGCCATGAAGAGAGCAATTACGAAGTTTTGTACGTACATGGTAGGTACCTAATGGACGGCGTAGCGCTACTGAAAGTGACCAGAGTATCTTTGTACACGAATGGCACCCAACGAACGGCCTAGGACTCGTGGAAGTGAAGCACTTCAACCAGGCAAAACGAGGTGCCACTTGTGTCCCTCACTAGGCTAGAGATGGGAGTAAGGCACTACTGGATGTAGTAAAACGCTATCGTATTTTAACTGAAACGCCAAAGATGTGCTTCTCTTTTTGCTGATGGCGCTCACAGGCGAACTGCACTTGTTCGGATGTTGTAACTGGTGAAAGCAACGCTGGAAAACACAGCTTTGGCCCGCATGGTGCCCATGGCGTCGTTGTGGTGTGAGGGGCTGGAGCTGGCGAGTGGCTGCAAAAGTTGACAAAACCAAAACTGAAAAACTGTCGAGTAACATTATCCCTGAGGAACCTGGACCGGACCGCCATTATATCAAACCGTGATATGAAGGCTGGCTCAATCATATACCTCCTGACATCCTGTTTGGTTTGCACCGAAATGTAGCACAACAAAGGGATATTTTGGTGTTACCAAAATCCATGTGGTCAAATTGGCTTAAAAATGAATTAGAGAGCAAAAGAAAAACATAGTCTTACCAAAGTATTGGCAGCAAACTAGACGGTAGCCAAAATTCGATCAAAGTTATCACAGTTTGGTAAGTCAAACTTTTGGCTCTCAAGGACATGAAGCCAGAATTCCCCGAGACTCAGATAGCAGATAGTTAACATTTGATAAACCAACTATCCTATCCAGCAAGACAGCCTAAGAACTCGAGCACGTTTATCATGGAAGGTTTTCAAGTTACCAAAAGGCAGACGTCTGCAAAGTGAGATTATTAAAATCTTTCACGATACAAGACAGAAAAGCAACAGTGTAACAACTTCTGATATCTTGCTGAACTGGAAGTTTGTTCAACTAACCATTGAGCAGATGAACCAAGTGGGGGAAGTTCAAGGATAAAAGTAATGAAACAGAAGAGAAGATAATCACAGTCATTTTGAGGGAAATGAGTTCCTTAGTGCTACCCAGGTACATCCGACGCGACCACATTTCCTGACGAAGGATATCTGCAGGGAAAATCAAGAGATTATGAAAACATCTGAAGCCTGAAGGAAATGAAAGCCTGGAACACAAGTGCACAACAGGATCTTTAAGCAACAAATCTGACTCGCAAACAAATATGAATTTATAAGCACTATGCTAATTGTCAGGCAGCATAAACAGAGACCCTGAACACCAGAACAGGACCTTCCATAATAAAAAATATAATAATTCAACAACTGAGTTTATGGCAGCTTCATGAGGCAGAAGACAACAATTCAATAGCTAAGTTGATGGCATAGTTTTATGAGCATAGCACTTGCATCTATTAGACTATTGTCATATTCATCAAAATTGAGTTAGATCGAGCAGGGAACAAACATCCAAGGAAGGGACTCACTTACACGTGACAATCTTGCAATACATACTTGAAAATGTGCAAGTATGAAGTTAAGTTAGCACCTTATTGGTTCTTTGCAAGGGTGCAACCTTCTGCACTTTTGGTCATGTAGCAATCATACTTGAGCTAAGGCTACAAGGAAAACAATCCATGTCGTGCTCCACTTCCCGATCCAACATTTAGTAAGGATTGGCAATCTACTCATATCTCCATCCAACATTTCATGATACATGAAAAGAACAATGCACCTACCTACTTCCCCGTCCAACATTAATATGGATTTACAGTTTACTTATATCCCAATCCAGCATTTCATATTAGAGGAAAGGAAAAATGCATGTGAGGTAGGCATATAATTACTTTACAAGAACACCTGTGTTTTAGTGCACTTCAGTGCCCAAAATATCAATTGTTCCTTACAATCCATACCCCAGAGGACCAGACAACCTAAAAACTTCCCTTATGGATCCCCATCTAGATAGAATTTATATCATGCCAACTTCTTACGGTCATAAGATACACAACACCAACTTCAGTACAACTGAGCTCTAGTTATCACTTATCAGGGGCTCCTTCCATGTATTAATCTCTGCCACGAACAAGAATCGCTTAGGAATCAAGACTCATACTTCTATTATAAAGCTGTCCCAAAAGACATTCTTCTCATCAGTCATCATTGAAATTGCTTCTTTGTGGTCCACTTGATTGTACAATCAAGGACAATATGTCAAAAGCATCAAATTAACTAATTATCAAATAATAAGGATGCTGCCAAACTATAAGCACATATCTGGACTTATAAATCCATAAAATGAGAACCTAAACTTATAACATAAAATATGTGATACACAAACTAAATGCTCATTTCATAGGATTTTGATAGAATCTACAAGTTCGAAGCAAGCATTATCTATATCCTTGACTCTTCAGAACAATGTCATCTACATTTCTGGGTCTACTCACATGATTAGTCAATCGTGTCCTAGTGCAATCAGATTGTAGGAGCATCTCAGTTAGAGCTCACAACTGAGGTAGAAATGATCCATTAGATTAGTCAGGCAACTGAGTTCCCAACAAAAATTAAGGCTGATGAAAACAAACTAGGGCAACCTAATGAAAAACACAAACTGTCGGAAAAGACGCAGTTTGAATCTTCACCAAGAAAGGTAAACAGTGCATATGGTATGCATCAAAATGTAACTTCATCTTGTAACTACGAAAGCCCAAATTAGAGAAGAATAGCATTCTCACCACTCGCAATACATTAAAAATGTTTGAGTACCAGATAATAATTCATAAACACCATCTTAATGGGATGCCAATGGCCGGGGAAACAGAAAGCCTAACAGTGAGCCATAAATTGCTAATCCTTCACCGCAGCAGTGCCAAAATCTGACAAACTAACTTACACAAACCCAAACTTGCTCCGTGCTTCCTCCATCGGTCACCATTGTTGTTAGAAGAGCAAAAGGCCCGGCGCATAGCAGGATGAACCAATGTGAATGAGTGTAAGCCTCGCTACCTGAACATCGATTGGTGCTGACCACACTTGGTGCTACCGAGGTAGGAAGAGAGGCCAGGCTGTGACAATTGAGAGGTTGTCACTGAGCATTCCGTCGCACACGGGAAGAGAGGTCAAATGGCAAAGCAGAAGGCCATACGCCCGTGTGACTCCTCAAACAAACTCGCAAAGTTCACGGCATAAACTAAACAAACCCTAGCTAGAGCAACCGTAGCAGGTAAGAACTCCCAACGGCCGGATCAAGCACTAATCAGGCATATTAGCATACGGTCGCAAAGCATCAAATTCTCCATGAATCCAACCAGCAGCCCGCAGTCGAATCTACCTGCCCGACCAAAACCCTAGATATAGAAAAATTACAGAAACAGAAACGGGGACAGCACGAACATCAAGCAAGATCTGGCTGGAAGAGGGCTGGGCATGTGACGCACCGGATTCGGTTTCAGGACGAGGAAGAGGGTGGCGGGGCGCTTGGGCCGGAGTGGCGGTCGAGGAGGTCGTCGTAGGGGTCGCGGCGGCCGGCGGCCTGGCTGATCTGGGGGTCCCAGGAGAGCTGGGAGTTGAAGCGGTCGAAGGTCCAGAATCCGTAGGGGCGGAGCGGGAGTGCCCACGCCGCCTTGGTGCGCTCGCACCGCTCCTTCATCCGGTAAACGTGCTCCCGCTGCGCCTGGTCCCGCTTCTCCGGGTCCTCCATCAGCCGGAGGATCAGGTTCTCCGCGAACTCCATGATGAAACCCATCGCGACCTCTCAGCTCCCCGGAATCGATCTGTGTGTCTGTGTGCGTGTCTTCTTGCTCCTCCTCGGTCTTGGTGGGGGTCTTGTGGTTAGGGATGGACCGGTGGCAATCGGGTCGGGTCTTTCCGGGTTGACTCTTAGCGAACCCATATCTGATTTGTCCACGAAAAAACCCATGGGTCCAAAACTATACCCATACCTATACCCGACGGGTACCCATACCCAACGGGTACCCATCGGGTCCGCCTCCCTTGATTGGCCGCCGCTGCCATTGCTCTAGGTCGTCGCCACCGCCGCTCCACCTCGCCGCCTCCTTCCGCTGCTCCGCCTCGCCTCACCGCCAGCGCCCCGCCTCCCTCGCTGCTCCGCCTCGCCTCACCGCCGGCGCCCCTCCTTGCTGCTCTGCCTGGCCGCTCCGCCTCCCTCCGCTCGTGGCCACCGCTACTCCGCCTCGCCACTCCACGTTCCTCGGCTGGCCGTTGACGCTCCGCCTCGCTCAAGCGACAGAGAATGGGACACGGGAGGACCGGAAGCGGAGGCGGAGGTAGATTGGGGAATGGGAAGTGCGGGTGCGGCTGGGGATTGGGGAATGGCTGCTTGAGTGCTTGACCGATTGAGTTGGGGATGGGGATCGGCTACTAGGGTTGGCCGGTTAGGGTGGACTCAGTTTATGGGCTGCGGGAGTACCAGTGGACCGGTGGGTTAACGTCCATGTACTAATCGAGTAACCCACGGGTATAAAATCATACCCGTACCCGACCCACGACTAATCGGGTTACCCATGGATTTTACCTATGGGTCAAGAACAGAACCCATACCCGCTCTGAGCGGGTCGGATACCCATGGGTACCCGGATCCATGGGTCCAATTGCCAACTTGAGGGATGGTGGGGATGGGCGGTCGGCGGTGCGACGGCCTGCCTCTGCCTGCGGCGATCTCAAGGTGGAGCTGCAGTTGATGACCCGGCCCGGCCCAACTCTGGTAAGAATTTCATGGCCTAATTGTGGGCCGGAAGATGATCCGTGAAGTTAGCCCACCTCCGCTCATTTCCATAAATGTGGGAATTCCATTATATTTTCGTGTGGACGATACACTATGTCCAGATCAAATTTGTTCCGGCCAGGGGCGGAGCCAATAGGGGGCAGGCAGGGGCTGGACATTGACGTTTGTACTAGTTCATTTATATAAACACGTATAGTTTGGATGAATTTACAAGAGAAGACATCAGTTCAGATGGAGCTAAGTAAACGAGCAAATTGATTACCCATAAACTCATGTACGTATCATGAGATTTCTTTTTAAAACACTTGAACTGGTTTCGAGTACAATTTGCAGTGCACGAGTGCATAATGTTTCCCAAATTTTCCCAAAAAAGTGTGCAATGTATTTTTCTCATTCCAAAGAAGACGCGCATGCATATTCACACCAGAACTGATGGAGACCAGGGATAATCTGCGAGTCTCACTAATTTCTGGCTAACGCATCCGTGTATGTGTAAACATGAGTATGAGAATTTAAACTCTAGTGCATGAAGTCATATCCTCACAATTCTACCACCCCACCAAGAGATGATTCTCATGCAATGTTTCATCCATATATGTTTAGGTCTTGATCAGTCGCCTCTTCTATGTATCTAATTTTTATTGTCCCACCGATTACTTAAGGATGTGTAAGTGTGTGTCAAACCACGCCATAGTATGAATCTATATGTAATCACCTAAATTTGCAAACACTGATATAATGAGTACCTTAAAGGTTGTCATCAATAAAATGAATTTTCGTATCATGTCATTTCTGCATTTAAATTAACTAAAACAATCATAACTAAAATAGTGCTAAAATTAACCTACAATCAACCCTAAATAAAATTCTGAAATAAAAATTGCTCCAAATGACTCTCAGGTGATTCTCATGGCTCTCATATATCTCAAAGAAGGCCCCTTAATTTTTTTCAAGAGATTTAGATTAAATTTGCATATTTGAAGAAAATGTTATTTAAACAAATTAGCAAAATTGTGATATATTTATTTGGTGAAGTTCAATTTATTCAAAATTCATGAAATTTTGTATTTGTTTCTCATTTTTTACGCTGAAATGAATATAAAATTTTCATAAATTATGGAACCATATTTCACCTACTTTCAGTTCAAACCTAAAATAGGGCATAATTGGACTTGTATTTAAATAATAGTCAAATATACATTAATTTGATCTAAAAATCTAAGAAAATTTTCACAGATCTAAAATATTATATAGGTCCTTCATGAATTTTATCATATTTAGAAACCTAAGTTTGAATCTCCTAATAACTCAAAACCTAAAAATACTACAGAAAATAAAGGCAAAAGAAAAAGGAAATGACCCCTTACCTATTGGGTCGGCCTCCCGGCCCAGCTACATAGCATGTCGGGCCAGGTCTAACACCAGCCTCCTCCATCCCACACCGTATTGCCTCCCGCTGCAACCGACAAGAAGGACCCACTTGTCGGGTCCTCCCCTTCACGCGGGTCGCCACGCGCCAGAAACGAGCATAGTGCGCCATGGACAGCCACCTGCCCGTTCACAGATGCTGTCGTGCATTCCTTCACTCTGTTCATATCCATTCCACGTGAACGGTTTCCCCCAGCATCACGTTGTCTCTTTCAGCAACAGAGAGTTGTTGGCGTCGTTGGAATGGGCCTCGGAGCTCTCCGCCTAGTCAACTCTGATGACCAGTCCTTCTCTCCCTAACGCCCCATTTCAACCACTCCTAAATTCATTCTGTAACACCCTGATTTTCCGAAACCTAAAAATTAGGGCCAACAAAAACTTTTTGCTAATAATGTCAACTAAAATACACCAGATTAAAACTTTTAATCCAAATCTTGCTTATGCAAAATTCTAAAGTGGGACAACCAAAATCTCCCACCTCTGTCCCATTTCCTTAATATCTGCTTTGTCGAAGCTCTGTCCGGCAATGTATTCAAACCCTGCTTTACACCTTGTCTCCGTACGTGGCTACTCGTCTTGCTTCCCTCCAAGAACACACCTTCGGCATCCCTCCCCTTCCATCTAGCCAATGCAACCTAAACCAACACCTGCCGTAATGTACCACATGGTACTTCGGCAAAATTGGAACATATACTCGTCATAAATCTCTTCCGAATGACTTGAGATTCTACCATCAACTTCGCCATGCCCTATCGCGGGTATGTGCACTTATATATTGTTTTTATATATACGCACATACGCAAACCCTGACCCTCGACACCCTTGTTTCCCTCCTGTCATCAAATCTCATGCGTATATATATGCACGCTTCCATGGCAGAAATCAAACTCCACCTCACCGTGATCTCGCATGTCCATTTCATCCACATGCAAACCCCATATACGCTAAAATATACAAGTGTATGTGGACACATACACTCCAAACCTTAATTTACTTTTCCCGGTAAAATCATGGCCGTCATGGTTTTTCTCCCTCCCCTTACCCTGTGCCATACGAATATCTTGTTCACTTCTACCGTGTTACCATGCCGGGACAAAATATCTATCCGATTTACCCTTCTACCAAATAGCCATTTATCTTTTTACCATACTTCATGCTTATCCGCGTCTCTATAAATCCCCATAAAATTGCAGAAATATCCTAAGATTCTTCCTAACATGTTTCTGTAAAAATATCTTGAGGTCCCGTGTAAATATTTCAAACCACTTCGCATTCGAGTTTAAATCAAATGTTGAGCCTTGAACTACAACCCCCAAGGTTTCTTAGAAAAATCTCCAAAAGTCATACAACACTCCCCAATGTTTCCAGGAACCCAAACCTACAAAAAAAAATTGCATCTCCAGTCCAAAATTTTGAATGAACATTATCAAATATCTCTGCCCTAAAAACCTTTTTCTTTCCATGAAATCATCACCTGAACTCATGGTAAAGTTTCGGGAAAAATCCTATGTGCTCCTCTCCATCTTCTCCCTCTCTTCCTGCAAGGGTTGTCCATCAAGGCACAGCTTCTTTACCGTGCCAACCTCCTTTACTTCTTTTCTGTCAATCTTGCCACACCTTGAGCCGTGTCGATATGCTCCAAGCAAGCTGCCGAACCATTTTCTCCCACCTCGAGCTATCCCCTTTTCTCCCCTGTGCAGCAACTCCTTTTCCTGCCATGCATGTGCTGCCGTATGCTTTCTTTTAGCACCAACACCTGCCAAGTCAACTACTTCCTTGTGTCTTTTCCCCATCTCCTTTACTCCACCTCCATAGCAACTCAGCCCTGCGTCACTTTTGTTCTACACGCCACCTCCTGCACTTCTTCCCCAACACGCCTCCCTTGCCTCTTCTCTCCCATGTGCACACAGCAGCAGAAACACCGGCCCGAGCCCATTCCTCTTTCCCATCTTCATCCCAGAGATTCTCTAAAACCAAGCCAAGCTGTCTCCAGAGCCTCTTCCCCAGCGAGCTTCTCCCATGCCTTGTTTTCCCCTCCCTCGATTTTCTGCAAGCCAAGACAAGCAACCGAAGAGCCTGAGCCGGACATCTCCTCTTCGTTCGAGCTAGTCGGCACAGATCTTTCCGATCACCTGCCTCCTAAGCCGCCGTCCAGCCTCACCAATCTGGCGCCCAAGCACACGGCCGCAACCACCGGCTTACCCCCAGATTTCCTTTCTGGGCACCTCTTCTCCTCACTTCTCACCACCCCGCCATTCTTGCCGCACGCCTCCACTGGCCTCTGCTGTTGTTCACCGGCCGACCCCCTTCTCCAATGCCGCCTAGCCCCAAGTCGCCGCCGCCAGTGAACGTCACCGGTTCCACCGCTCCAAGCTACAACCACCAGAAAGCCACCCTTGAGCCTGAGCTCCCTCATCCCCGTCTCCTTGCAACCATGCCGAGAGCAATCGGGCTGCCGGACCTCCCCTTTTCTCCCACGGGCCTAGCTCCCTTGCCTTCATCAAGGTTAGTAGAGCGCCGCCGCCCCGCTCGCCGAGCCCTCCGCTCACCACCAGAGAAGGCTTCCACTTCGCTGCCGGTCTAACCCAGCCCGGCCGGCCGAGCCGCTGTGGCAGCCCCGTTCAGCTCCCCGTTGGCCCCGTGGTGGCCAACCCCAACGCAGTCGCAGGCGCTGCCGGAGAAGACCCCCTGAAAGGGATCTCAGGAGTCGACTAGAGGGGGGGGTGAATAGGTCGGCTCTAGAAATTATAATGCCTAATGGGTTTCTCTTCTGGAGATAGGTCAATCCTAGAGAAAATATATGCAACTGATGCAGGTAACTGAGACTCAGCAAGATATATCAGATAAACACCAGACACTCAGATAGCAAAACTCAGCTGATGTAGAACAAGTTATATTCAGAGCTAACTGAGTCTCAGGTGTGAGAGTCAGGTGAGTGCATCAGATGACGTGAACAGGAAAGGTACTAGTTTTAGCAAGAGCTAACTGAGTCTCAGGTGAGGAAACTCAGTTAGTGTGCAACAGATAAAGGTGCTCTAGTGATCTAAGCATGCATAGATAACAGAATAAATAAGAGCAGATCACAAGACAGATAGTAAAGCACACAATGGTTTGTTTTACCGAAGTTCCTACTTCTTGCGAAGCAGTACGTCTCCGTTGAGGAAGCTGTTCTCACAGCCGGCACCAAACCGTGCTCTTTCCTCGAGTACCTTTCTTGTGTGGAATCCTTTTGATCTTGCTGCTGCAAGACAGGCAGACCCGAATCGCCTTCACAGACTCTTGGTGGCAGCCACACAAGACTTGGCTTGCTCACCAACTCCAAGAGCACTCCCACTCTTGGAGGAACCAGTACCTCGAATGCTACACCTGAAGGACTAAGAAACTCTCTCTCACGATGGATGCACGCAGGCAACACTCACTTGGAGACCTAGAGCTCTTTCTTTCTCAACAGGTTGCTTTCGGGTTAGAGGCAAAGGTTAGGTAAAGGTTCGAGGTTGAAAACCTCCCCAGGTTCCCTATTTATAGGGTCCCTGGCAGCTAGCCGTTACCCTCATGCCACGTCAGATAAAGAGCCACCAGACCTAACCTGTCTGAGACTCAGCTAACATGCACCTCTGGTAACCTACTAGCCGCGGCTGAGCTACCCACCTGAGTCTCAGATGCCAAACTCAGGTGGACTCGGTTGCCTCAGGCAGCACCTGAGCACAACTCTGGCCGGCTCACTACAAGCCTACAACTGACCAGAGAGCAATGGCCTCGCCACAGTCCCTGACCAGCTCGCTTAGACCCTTGGCACTGGTTCCAAGCTTCTTCACCGAAGATGACTGCCCTTGTAGACGCACAGCGAACCCTTGGTCCAGATCCACCAGCTTCCTAGCTCCTCCAGGACTTATCAAGCTTGCATTCACGGCCCTTGAACTCCATCAAGCAACCATCACCTCGCTTGCCCTCGAGCACAGCCTCGGCTTCTTCGCAACTGTGCCTCAGGAGCCTAGCTCAGCTGGTCCTTCTGACCTTCCCAGTTCCTTGCTCTTTTTAGGGCTCATCATCAACAGTTGTCTCACTTCAGCTTTCACCTGTCCATCTAATTCCTGTTCACACTCATTGCAAGTATTAGACACAGGTGAGGATTGCCAATAACCATCAAAACCAAACTCTGGGGCAAGATAGCCATCCTCCCAAGCTCCATGGGAGTGGATGCACTTTCAATCTCCCCCTTTTTGGTGGTTAGTGGCAACCCCTTTAAAACATTCACTTAGATAAAAAAGAGTATTGCATTTAACCTTGTTTGACATCAACTCCCCCTTAAGATGTGCACAAGTGAGATTTTGCATTTGAATACAAGTGTACAGTTCAGATTTAAACATTGGAGAGTTGATGCAAAAACAGGTTCTCACAACATAACTGAGAATATAAGCACAGCGGAATAGCAGGTATGTTGGAGGAGTACTCAGCAAATAAGATAACAGAAAGGATTGCATGCTTGAGTACAAATATCAAATATCAGAGCATCATGTATATATCAAATATCAGAGCATGTATTAGAGCTAAAGAGAGGAATATCATGTATCAGAGCAGATGTGATAAAGAGATCAATGTATTTCAATATATTTGAGCAATAACAGTCAATACAATACAAAAACGAGGTGTTCAAGACTGATAAAATCATTTTGCAGTACATAGAATGTCTTGACACACATGCAGTCTAGTCTACCCCTTTTTACATACTGCTCCCCCTGAATATAATACTCTCCCCTTTAAGCTATTCTCTCCCTACTCTCTCCCCCTTTGCCACTAAGCACTAAAAAGAGATAGGAAGAAGAAAGAAAAGATCCTCAGGGAGCTGGCTTTGGTTGCAGGAGGGATAGGATCTGATCAAATTTGCTGTTGACCGAGGCCTTGAGATCTGCCATCTCACTCTTGAGTTCAGATTTCAGCTGAGCCATTTCTTGTTGCAGTTCATCTTGTCTCCTCTTGATAAAAGAGATCTGTACTGGCACAACCCGTTTAATGAAAGCATCCATAGCTGCGGGATTGTCTAGACGTTGAACCAAAGGGAGACTGTCTGATGAAAGATTCACAGAGACCGATGCTTGTCGCTCAGCAGGAGGAGATGATTCTCTAGCTGAGTCTCGGGTGGGAGACACCTGAGGCTCAGGTAGGACTGCTGGGTGATCAGCTGCTGGCTGAGGTGGTCTGACTGAGACTCTGGTAGCTTGCTCTGGAGGCTCTGAAAAGTCTGGCTGAGATGAGTTGAGGATGTTGTAGAAAGAAACTTCATCTTCATGGTCATCCTTCTGAGGTCTGAATTTGCTGAGATATGTCTTCTTGTCAAAGGAGAAGACTGAAGATGCTAATGATGTTCTTTGGAGAATCATATGCATTAGATCCCGGGTATGCCGGACAGGTATTAGTCCTTGTCTTGTACTCCACGTTGATGAGGCGCCCCCGTGCTGGAGTCGTACTCCGAGTAGTCGGCCCGGCCCATCCCGTGGCCAGAAGGCCGGGTTCGTCCTCCTTGATGATACTCGGGTGCCATGTCATCATCAGTAGCCCCTGAGTCCTTCACGATCTCACTGCTGCCAGTCTTTACCTCTAGATGATCTTTTCGACTGACTTTGGCTGACTGGGAGATTGCGAAGGGCTAATTGAATTTCTGCAAACAAGACAGTTAGAGCCAAATAACATTCACCCGTAAGGCAGGAATGTTAAGGCGAATGAGCTATTAACGGGTAATCTCTGGTGGCACCCGGTCCATCCTTAGGGACAGGGACCGGCTGGTAACCCAGCGTGGGGCATGCCATGAATCCCGACTGAATTCCCGAGTAGCACCCGGCCTTCCCAAGTGGGTTAAGGCCAGCTGGAGTCCCCTGAAGGAATGCCTCTGAAACTCATGTCCGAACCAAAGAAAACAGACATGGCGCATAGGTTCTCGAGTTTCAAAGTCTTATGCCGGGTCATTCCACTGAATCTGGGGATCCCAGTTACCAGAGTCTCCGAGACTTAAATGCTCGACAGATCTGGGCGGAGAATCCAGCAGCTCCAAGTTGCTCAGCATCCGACTTGTGGCCCATGGGA